>JAUELU010000018.1:338673-362683 GCA_032357145.1 Evasterias troschelii
AATTTAAGAAAGAATGACAACCAAACTACCATTGCTATATACCCAGCCCAACTGTACATGTGTTTTTGTTTTTAAAGAGTGAACGTGAAAAGTGGCAAATAATTTGGCATATTTAAATAATTCAATTTTAAAACAATTTCTTCAAATCTGTTTAACATCGAGGATAAATAAAAAAGTATTCTGAAAAATACTCAATCGTACACTACTGAAAGTCTGTGTTTATATGACAGCAACAATTGGCAGCTATAAAAGGCTCACATCATTGATAATGGTGAACTTGAGTTTCGTTCAGTTAACGCTCTCCTGAAGTGAAGTGATCATATGAAGTAATCCCACAATGGTCAACCCTAACCTTAAGAAAATCCTCTTAAAGGAATCTTAGGGACTGTATTCATAGTTTGCGCTACACTGGTTTTCCTTTTGTGGGGATTAAGAGCAGCAGTTTGGCAGAATCCCCAGGGGGCAGTACTAGCTCTTTAATTGCTCTTTTCAACCTCTTACAAATTTTCTGCCAAGTTTGTTTATGTACCACTATAATGACTAGAGCGTGATGGCCAGTTCATGTCTGCCTGAGGTCAAAGTTCATGTCCGCTTGAGGTCAAAGAAGTTTGTGTCTCTAGACAAGAGAACAACTATTTTGTCATTGGGTAGGAGTGTCATTTTTAAATGAAAAACCTTATGGAGACCCTATCCAGTTGAGTCTTTAACTTATTAAAGACTCTTGTATTTTCTTCTTTTTTTAAACAATGTTTTTATAAAAGTGTACCGGTACATAATGTTTTTATTAGAGTATATTTTATAATCTTTCCTTGTATTTGTGTGTATTTGTCTGTTTGTTCTAATGACTTAACATCTTTCCTTTTGTTTATGGGATTGCTCTTTTAGGCAACCCCTAGGCTGCTGTTTGGTTTTTTTATTTGTACAATCCCTCTGTTTTTCATAATTGGTCTGACTGTTTTACCAGTCTTCTGTTTATTGTATTGTTTTATTTTTTTAAAGCCTGAATGAGTAAATAAATAAATAAAATAAAAATCTGATTTTTAAGAAGATAACATCTGATTAGAAACTGAAATTATCATAAAATCTGCACATACCAAACTCATGACAAATATGTTACGAAATATTTCCCAGATACAAATTTATTCCAACAAATTCCTGAAGAGTGCAGTTTAACGCCAGCCAAGGTTGGGTTTTAAAAAAAAAGGCCTGATGTTTTGCCAGAACCTTTTCAGTGTTATTAAACAGCTTGTGGTGCCATTGTGTACGTGTTGGAATAAAATAGTGAGTGACTAAGCCTACCCTTGTAGGAGCTTATTCAGCTCCATTATTTGCGTAGGCAGAAAACACAGTTATCACAAACGCACTTGGAAATGGACATATGTTGAACTTTTAACATGGTAAGTGTTGATTAGTTTTATTCCCTCTAGTTTGAAAAGATAACAATTGTCATCAGTTTAGTGTTCTGGTCACTGTTAGAAGTTTTTGCAGAGTTCAAAAGTTGAACTTGATTGAAGTGTTTAGATTGGTTATTTATGGTTTTATGCTAACTGTATGCATGATCTTAACCATGCCAAATTCACCTTTAATGAACAGACAAAAAACCTTATGGTTATAAAACTGAAGGTGGTTATTTGTTCACTTGGACTGGGTGAGGCATTTAAGCCGTCGTGTGGAATGCAATATTTTAAGACTTATACTGTGAATATATTCATTTGCAAGTTTCGGAGAATGACAATTTGATACATTTTTAAGACTGGGACATCACCAGGGAGCAATAGAACATTCTCCTTGGTGTCTAATTATTAGAATTTTCACTTTAAAAATGTACTGTGTCATTCTTTTTTTTACGGATTGGTTAACAAACTTACAGCTAAGGAATGCAAAACTGTTATCTGATTAGTTCAATACTGTCCAACATGAATTCAAAACTGAAGTAAAATATGGTAGCCAACTTTTGTTGGTGTTGTTTGAAAAATGTAGTTAAAGGACTTCCCCTTGTGTTCAAGACAGATACATCACCAAGCAGCATGATGCTTCATGCAGGCTTAACTGCCTCTATGCCCCTTGGTGCAACTCGCCTTGGTGCCCCTTGAAATGTTCCAGTGGAACATTTAAATTTCCCACATACACTTGCCCTTCACTATGGGTAAACTGCTTCATTTTGAGAAAAATAGAAGGCTTGCATCACTAGTGTTTCCTATTGTTTAGGTGCTGTGTCGTCATGATCACAGCAGGCCTGTGGCTGTACATGGAATTATAAATCTCCACCAAGTTACACGCATGTCCGCACGCTCTCCTCAGATAAGATATAGAGGGATAGGGCACTCAGGCAGTATTGGTGAGAGTTAGTCATATGTCCATGTACAGCCACAGGCCTGCTTTGATATAACGACACAGCCCCTTCATCCCCGGCTTATGACCAAGTACTGTTGGTCATCCAAAAAATGTTGTAGCATATACTCTGCATAGAAATAATTACTGGAAAAAATGGAATGTTCCCAGCTTTTTTGCAGTACTTCCAAAGATATTGTGAACACCTGGGCAACTATTAGGAAGTTTTTGTGGAGGATATTTCTCATCAAAAATGTTTCTTGACCACTAATGTTAAATGAAAGACTCTTTAATTATGATAAGTGAATTCAGTAGGGCCTACGTGTTTAGGTTGCTAATAGAATTAGTCAATACACACTAACATCATCAGGTGTCTATCAGATATTGATCTCTCAAGCTGATACAATGCTGCATAAAAACCTAGCAAGCTTACACAGTATAACTGACATTACATTCATTGATTTTTTCCCCCAACTGTTCATTCATTGTCCTCCTTTTGTGTGTTTTGAAACAGAGTGTGAGGGCTTTCTGCTATGCATTCGCCTTCAACTGTTTACAACTGTGCAACTAGCTGAAAACGATGCTGTTTTTAAGTTTGCAACTGTCCGAAAAAGGTGACGAAGAGCTTCAGTGAAAATAAATGATTTGCATGAGTGTCTTTGAGTGAATTGGATTTGAATGGAACTGAACAGTCTTTTGAAAATTTGTTGTTGAGGTATAATCACATCAGTTGCATTTGGCTGAGCTTGTGTCATTTATTTGGAGTGTGTGACTATAGTGCGTCAAGCTTGAATAGTCAGCCAGCTTCGGGGCAAGTTCAGATTCAAACAGATAGAGTAAAAAATCATTGCAGCTATCGATCTTTAGCTTCCAGGGGGTGAACTTCAGTTTTGTCGCTGGATCTTTTTGAAAGAGTCTTTGTTGTCACCAAACAAGAAGATTGCTGTGGAAACACTCCTGCGAAAAGGAAACATTATGTCTAAAGTTTGGACCCAATAGGTCAAGGGGTCATGGATGTATAACCAAGCAGTTGGTTAAACAAATCATGAGGAAGAGGTTTGAAATGTGAATCGGATAGCTGTGGATATATTCTTCACAATGACAGAGGGCAACAAGTGATGTATACATTAGGTAAAACTCAAGAGCTGAAATCGGGTTAATGTCACCTAGAGTAGTATTTAGTGTTATCCCTAATCAGAGCAACTGTTGTCACCCAGCGTCTCACGACCAATCAGGAACTGACTTCAACCCACGTTGATCATGATAAGTACAAGTTGATGTTTTTTATTTCTTCCACAACCCTACACTAATCGCTATCACCCTCAAAGCGCTACTGTTTTCTTTTTCATCTTGTTGTCTTAGGTAAATACAGACTTTGCTTGTTTGCATAAGTGATAGCAAATACAAACAGCCATAGGGCCTATGTTGGGGCCACGGGGTCTACCATGAGGCTCTTGGTAAATAATTACACCCTGACAAGTTGTCAATATTGGCACGCAGTAATGTACACTGGCTGCACGACTCAATGTTATGGTGAATGGCAAATGCACAACAGCAACATGTTGTGACAAACGGCACCAAAGATACCAAAGACAGTTCCAAAATGGATGGTTCAGGAATTTCTCAAGACAAGTCACTACCCACAAGGAGTCATGCTCCAACATGGAGGACAGCAGCTAAAACAGTAGGTACATCAGAAGCAAAAATTGAAAGAAAAGGAAAAGCATCAGGGATTCGCCCACCACAAGTTCGGACTAATCCACGGGTCACTCGTCAAGGATTAAGGAGTCAAAATGACAGTGAAAGTTCTGGTGATTCTCAATTGGTGACAAGTCCAACTGATCTTGATATCAGTGGTATTGACTTAAACCTCTCTCCACTGTCTCCTTCCTCCTCCTTGACAAGACGAGGAGCATTCAGATATGGGCGAGGAATCAAACCACTGCATGTTCATAACTTAGGATCAGGTGCCGCAACCCTTCCAAGAATGAGACCCAAGGGATCTGGTACAGCTGCACGAAATTTGGACATTTTTACCAAACCTGAAATTGAATCTTCATCAGCTGAAACATCAAAAGAACAAATAAATAAAGATGCAGCAAGTACTTCCTCCAGAAGGACTTCACAAAGATCCAAATCAGTTTATGGTTTAGGAAGAACATATGAAGCTAAGCAAGTTATTCAGGAGAGAAGTATTGCATCAAAGAAAAATGAAAGAGGTCAAGATCCTTTACCTACTGGTGCTAAAACATCCAAAGGTACTAAAGTCAGGACTAGTAACTCAAAAGGACCAGATATCAAAAGACTTCCTGAGTTCTTAAAGGTTAATAATAAATCTCCAGAAGGCTCAAAGGAACATGTGAGCAGTTCTGATATGAACTCCAACAGTTCTAACAACAAAGGATCTAGTCACCTAAAAAGTGTTTTAAGACGTGTAGATACTGGAGCTCCTACTTTCAAGTCGTCTGTTTCCTCTCCAGTAGATCCTGTGTCTAGACCTGCTGCAAAGGTGGACTGCTTAGCAGAGCTTAAGGTCACTAAACATGGTAGTCCAGGTGATAAAGGAAAACTTCCTCCCAAAAGTGTTCCAATCTGCAGGCGAAATCGATCAGTAGATGAAGTAGAACAACTAAATGTAGAAATGACACCAAAGGTTCCACCAAGAAGGCATCATGCTACACCTAAGCCATCAACCTTGTCTCCATCAAGTGGTGCATGTCCTACAAAGTCTTCAAAAGCTTCTCGAGAAAGTTCAAGAAGTAGAGAACAATTGAATGTTCAAGATTCTCCTAAGCCCCCTCCAAGACGTCCCAAGCCACAGCCCTTAACACGCAGATCAGAAAGTCCCAAAGCAGTACCTACACTTACATCCAAAACTTATTCAGGCATTAACAAAGACAGGAGTAAATCTGGATTGCCATCTCAAGTCTCACCCTTATCTGCGATGGCCAAAGTTCATCTGACCAACAAAGGTCCTTCAAGTTACCCTCTTGGCAGTGCAGTATCTTCAGTGAGGGATGTGTCAATGAGGTCACATTCCGTCAGCCATATTCCAGTCCCCAGCTCAAGAAAATTGAGCATCCCAAGAGCACATCGACAAGTCAAACTAAGACAAAAGGGATCCAAATCAGAAACACACAATCCTGTCTTTAGACTGAGTCTAGATGGAGGTGATAGTGGAACTGAGAATTCTTCATCTCTAGCAACTACGCCATCAGAGTGCTCAATAGACATTGATTTTTCATTTGATGAGGCTTCTCCAGTGTGTGGACTAACGCCAGCCAAATTTTACTCAATTTCAGGAATGGAGGAACAGATTGAGTCTCCATCTGAGAACTCTGAGGAGGCTTTGTTCCAAGATACTGTAGAGACTGAACCAGAGGTAATTAACGTCCCTCATATTTTAGAGAAAAATAAAAAGTCCGTGTACCAACCTCAAACATGGAATATCAAAGACAAAACCTCTCCTCAAAAGATGGTGACTGTCAACAAAGATGCAGAGGGTGACTCTCCTATACTGAAATCAGATGATAAACCAACGACACCCAAAAACAAAACATTCACCTCTACCTCAGAATTTAAATTACCCCAAAAAGGGACTTTGACCTCGGAAAGTTACTTATCCGAATTAGTTTTCAGCCCCAAGTTAGAGCAAACTAATCATCAAAAAACAGTCGATCAAACTTTTTCAGGTGGTAACTTGAATTTAGTTTACAGTGCCACAGCAGCAGACGGCATAAACCCTGGGAATATTGACACCACAACCACTCAAGTCAAGTTGCAGGAAGCTGCCTTCAAATCATCCCAAGACATTACCAAAAGTATTAAAGATGTAAAGAGAAACTTGTTAGCATCTTCCAAACCCTATGAACACAACGGAAACCAATCCACATGGACAAAGTTACCCCAACATCAGACCAACTCGTCTAAATCCAGTGGTTTCATACAGAGTAAGATTGGTCAAGAGATTGCCATGAAGGTGGCACGAGGAGACTTGAAGGCAAGCTCAGTTGATGGAGAAAGAGAATCAATTAATTCCAGTATTAAGGAAGAACCTAGTCACATCACTACACCTCATAAAGTGTCTTCAAGTAAACCAGGAGATGGCACAAACCATGGGACAACATCTGCAGAAACCATCAAAAGCTCAGGTCAGATTCCTTTATATCTTTCTTTCATGTAATTGATTTAAAAATTAAAGAAACTTCAGAATTTCCTTTTGATTTTGTTTGTTAAACACTAGAGTTAAATAAGTTTCCTTCGTGCAAAACTCTTGGAAGTGATCATACCAAAATTGTGCAATAAAGTTGACACCCAAAAAACTAAAAACATTAAAACCTACCTCCATGTCATGTTGCTAAATAACAAAAAACCGCTTACTTCATTTATTTGAAGATAAAAAAATTACCCAATTTCACAAAATCAAAATGTTAACTGATGCGTTGTAAATGAAATAAAAAACGTGTGTCCTGAAATCAGCTTCTTTGAAAGCTGAAATGAAACCTGTTTTGTTGTATTTTAGGCTTATGTAAAATCAAATGATTTAACACAAACGATTTCACCCTGCAGGATGCAAAACAATTTTATTCTGTATGGTTAGACAGCACTGTATCAGTCAAAAAGCAAATTCTATTTCTTTACATCAACACCAATTTCAAAGACGTACCAATCCACTTGCTGATAAGTAACAATACACAATGACTGTGACAAAAATGCCCTTAGATTGGGAATATGCCAGGGTAGGGCTCACCACTGGATGCAAGTTTCATTATCATAAACCTACTGCGCCAGTGCGTTGTACTTGTAACACAGCCCAAGTGACAATAGCATGAATTACCACCATTTGACACAACTTTACCCAGCGTCACAGACATTGTCGTGGAAATGAATAACAAAGTACCCCATGTTATGTGGATTTGAGCTGAACCAAACTTCTGGGATCACTTAGGGTCAATTGATTCTAATCATAATATCTATTGGATGTTGGCAAAGTTTGCTCACAAGTTAAAAAACTAGTCAATGTAAATGACAGATGAAATATGGCATTCAAACTGATTTCAAAACGGACCTTTAGACACCCAGACACCCTCTGGTTATAGTTATTTTATGCTATTCTGTTGGGAAGTCTTTGCGTTACGTGCATGCGCATCTGATTCATGTCTACAGTTTTCGCTACTTCCGACTCCAAAGCTGGCGTACGTTTGTGTGTGATTTTACCAAAAGCCAAGTCTATGTAATAATTAAACTTCTCTTGCAGAAATCCTCATGCGAAAACTATTCCTATGGATATAATTTTGTTTTTACCCAAGCACTGTCTACACAGTACTTTCCCGGGTTCGGTGAGATTTGAACCTACAACCTTTACATTGCTAGAGCAGATGTCTTTTCGAATCCTATGCTTTAGCGATTGGTTCCACAATGATTTAATAGATGTCTGTGTAAGGATAAAAAACAAATTATATTTTTTATCCTTGATGCAAAAAAAAACATCTATTAAATTTCAATGGACTTGCTGGTTAATTGTTAGAGCCAGTTTGATTGAATTGGTTGTGGCTTATAGTGGAATTATGTCACACTACAAACTAGATAATGAAAGCAAATCTGGATTTAAATCTTGTTAAGCAGTAAACTCATATATAAAACAAAATTAAGGAATTAAAAGACTATGTAAGTCTTGTGTGTATTCAAATATTGGGACCTGTTAAAATGCGCGTGTTTGTTTCCTTCATGCATTTGCAACGTGAAAGTGGTCCCTATGTTTGAATACGCGCGAGACTTGCGAGGTATCTGGCAGGGATGTCTTATTCAATAGTCTCCTTCAAATAGTTTTTAAAATGTAACCACTAGACTATACCCATTTTTGATTTGTGGACAATTCGTTGAATGTTTGTCGGGATGATAGCGTTCTGACTCTCTCTGTGATTCTTGCAACACTGCAAGATGTTCTTGAGAAAGAGAGAGACTGCTAGCCCCTTGGAGACTACTGCTCTTGCGACTACAGTTACTGAAATGGAGCGGTTGGGAGGAAGCCAGCTGCCTCATGCGAGAGCAGAGATCTCGCGAGAGCAGTCTTCAATCACGGAGTGCTGAGTATACGCTATCACTGCGACTCAACTATCATCGCGACAAACATTAACGACTTGCCCACAAGTCTATCTACTGGTAGGCCTTCTCAGCACTTTTTATTGATATTACATATAAGCCTACCGATGATTAAAAGTGGAAAAATATGCTAGAGTGACTAGCATCTCCTCCAAAATCTTGAAGTAAATTTATTCAATTTAATAGAAGAAGAGGCTTTCAAATTGAAGTTTTCTATTTTCACTCTTTGGTTGTGATTGTCTTAAAATTAATGGCAAAAATAAAAAGTAAAAGGCTGCACAAGAAGCATGACTTGCCTGTGTTTCAATCGCTCGAAGTGAGAGTTTTAAAGTTAATGGAATAGGTTTGAAGATTGAAAGCTTGGAGTTAAAAGAAAAGTGCTTGGATATAATTTTCCTCATGGAATGACAAATATGATGAAGATTCTACAAGAAATGGGTTTGAGTGGCTTGCCTTTCAGCGTTGTAACGTGGAAGCTAACCATGCCACAGGACAATGTTTAAAGGTTACATTTGACAAGCTGGTTGTACATGAAAACCTAGTAGTATTTAGATGTGAGTTTCCTTTAGGGAATGACACAAATTGTTGTTTACGGTTTGTTGAGTTTCATGGTCTAGAGAACTCATAGCACAGACCTAATGAGTTGTTAAGACTCAATGGTAGAGGTGTGAATGTTCAATGTGTGTGTAATGCAATGGAAAGCACGGCTTTGTACCACTTATACCAGTACCAATAACATCATTCTTGTAGGATTTGGCTGAGGCAATAAACAACCTTTTACAACACTTCACCTGGTCATTTCAAGGCATTTTAAACACATTTTCAAATCAAATCCAGAGACTTCAGTCATGGGGCAGCCATTCCAATTTTCATCTCAAATAGAAGGTCACAAAACTGAGGCTGTTCAGTAAAGTTATCAGATCTTTTTTGCATTTAAAACAACCTGCTCTTGCAAAAATAGAATTGAAAAAGGTTGGACAGTTTGTAGTTTCATATGTATATTGAATATTCATTTTTCTTGTTCTAAAACAGTCTTCTGTACATAAACAGAAAGATAAACATACACATTGGTGAAGGTACCTTTTAACATTGTTCAGCAATGTAAAATACTGATCCTATTCACACCTGGAAAGGTAGATCATGAACTTTTTGCCCTCTCATATTTTTAACAAATTAAATAATTTGTATGTACCTATCTGTGACAAAAAAGTATTCAGAGCAAGACTTTGAGGGGTAAAAGCTTAGAAGTAAATACCAACAAATCACCGTTCCAAGTCCAATCACTCTTTGTCAATTTCCCTTACTTTACGGTCCGTTGGTACGAAATATGTGATTCAGATTTGGATGGCTAGTCACAAAAGACCCAGTGGCTTTTATCAAATTCGTGTCACCCACTGGGCCATAAGTTTATGATATAACAATCACAACAACAACACTTCTTACTTAGTCAGTGTAGACGAATGGTGACGCTCTTTGGGAGGTTGACTGCAATTGAAAACAAATTCCCTCATAATGTTCCTGCAAAAAAGGGCCAGCTTAACTTTCAAGCTTTCACAGAGTACTGTGCTGTCTAGACTTAGTAGTGTGATCGACTTGACTTGAAGATCGCATACAAACCATCCTATTAAGAGGAACTGTGAAAATTAAATGAGGTGGACTGCACAACTTTTCAAACTTGTTTCTATGGACTATGACCAGAGATACCTTAGTGAATGCTGTAAGTACAGATGTAATGCTTGGAAGTAATGTAAGAAACTGAGATCTAGGAAATGTTGTTGTGTCACTGCAGAAACGCTGTATCTCTAAAATAGCACTTAAGTTACTCAAGAGTTTTAATGTTGCATCTCTCTTAAAGTAGCCTGGATGTACACGCAAAACAAGTACATGCTGAGATCTAATGTTTTTGCAAGGAGCATTTCTGTAGGAGATAAAAACATTTTTGCAAAATCGCGATAGAGCGTTTTTGCACCAGCGCAACGATATGTTTTGCACTGTTTATTTCATGCATGAATCTATACTAAGCTTTTTTTTAAACTCCTATACTGGACGAATTTGACAGGCACCTTAGGCACTATCGCTCAGCTTGCTTAATGTTGACATACATTGATCAGACTTTCTTTTAAATATTAGACAGCTTTAGTCCATGTTATTACAACATTTATTCACATTTCCTACATATTAACCAAAAGTAAACCAAACGATGTTGAAGTTTTTTGTAATAGAACAAAATCAAAAAAATATCACACTACTAGTCAAAGTGAATCATTTACTTTAATCACTAAAATCACTTTAATAACTGAAATCATCAAAGTATAAAAGATGCGAAAGAGGTTTAAGGACCTAAACCGCATGAGGAACTATACTATCAATGCTAACCATGTCAAGTGTGGTTTTTGACACAGAACAAACCATGTACCACAGAGTAGATGTGGCACTGGTTTAAGTAGACTTTGGAGTGGACCTATTTTGATCTGGCGCCAACTTGTTAACAACTGAACCATTAGTGTTCATAATCTCCACCATTAACTGCCTACCAAGCTCATTCTGAATAGAGGATGCTATAGATTCAGACTTTTAGTTGGCGACAATAAGGTTGAAATTAATGATAAAACTGAACAAATTGTGTGATAAAAACTTAATGGGCGTGTGATGGCTGAATCATAATTGCATAATTGTTTGTTGCTTGATGTAAAATTAGTCTTGAAAACTTGACAAACATTGCGTGAAACTCTATCAAAATACAAGATACTACTTTTATTAATATATAAACTCTTTATGACAATTTTTTTCTGACAATTTAGTTGTGACATTCCTATGAGTCAAATGGCACATTAAACTCTTGGGCCTCAAATAATAGACCTTCACAATTTTCAGCATCAATTAAAGAAATTATTCACCAGGAGAAAGTTGTTTTTAACCTTCCAGGTCTTTTTGAATAATAAATTAACAATGGTCTCAACTAATCTCAAATACCATAACTTCCACTTTGCCAATGATTCATGCAATGAGTGGGCTGTGTTGTTGGAAATCTGTAAACATAGTCAGCCTCTGCATCCCAGCTTCATTATAATTCAAAGGTAGAAACTGAGTGAGACCCTACTGTGATCTATTGTTGTCTGTAACTTCAAATAATCAATCAAAATTGTTGACCGATATCTTTCTTTTCCTTCATCTATGGCAACGAGACGGCATGGTTTATTCCATATTATTTCTCCATAAGCGAACCTCATTTGCGTCATTATTTGCCCATAAATCAATCTCTTGTCATTGTTTATCCACTTGGTACTAGTTTGAAATGCAATGATTGTCTCAGAATATCTGCTATTTACATCTTGAGATAACCCTCTCTGAATTGATAACATTATGTCAATAAATATAAATAAATGATGTCTCATTTGAGTAGCCAGCCGACCTCAAAGGTTTGTGGTGACCGAATAAAAAAACTAATCAGATGGAGAATTTTATGTTCAATGAGGTAACGTTTTCATATTTCATATCGTTTAACCCACAATATTTCTATTGTTCACAATTTTATTTTGTAATTTCTTTTGAGAATTGGCAGCTTGAACGCAGATTAGATTTCAAACTTGAAGCTTTGTATCTGGTGTAAAGGGACACTGACTAATAGGTACCATAGTTTGGAGATGACAACCATTTATTCATGGGTTACACCCACACTGTGTGGTATCTCTTATAGGCCTACCTCTTGGATTGAAAATTATTGAGTGATTTACTCAACACGGGTCTATTTTTATTAAAATTTAGCTCAATTTTGGTTTGGAAATCAAAGTTGTTGTTTTTATTTATACAATCAAGGAAAGTGAAAAAGTACTTTAAAATGTATCCGATATCCATTGTATTACACTTGGTGGGATTGTATTTGACAACAAATACAGTTATCAATAGACCTTGGCCCAATTTATGGCCCTGCTTACAGTTAGCAAAGAAATAGTGCTTATGAAAGCAGGAAATTCTGCATTTTTTTCAATCATTTTTCACAGGGTAGCAGGGAATTGTTGCTTGTGCACTTGCGTACTCCATGTCACAAGGCACATTACGCTTTAAACAGCTCATGCTGAAATTCAGCACTTGCCCTGTAATAAGTGTAGTAGAATCATGATCGCAAGTGCAGAATTCGTCAGTAAGCAGAGCCATGAAATTGGAGCCTGCAAGCTCAAGTCTGCACCACAATATTCATTTTCTTTATAGTCTGTTGTTTTGTTTTGTTGAAAACAATGATGTTCACACTGTTCTGTCAATTGTAAAATGTTTGTTTGAGGACGCACTTTATGCTTTTGTGTCAAAAATGTAAAACTACTATTTTCAACAGATTATTCTGTGACAACCACTTTAAACTTCCCTGGTGTAACAAAACACTACTTGCTCCTTTTCCATAGAGTCACAAAACCTAGCACTCTACAATGAGCTGAATATCATATTTATTTACTTCATCGTTCTGTTTACGCAACACCGCTGGATACCTTTGAAATAGTATCCATTGCTTATAAAAACTCCTGTCCTTATAAATGGTTGTTTTTGATTCCATAAGTAAAGTCAAAACCCTTGATATGTGAGTTAGAACATAACAGCTTAAGGTAGGCATTGGTGAAAATCATCCTATATGCATAGGATGTGTGTCAATTGCAGCCGAGGTGTTCAGTTGTACTGCTGCAATTTGCAAGACAAGAGCTGATCCACTTCTGGTTTTAATGGAATTTCTTGACTTCTCATTTTCAACCTGTCACATGTTCCTGTTGCATTTGGATTTTTATCTTGTTCTTTTGCAAAGATCTACTCAGGAATCTTGATACAGAACCTTCGCTTTCAAAAGAGTACGTGACTTTGTAGCATCGTCGTCGAACAGAACATGGGCTGAGGAGAAATTGCCTCAGGAAGTTCTGTTTAGAAAAAGTTTGTTGTAAAAATACAAGAGTATTATTAGGATTGCCCCTTAAACCTTGTGTTAACAAAGCCATTCTAGCACCTGGCAAAAGGATCAGAAATGTCATACCCGTTGGAATGTTTGTAAGTTGTTTTGAAAACTTCTGAACATTTTGTTGTTATTCTTGTACAGGTGTTGAGGCGAGTGCAGAAATCAACCAGAAGAGTTCTAAGCCAAGGAGAAGAATTTCTAGTATCAAATCACCACATGAAACTCAGAGCAAACTCACTGGTGGTCACAGCAAGGACCATCTTAGGGACCAAAGAAATGCAGAAAGTGGCTCAAGTGCTCTTGAGAAAATGATGGATGCTGGGGAAGGTTCTATGAAACCCAATTACAAGAAGAACTCTTTCCACCCTTACACCAAAGAGAACTCTGGAACTGAAGGGAAATATCTGCGTTCCTGCTCTGACCCAATAAAATTGCTTGAATTCCTCATGAATATTGATGACCCACCAAAGGCTGGAGGCTACGTTGGTGATAAAAAAGAGACCACAGTGGTGAAAAGGAGGCGAGCTACCTCGGATATACTTGGTCCAGGTCAGAGAACTGTCCACAATGACAGAAGATTAAACAGATGGAGTATGCCTGCCACACTTGAACATTGGTCACAAAACTTTCGGGCTCACCTTACCAACAATGGAAGGTCGCGCCAGAAGAGTCGTTCAAATGAAATGAATGCAACACCTGTTAAAACTGTTGCTCCTGTCCTCTCTGATGAAAGATTATCTAGCACATCTGGGATGTCAAATGTGAAACGAGCAGCTAACTTACCACAAAGAAAATTGGAAGGAGTAAGTAGTGATGGGAGTAGGAGATTTTTGTCTTCACTGAAGAGAACAAAAGATGTCTTGCAAGACATAGGAGATGATTCTCAATGTAATAAACCAAAAATGAGACATCGGTGGAGTGTACCTGTTGCTCCTTATAGCATACTTCAATCGATAATTGATTCTGAAGTAACTCAGCCCAAGGAAGAGAAGCTGCAGTCTCCTGAAGATCAGGATACAGATGAAGGAGGACAGTTTCTGAAGAGAAAAAGCAGATGGAGATGGAGTCTGCCACTCTTAAAGTCATCTCGATCTTTCTTTGACCTCAAAGACCCTAACCCCAAACTCCAGTCTAAGGATGATCGCAAAATCTCCTCAAGAAGCCTGAAACTGTCACCTCCATCCACAGGTTTGAAAATTGAACCTGAATCTCATTCACTGGAACACCTCGAAACAAGGAAACAAGCTCCGTCCTTCTCCGACATCACAGACAACAATCTTTCTTCCCCAAATACAGTCAAGGTGTTTGTTGACAGCACTTACGCAGAACAGAACAACGGTTTTCATTGTTCTGGTTTGACCAGAGTTTCCTCGTCCTCATCGTCACACCTGAATGACAATAACTTTCTGTGCATATCATCTGACGACAGTCTGTCGCCAGCTTCTTTGAAAGTCGACACTTCTGCAAATGATTCTGGATTGTTAGCAATTCTTAGAGATCCTAGTTCTACATCTTCAGTGAAGAAGAATTCCAGGAAACGGTTGTCGTGGAAACGAGAAAAGAGCTTAGAGAATGTTTGCTACTTAGAGAGTTTTGATTCTACAGAGTTTGAAGATGAAGGCATCTCAGCTGAAGAGGTAAGACAATTTGATCAAAACACCTCGGCCAAATTTCATGGAACTGCTCCATAAAACAATATGTTTTCTGAAGAAGGCCAGTAACTTGACTTTGCTGATAACAATTCAAGGCTTAATTAACCCAGCAGCTTGGTGAAATTTGGCTCTACTATAAGCCAACAATTTTTGCCAGCAGATATATTTAAGAACCCTCTTCAAACCATTTACAACAATTATATAGACGTACAAATTTCAAACTGTAAGTTTTGATTGAAATTTGAAAAAAACAAATGTCCCTGGCAAAATTGTCGGCTAAAAATTTGTCGGTCAAAATTTCCTTTTGTCGAGACTGGTCTCGAGTCCAGTCAACACTGATATTACACTGTACCTAAAGGCATTATGGCAAGTAACAGAGGTCTATTTTTGATTGTGAGTTGTCCTACTTTGGCCTCAGATTGATTTCTACAACGACTGATTATTGCTCTTTACACACATTTGTCATAGCTACTTGACCATATTTCAAACCTAACGTGTGTGTATTATTCCAATTACTAACACTATATGCTAGGCTATTAGGTCAGTTGGTCAATCCTCTAGGTCGAAGTTCAATTAATCGCATTAGACCGGTCCTGTAATCACTATTGACTCGTTTTAAGAAAAGTAAATACAGCTATTAATAATTTGATATAAAACAGAACGATAAGATAATTCCACCACCACAGTGACGTTGTGATGTATTAAAAAGGGTATAATCTTAATCTTACAATCGGGTCAAGTGGTCTCTAGGTAAAAGAAAACTAAGGTCATGAAATAATCTATCCACTAAAACTACCCCCTACTGCTAGAGCTTTGCCAAATCACCAACAAGCCTAAGTTTATCTTTATTCAACTTTTTAATTATTCAGATATTTTTCTTTATTGGTGATGGGGGATTGGATATGAATTTGTCACTTTGCTACTGCGATATTCTTATCTATAGCAAGTGTAGAGTCCTGTAGGCTAATTTGATATGGGTTCACATCAAAAAAGTTTCACAGTGCTGTGCCACCATCTTATGTCTTAAGTGAGAATGTCAAAAGAACGAGAAAATTACTTGATATTACAAGCAGTATTGTTGGGTTCCTCATCATGATAAAGAATTGTTTCACCCTTCAGCATTGAACCTACTCCATGCTAAAGTTCCAGCGCCATTTATTTGTCTGACAGTACAGCACTCCTGTTTGAATTTGTACCAAACTGTGACTGTTTTTCCCTCCTCCATGGCGGGCTTGTTCCTTTCTGAATCTTCCCAGCTTATGACCAAAGTTGTAATCCTTGCACCCTGCCAACACAGAGACCCCATGTATTCCTTAGAGTCTGTCAAACCATAGAGGGACCAAAGAAGTTCTTACAAGAAACCACCCTCAGTCATCACTTAATCCTACAGCCTGTCCCTCACAGCACCTAGTCCTTATCCGTCCCTCATGAACACAAAGGAGATAAGTAGTCATGTTATGTACACACCCACTAACTGTAATCAGTTAGGCAACTAATAGCTGGTACAAGTGGGTTGTTAATTAGTTTAGGAAGTGTTAATCCAATGACAATGTTGTCACAGCCTCTGGCCAAATAGAGATTGGTCATTTTGATGGATCATCATAGAGGAAAGAAAACAGTGTCCTTCACCTGCTTGTAATTCTACATTTATGGCTCTTCAAATTCATGGAATACAAGAACATTTCTTGCTCAAACCTTCTGGATAAATAAGGATAAAGTGCTGATGTTGATCTTGGTTAAAGGTAGGATCTCACTTGTAATAATTAATTTGATTGATCATTGAAGAATATCTAACAATGGGCCAGTTAAGATGGGTTACCAGTTAAGATGGGTTTCCAGGAAGATTACTGTGGTTCAATCTGAAAGTCTTTCATGGTATAAAGATTGACAAATTATTCTGTGTTTTTGGTTTCCCTTGAAATGCTGACAGTCGAAAGGAAAATTTGTGAAATAATGTAAAAAGAGTTTATGGTTAGGAGCTTGTCTATACAGTTGATGACATTGCATGTTTAAATGGTTGATGTTATGAGCTTGTCTATACAGTTGATGACATGCATGTTTAATCGGTTGATGTTATGAGCTTGTCTGTACAGTTGATGACATGCATGTTTAATCGGTTGATGTTATGAGCTTGTCTATACAGTTGATGACATGCATGTTTAAATGGTTGATGTTAGGAGCTTGTCTGTACAGTTGATGACATGCATGTTTAAATGGTTGATGTTATGAGCTTGTCTGTATAGTTGATGACATTAATGTTTAATCGGTTGATGTTGGAGCTTGTCTACAGTTGATGACAGTAAACGATGTGGTGGTCAAGAAAATATTTAACCATGACTCGGTCTTCGTCTAATCATGGAGGAAGGAAAATCCTCCATAGTCTAACCTTAAATTCTGACTGAACAGTTTTGTCAAATACTGATCCCTTCCTTCACTCTGAAAACCTGTCAAAAAGAGACAGAACAAATCACAAGGATGATCTCTAGGATAATCCTCCATCATCTCCTTAATCCAGACAGATAATCCAGGCAACACATGTCAGGTCACAAAACAACATTCACACAATCTAGTTTAAGCTTTCTTTCAGGTAATGGAGAGGGTAGGGCTATTGAATGATTTCCAATAAAGCAGAGTTAGAATGTATTATTATCTGAAAAGTAAAAAAAAACAACTGGAGGTTAATGTCCTGTTTTGGGGGGTTAAATGGACTTTACGCCTAGTCTGTGAATTTCACACTTTACTGTGTGACATTAAACATGCAGTTACTAAAGCCACAACCATTAGCCCAGTAATAAAACATGTAACTCCACTGTTCCTTGCTCTACGGTAACACCAATAAAGACTTTATATCCTTGTGTTAATTCCCTCACAATAGTCATCTCTTTTGTGAAGTCAGTCCTCATTAGACCCACCAGTAGATACTTAGATACTTCATGCATTGACTGCGCACCCCTATCCATTATAACCTTGAGTTGGATTAAGTTAAGAACTTTTTACACTGTGCACATCTAGGATTCATTTTATAGCCCTCTCTCACTCACATGGAGTCTTTGCTAGCAAACAGTAGCAATACAAACAGTGCAGTGAGGGAACAAATATCGAATTGGTCACTAGATTTCAAGCGGTCGGTCGTGTTTGCTTTCGACCCTCACGGGAGTAGAGTTACACATAACCTACAAGAAAAACTTTCCGCTGTTTACACGAAATTTGATCAAGCACGCTGTTGAAAATTTCCTTCAAGTTTTGCTCAAGATACAAGGGAAAACTTTCTGGTGTCCATTGTCCCTAGTACCTCCCAAGCATGGCCAGAAGAAATGTGTTTAAGCGGTAAGTAAACTTGCTTTTGTTACAGTTTTTGTTGTTGGAGGTTTTTCTTGGAGTTTTGTACTATTCTTGTATGAATGCATGGAGAAGGGTAAGGTGAAGTGGTGATGGGGTGATATGGTGGTTTGACACGTTTAGTTGGACACAGTGTTGTTCCATCTGCCTTACTCATGTCTTTTTTAACAAGGTCAATATACAATATTTGCCATGTTCAAAGGCAAGATACAAAAGTGATGGTGATAGCACTGTTACTATCCTAGAGCTATTTCTTTCAGTTGTGAGTGTTTTAGGGAACATAAATAAAAAATAGTTTCCGTGCTCAAAGGCAAGATACAAAAGTGATGGTGATAGCACTGTTACTATCCTAGAGCTATTTCTTTCAGTTGTGAGTGTTTTAGGGAACATAAATAAAAAATAGTTGCCAGGCTCAAAGGCAAGATACACAAATGATGATGAGAACACTAGAGCCATTTCTTTCGGTTAGGATTTTGGGTGTTTGTTTTTACGATGATCCTGACCCTAAGAGTCTGACTGTATAAGGTCAGGATCATTACAAATAAAGATTGTGTGCTACAAGATTTATGGCACCCTGAACAAAGATATCTTGACAAAATAGGGAGACAACCAACAATCATTAGGCTAGGTAGTTCAGTTGGTAGAGCGCCGGCATATTAATCCAGAGGTCACAGGTTCAAGTCCTATTCTATTCAACTTTACTTTGTTCACTCCAAAATAAAGACTAATTGCCCTAAAACTTACTTGGTTATATTTAAGAATATAGTTCATCCACGGTCAAGCATTCCCACGATAACTTTGTTATGAAATATTAACAAGTTACAGTATTTGTTGAGATATGTGAATAAGTTGATATTCACCTCTAATGGGACTTGGTGACTTCTTGTTTGAAAGTAATGGGTACGAGAATCAATGTTCTTGCTAAGCCATGAACTCATCCTGGTTCTGCTTGTCAGACTGCATGGGTACTGGGAGAGCTGTTTGTTGTCAATTCATTTGTTCTTAGTTCTTATCTCCTATGGATCAATAAAAAGACCCAGGGAGTTTGAGCAATCAACTAGTGAACTAGTCTTGTTTTCAAGACCTCCATGGTGTTGTCGTCCTAATTATTTTATGGACGATTATTCCAGGGCTGATTATCTGATTTTTTTCTTCTTCTGAGTTTACAATGTTTTTAGTTAGAGGATTGTCCCTTCAACTCTTCAACTTTCTTGTCTTCCTACAGTCATAATAGTCCTAGATCAAATAGTTGTTTGGGATGTTTCCTGATGAGGTTGATCACAATTTATAAAATTGTTGTAGTTTTTCCAGAACAAACGAAACAACTTTACAAGAACATTTTACAAATCATTGCACAATGTTTGTGTAACTGCTGCCTAAATACAAGCTGATATTTAGTCCTTTAAAGTCACAACATTTTGTAATTTGGAAACAATGCAAAAACAAATAGTTTCAACGTCAGAAATGGATAACAGTATGGAATATTTGATATTCTTCCAATTATTTAGCAAGTGTGGGGAAAATGGCAAGATGATCAATGGTCTTAGTGTACAGAAAATAAGTACAAGTTAAAACATATACTTTATTAAATATTCAAGTTTAGCCTTCGAGAAAGACTCTGCTAGTGTCGTAATGTGAGGCCATATATCAATGAAAAAGGCATGAAACAATTTGACTGCTGTTGAAGAAACAGGTGTTTGACCATAGGTAGTCTTACAAAAATACCTTGTATCAACTTTTTAAATGCTGCATTTGTAATTGTTTTCTCTCATGCTCTCAGAAATATCTCCAAATTTGGCTCACTCCTTTTTTCAACAAACTAACGATGCCCAGCCCTGTTAATCCATTTGATCAACTTGTTGTAATGACTTCGTATGTTGACAAAACTGCTCACGAATGTTACATTTAACTTGTCCGCATTGAACCAGGCAACCCATAAGTACCTTGTGCCTAATACAGTGATAAGTTACATCAACTTCAAGAGATAAAAAGGCGCCAGTAATATGAACAACCTCCTGATTGTGTCACTGAAATTGTACAGTGACCCAGAGGGAACGTGTTTCATTATTCAGAGAATGTTCAGTGTATTTTGTTTGGGGGGAGCGGCTGGGTTAGTAATTATTTGTGAGGAATAAGTCTTTAAACCTGGTAGATTTTTTCATCATTGAGGAACTTTTAAGGCTCGTTGAATTTTGACAATTTAAGTATGGCATGTCATACATGTAGGTATGTCATCAATAAGCATTTATTCTTTTTTGAATTAATCCCAAGCCATCAATAAGCACATTCATGTTGTCTTTGCAGCAGAATCTTTAGCAGCCAATAAGCACATTCATGTTGTCTTTGCAGCAGAATCTTTAGCAGCCAATAAGCACATTCATGTTGTCTTTGCAAACAGAATCTTAAGCAGCCAATAAGCACATTCAGGTTGTCTTTGCAACAGAATCCGTTAAAGGCCTAATCATACTTAAACACAATCAAATTGAACTAGACCATGTCAATTTTCCAGCTAAGCCTATCTTTATTACATTGACAACAAAGAGACTTATCAAACCATTTCTATTGTTGACTCAAATCTCTTTCTTTAACAAAGTTTTACTTTCCAATCCAATCCACCCTCAGTCAAAGTGTCGTTAACCTATTTCAAGGATTGCCTTGCTGGCGACACTTTTGTTCGCGCATCTTTAGAAATCTCATACTTTACCAGCGCTCATTCATGAAGACATAATAGAATCAGTTGGTGAAATGCAACATTAGCCAAAAACCTTGGGATTTTTGCCTGCAACGAATTTTGTCAGGAGTTGGAAGCCTTGATTCAGTTCTAGGGATTGAACCTGCGTCACCACACTCAGGTGAATGTTTGCTTGACATTGGAAGGTGAAAATCCTTTTTCAGTTTCAAGTGTTTGTTCACCCTAACTTACTCTATTTGTGAGTAATGTGAAGGTGAGGTTGAAATATGCGCTGTATGGACTCTCTAGCAGTGGTGGTATTCGAAACCTGTTAACCTCAATAGGGGGGTGGGGCGATGTATGTGAGTTCAGTGGCAGTTGGAGGTTTAGTAAAGGGGATTCGAATCACCCTTTCCTCGCTAAAAGGGGTAACCAACAAGGACTAACTCAAAAGAAACATCAAATTTCAAAACTAAATTTAATCAAGTACGGTAATGAAAACATTGAATCAGTCTAATTCAGACACTTTATTTAAGAAATGATCGTATTAATAATTAAGAAATAGTTTGCACCTCTTCTATTGTAAATGGTTAGACTGAGATAACTTCAGGTTCACTTCCAACAATCCAAGATAAGTTTCATTCTTAAATACCTGAAACCTGACTCTCATTGTCTCTGAACCATTTGAAGATCATATGCCACAGAACAAACTCCTGCAAATATTCTATTTGTTTATGGGAAAGTATCCGGTATCTTCAAGAACTTAGGAATGTTTACCTTTGGATTATACTCTTGACCTGTAGTCTACCTCTGCAGTATCACAGGACTGGATTTAATTAGAACACTAGGAGTTGTAGTTTTTTATTTTCTATTTAGCTTATTCAGTTAAATTTGTTTCAATTACATTGTCCAATCAAAAATGAACCTTTTCTCAGAAAAAGGCAGTAAGACTTACTTACGAAGCTGAAGCACTTTGACACACAGAACAATTTACTGGACAATGAAATAAATGAATAAAACAAGTCTGACTTCAAAAGACGTACAGATTTCGGCTTTCTTCTGGTACACTTTGAAGAAAACAAAAGCCTGGTACAAATCAAATTCAACTAGACCGTATTGAAAAAGAAGATATATGTTTGATGAAACTTTTATTTTCACTATTTCCATGTTTGTTACTTTCATTTTCAAAGGAAAATACCCAGAATGAAATTGAAATGACTTTCAAAGAAAAACCTGAAGAAGTACACAAACACCCCCATGGGTAAATGTACAAGTCCTTCACTATTTAGTTAGTAGAAAATCACACCAAAGTTCAATGACCCTCTTTGAAGTGTAGACCCATCCCCCTAAGGATAAATCCATTCTTACATTTGTTTGTTTTTTATTTGCTTTGAATATTCTCCCAGGTAGGTCCTGGTTGACAGAATTCCTTTGTTCAGTTTCACTCATGCATTATTATAATAGATGTGAGAAGTAATGACTAAGATAGACAATCAGTGAAATGCCTAATGGGACATACAACCCAAACCTCAAAAACTCCCTCAAGGAATCAGCTTCAATCATCTTAAATCAACTTAGAGTATAGGATCCTTACTGCCTCAGTTTAACCTCCATAGCCAACTAAAGTTGAGTTTACATAGGATCCAATGCTTTATTCCTCAAAATTCAATTGACACTGGGGGCTCCCCAATGCCACCAATGAATGTACAATTGTCAAACTTGCCTCAAAATCATTCAAATCCTGCCTTCCAAAGCACTCAAAAAAGTTACACTTGTTAAAGCAATTCATCTTGTTTTGGAAAGTGAACATTCATTTTGAGAATACTCTTCTCTAGCCTTCTGTTCAAACTTTATCAATTTCTGGTGAAACTTTCATAAACCTTGAATCTCAAACAGAATACTTGTGCTGCGGATGTGGTTTGGTCCATTTAAGAAAATATGAACCCCTTAAAATTAAAAAATCAATGTAAAGTAAAAAATAAATGCCTATTTGGGATCTTCATATCATATTCATACTGTTTGTAGACCTACATTTCATCAACTAGATGAAGTATGAAAACTCTATACCAGACGTTGGTTTAACATTACTTTAGTCTCAGGTATATTAAACCATATGGTATTTTTTGTTATATCTACAATTCCATTGAATAAAATCTGAAACAGAATGAAAATATCGATGACCCTATGGTTAAAAAATTTAGTGGCCTGATGTTTCAACCATACAGCAGAGTCTTTCTCAAAGGCTAAATGACGACACAACACACATACTCAGGTAAATTGGTGTATGGTTCATAACTGGTCTAATTTCTCAAGCCAAGTTCAAAATTGATATCAGTTTAACTAAGGGAAAAGCAGTTTATGTAACTGAAGTTTGACATAAACATTAAGAAATAAGTGTTTCAGGATTTACCAATCTTTAGTAAAATGAGAGCAAGAAACCTTTAGGCAATGTGCACTTTATATGGGTTAAAGGTCGACATGGACATTCCTTCCGTGAAGTATGGTTTCACATAAATTCTCACACTTCCTAGAAATACATGGAAGAATGGGCGATGAAATGACAATATGAAGTATTGAATCACACTAGTTTGTGATGTCAGTGGAATGTTTGAACAGTTCACAGTCGGTAAGTTTGTACTGGGCAATAAAAATGATATTCAAACATTTTATTCACTTCTAGTTATTCATGTTTAGTGAGATTCTTGTAAAAGTAAACACCAGATACTTATAGCAATTCAAAAAGATGAATTTTGATAAGTTTGATTTTAAGTGGTTGGTTTTTCTTCCATGCAAAGAATGCTCAATTAGCAGTCGGCCCACTCTTACATAGGAAATTTTTTTTTTGTTAAAGATGGGGGGTTAGGTTTAAAGATGAATTTTAAATTAAACTTCAAAAATTGTCTCTTAATATTTGCAAAATATGTTTTTGACACAAAGTTGAAACCCCATGCAGGCCTGTCATTTCATCTTTGAGAGGGCAAG
>JAUELU010000018.1:392527-407238 GCA_032357145.1 Evasterias troschelii
CTTTCTCAAAAACTACGTTACTTCAGAGGGAGCCGTTTCTCACAATGTTTTATACTATCAACAGCTCCCCATTACTCATTACCATGTAAGTTTTTATGCTAACACTTATTTTGAGTGATTACCAATAGTGTCCACTGCCTTTAATGCAACAACCAGTAATTACCAATAGTGTCCACTGCCTTTAATGCAACAACCAGTAATTACCAATAGTGTCCACTGCCTTTAATGCAACAACCAGTAATTACCAATAGTGTCCACTGCCTGTAAAGAAAATCCTCAGGAACCACAAATCATTTTTTTTTTAAGGGGGGGTTGGGTATTAAGTTTCAAACGCGGCTGGATATTTCCTTTTTGGCTATGAAGATGTGGAAGGGTGAAAAAGAAAAAAAATGTTAAGTTAAAGTTTAAATACCTTACTCCTCGTTTTCGTAGATAATGTTGGCTGCTCGTGTACTCATCAAAACAGACACCGATCTTCCGTCTTAATAACAATAAAGTATTGTTATATAAAAGAAAGCAGGTGCTAATTAGTTCTAATTCAAAAATTGCTTTAAAAAAATGAGGGAAAAAACCAAAATGATGACACTGACAGAAAAAAAGGGTATACACCATCGCTCCAGTCCAAGTCCAAGTCTCTTCACAAACTAAGAATAAATAACTGCATACCAACATCCTATAACTGGTAATTTTAGTTGCGATAATCGTAACCTAGCCCCATAAATAGTGCCAATACTCTTGTTATTCCTCTAAGGATCGGAGGAAGTCCAGAGTATTGGCACTATTTATGGGGCTAATCGTAACCTTCCTCTCGTCGAGAGGAGGGTTACTATCGCAACTATGGTAATTTAACTTTAAAAGGTGTTTTTCTTTGTTTCAATCAAAAAAATTATTCTAAAGCACTGGTTTTAATTATCTCGGGCATTTGTGTCGGTTGTTTCTAGGCCTAGTTGTGTTGTGAAGAGCTGGTCATGGCACCCAAACCTCGCAAGAAAGCTAAAGCTAACTTGACCCCTGAGTCTGTTAAGGTCATTGCTGAATCCATCGGAGTATCTCATCTTCCTGATGATGCATCTCTCATGTTGGCTGAAGATGTCACCTTCAGACTCAAGAATCTTATCCAAGTAAGGACATCAATCTTGAATTTTTCTTCATTCTTAACTTTGTAAATAATTGCAGAAATCTGTTTAATATATGGGTTTTTCTTATTAATCTTAAGTGGGTAAACATAAAGGTGGCATGGCTATCGGTATACTAAACCTAAGAAGTTTTGTTTTTCTTTGGAAGAAGGTAATCCAACTAAGGACAAAATAGAGACAGTAATTTTTCTCATCTCGACTGTAGAACTGGATGTCAACTTGATGTGAAAGGTCTGTCCATTTCTACTCTGGACCAACTGTTTTTTCAATTCAGACTTGTTTATGTCTGCCAAGTGAAGAAAGTGGCTTTTGTTTCCACAGCTATCAATGAATCCCACTCTTTAACCACTTTCTCTACTGCTGAGAATACTGTTTCTAAATGCTGGTTAAACTCCAGGGGGTCACCAAAAGGTAGAATTGTTGTCATTTCAACATACCTTCTAAATTTTGAATCCTAGTTTAAGATCTTGTTGTCAGCAATGCCTCTTAGCCCTGCTGTGAGTAGAGGGAGAGTTTGTGCAGGGGCACAGATTATAGGTATATCTCACAGAGTCCTGTGGAATCTGTGAGGAATGTAGACATTAATCTATGCAGATAAAGTAATAATGTTTGTTGCTATTTTTTCCCTACAGGAATCAGAAAAGTTTGCAAGGCAGAGTAAAAGGAAGAGAGTATCTACATCAGATTTTGACAATGCCTTGAGGATACAGAATGTTGAGGTACAAAACAATTAACTTCCTTTAACCTTGGAAATTATAACTTTAAAACTGTGCAGATACATCTAGTGCCATTAGTGGGTTTCTATCCTAAATTTGAGTATGAATTTTGCACATTGCTTGGAGTCAGACCAGGTTGAGTAGAGCAACTTCATTGTTGTCATTAGTGTAATATTGGATATCATTGTAATTTATATTGAACAATGCCATTTCCATTTAAGTAGTCTTAGTGGAAGGCGTTTCTCATGACTGAACACTCACAGCTGCTGTACACACCAAGCTGACTTAAACCACCTGCAAGCGCTATTATTTATTATATCTTGACTGTCTTAGTCCATAAACCACCCTTAACAGATCAGAAAAAATTATAGCCCCTGGCTAGCTCTCACTTTGGGTTACTGATATGTAAGCTGCTGGTTGTGTAACAAGAAACTTCATAATAACGTCTTGAACCAAGACTATACTAGGTTACAAAAAATACTGAATCATTATAACATTTCTGATTCCAGTGTTGTCAGTATAAAGTGATTACCCTTTAGTTTCTACTACTTCAAGCTCCTTCTAATGTTTCCTCATGACATTCTTATTCATTTCCTTACAGCCTCTTTATGGTTTCAAAACTCCTGAATCAATCCCATTCCGCTTTGCTAGTGGTGGTGGTCGAGAACTGCATTTTATTGAAGAGAAAGAAGTTGAGTTATCAGATATAATCAGCACACCTTTACCTAAAGTTCCTATAGATGTCAGCCTCAAAGGTCAGTCATATTGCTTAATGAAATAATATCATGAACAAGAATCAGTGTGGGACCAGTCAAAAGCAATATACATAGCATTGTATTTTAGCTGGTAAGCTGTATTTGATTGCCAAGATTTTCTGTACTAAGTATATTTGTTTATTTGATAGAGTGAACTTAGATTCAAGGTATGAATTTTCAAAGTTAAATTTTTGTTTAAAGATAAATAAAAATAGTCCCAGTTATCTTTACTTAAATTTTATTTGGAGCTGCAAGTAGCAACAAAGTTGCAGCAACATCTTAAGTCAGCTCGGTGAAGAACACAAATACATTCATGTAAATATAATGAATATTTCATTCATCTTCTTTATCCAAAGCTCATTGGTTAAGTATTGAAGGAGTTCAACCAGCTATTCCTGAGAATCCACCTCCAGGTACGTCAAAACTAATTATATTCAAACAAATATATCAATTCATAACTGAATTTAAAAACCTTTAATTAATAAAAGTGTCAAACAATTCTGCTCTTTTTTCTCTTCACATCAGTTGGACGAGATCAGCAGAAAACGGAGGCGACTGACACCTTAATCCCCAAGAAGCCGTTATCAAAGGATCAGATTGGGGCTCAAGGAGGCAAGCCAGGAGAGGATGGGGGCAAACCCACGCCCCATGGCCTCAAAGGCAAAGGTGCATTGGTAGCTGAAGCTGTCAAACTCAAACCTGTTATTATTCATGAACTGTCTGTGGTAAGTACTTGGTCAATATTGACAACGATAAATGCAGTATTTAGTTATTTTTATATTTTTTTATTTTGGTTTAAAAACACAAAACATGGTCAGTAATATCACAAAATTAATACTAAAAAGGACATGCTTACAAAATAAAACATTAAGTATTACAAATATAATACCAAATCAAAAACCCGGCCCAGCCAGATATGAGAAACAACCCAATATTACTATGACAAAAATTCAACTATAGCAAAAGTAAAAGTGATCACAGAGAAAAAGAAAAACAAGATACATGTTACATTTCGTTGTCCAAACAGCAGATTTGGGAAGTGAGCTTAGGTTATGTAGGGGTGAGGTAGTGGATCTGAAAGAATCACCCAACTGGGCTGTAATATGCAAAGCTTGGGGACATTATAACAGGGTAAATTGTTGACTGCAACTTTTGTGCCTTAAACTTACTGGAATTTGCATATGCATTGAATGAGGAACTATGTTTTACTATTTCTAAAACATTAAAGGGTTTACCCTTAAATTGATTAATGACTAGCCACCAGCAGGGCCAGTTAACTTGTCATTTCACTTGTCCAGTTTGTTTACCGGTCCATATTTCATATAAAATAGAGTTGCTTGAAAAACAGCTTTTATTGAATGGGCTACCACGTATAAACAAGTTTAGATAAATAAACAAATAATTTTTGGGGTAAATAAATTTAAACTTAAATAAAGTAAAAGAAAACACATGTGTAATAATCTTTTGAATATTAATGAGCCAATGTTATTTCATTTGTTGTAGGAGCAACAATTGTACTACAAGGAGATCACTGAGGCCTGCGTTGGATCATCTGAAACAAGAAGAGCAGTAAGATGAAGTTTGTTATTTTGATCTTAGGAACAATAACCTTAGTAATAGACCCTTTGCAAATGCCGCCATCGCTGTGGACAAACAATGGAAATGTGCTATACCTGCCAATCAGAGGTCTTTCTTTGTCCTCATTTAGGGTGCTGTTTGAGCTTGTGACCTCATACGGGGTGGCATGGTTGGCTTGCCTCTCACCAAGGTGACCCAGGTTCGATACCCGGCCAGGGCCATATGTGAGTTGAGTTGTGTGTTGGTTCTCTGCTGTGCCACGAGGGTTTTCCAGACCATCCGGTTTCCTCCCTCGGGAAAAATCAAACACTTTCGATCTCTGGCTGTGCTCCGTGGTCATAATGGGTTGATGTGGCTGGCTGCCAAAGGCACCCTTGAATGCCTGCTTCTCGAACACGTTGTAGCCGCGTCCTTCGCAATTCAGCTCTTGGCTGCCAGTAAGGATGATTAGCCTCCCCAAATTTATTTAAATTTTTATTTATTTATTTATATGCAAGTGGTCTATTTAGCCGTTGTCCATAAGTGAAATCAATATTTGTTCACTATCCTGAAATATAATTTTCATTCTTGATGGTATTGTTACCCTACAGGAAGCTCTTAACAGCTTGACTAGTGATCCCGGTCTGTATCAGATGCTACCTAGATTCAGCACCTTCATCTCAGAAGGAGTGAAAGTAAATGTTGTTCAGAACAATCTAGTTTTACTCATCTATCTTATGAGAATGGTTAAGGCATTGATGGACAATACAACTCTCTACCTCGAAAAATATGTAAGTAAGAAACAAAACTGTATCATATCATTTCAGTTTTGAGTCCAGTCTTTCTGTTTGTTTAAATAGATTGTTAGTAATTTTCTAAAAAGGAATAATATTTGTTTCCATTGATCAGTCAAAATGAAAGGAAGTACGTCATGTTAAATCAACAAGTTTCAAAACACCATCCCAATCTTAACTTTGTCTTTGCCCAAATTGTTTAGAGTATGATTTTATGACCACAAGGCTGATAGGTCTCCGGATACAAACTTGCTTATTGGAGACCAGGCCTGCTATTTTCATCTTTGAGAGGGCAAGGCCATATTCATTCAGCAAACGCCCATTAAAAATCTCTATGGGAAACTTTTGAAGGGGCGCTAAGACCAGGGGCAACAGAGGTCATGACCTCCGTGACCCCCGTGTGTAATTGAGAGACCGTCATCACTTAATAATTTTTGTTACATTTTCCAACTTTCATTTTATTTTTGATTCATTTTGGTTGAGCAAATATAAACTGAACTTTAACATATTCCTGGACAGTGATTGATTACGTCTTACTACAACCTTGATTATTTATACTTCAGCTTCATGAGTTGGTACCAGCAGTCATGACATGCATTGTCAGCAAGCAGCTTTGTCTAAGACCAGACGTTGAAAATCACTGGGCATTGAGAGATTTTGCATCCAGACTTATCTCTGGCATCTGCAAGTAAGTATTAGATTGACTAATTACATGCTGGGATTGTCAGATAAATCACAAAGGGCCAACATTCATCTTAAGATGGGATGTCATTATATTTCTATTGCAATTTGTGTTTTGACATTACAGTTTGCTTTTAACTCTTTCAGTGCCAAGGTTGTACATGTACGATCTATTTTTATGTACTCAAAAAGTGTCATCAATCCTATCGTACATGTACGACCCATAATATAAATGCTGTTACAAGAGGGCATTATCACTCAGAAAGTAGGATTGACTTCGAGATGTACATGTACCAAGGCAACACAAATCAGCAAGATCGGTTTTGTTTGGTGAGAAAGACTTTATATATACTGGTTTTCGAAAAACACAAAAAAAGGTGGGCACTGAAAGAGTTGGATTGACAATTAGGATTGATCTTATTACCACTCCTCCCACTTAGTTGTACCTGCAAGTTTACTAGTTATAGCTACTTCTTAGGATTGTTCTTATTAGCTTGCTCGTTTTTGTCTTCCTCTTTTTTGTTTTACCCTCTGCAGAAAATTCAGCACGACCACAAACAACTTACAGCTGCGTATTTCTAAGACATTTGACAAGTGTCTATGTGAGGAGAAGTCAACTATGGCTGCAGTGTATGGTGCCCTCTCTGGGTTGTGTGAACTTGGAACCGAGGTAATTTTTCTGCGTGATGATCCACATATTGCGTGTAGAGGGCGCTATTCAACAATTGGATTACCGAACAGCTTTTTGAATGTATGGAAAGTTTGTTTGCAAACAAAAAATATATCCCAAATTGGTAATACTTCAAGCAAAATAGAATTTAATTATCAGCACCCCGTGAAGAAATCCTGGGTACACATTTTGAGTAAGATTAAAGAGGCTTCCCACCACCCTCCCTTCCTGGAAGATTTCTGCTGTGACTGAAAACACACAATGCTTTTGTTTTGAATGTGTACAGATCATCAAGACAATGGTGTTAAGTAAACTTCCATCTATCAGTGAGAGGGTTAGATTGGCATCAGAGTCACCCATCGTTGGTAATGTGGATAAGAATGCAACAGATCATCTCATACAACTTGTTCTGGTAAGAAAGCAGTCATGATTTTTATCATTTGACATACAATTTGACATTCATGGAAACATGCATGTGTGTATAATGTATACATTATAAACAAGGGTTGCTTTATCGGAAAAAGGGTCTTAGATTCTGAAAAACTTTTTTCCCTGTTTGTTCAACCCGCTCTGAGCAGCCCTCAAAATGGCAGCCCAGATCAACTCTGACTGACTGCTCCACAACTGCCCTAGCGGGGAATTCCTAAAATAACCAGACAATCCAGCCCTACCATGGCTTAATACCACCAATCATGTTATTTAATCATTTAATTTGAGACATATGCATATGAACACATTATAAACAAGGGTTGTTTTATCGGGAAAAAGGTCTTAGATTCTGAAAAGCTTTTTTCCCCGTTTGTTTATCTCAGAAACACTGTGGTCCATACCTGAAGCAGACCCGTTCCACCCCAGATGAAGTTGATGTATACAAGGCTGAATTTGGCTTCTTGGGTACCGCACTATTTGCCCAGGTTATTAAGCTGAGAACTCAGCCTGCTCTGTCAGGTTCCCAGTCTTCTTCCAGTCATCATGGCAGACCATCACTAAATATATCCCAGGTTGGTACAGATGATAAGAGTAAAACATGTAGAACGCTGGGATAATATAAGTCAAAAGCAATGAAGGGTCTAATCTTGGCCAAGTTTCATGGCTCTGCTTACCGCCAAATTCTGCACTTGTGATCACCGTTCGACGCTTACAGGGCATTCGCAGAATTTGTGCGCGAGCTGTGTAAGCGAAGAATGCCTAGTAATGTGGAGTATGCACGCTCACAAGCAAAAATTCCCTGCTAACCTGCTGAAGTTGTAATCACTGTGACTGCTGCAGACTCTAAAACACACTGTTCACTTGGCCAACAAAACATGGAGTTTTGTGTGCTAAACTGCTCATCAACAACACTTCAAATTCAATCAGAATTAGAATCAGTACTCCATCAATTTATTGTGAATAATATCCTAATTCCCCTACAGGCTCGCTCAGCATCTACTCTTGGACTCATTCCTCGTACCTCAACACCCGTTGGTTCATCACATCCCTCCTTGTCAGCAGGTATACCTCGAACCCCAACACTCCTCACAAGACCAAACTTTCAGAGACTGTCCTCATCCCCAGCAGCATCAAGCTCCCAGAAGATTGTCATTGTGACAACGCCAAGTTCTAAAAGCTCATCCATTGTGTCTCCACTGCAAGTAAGTATCTTGTCAATATATACTCCAAAATGTTTGTCAATTAACCCAAACCACTTGACGTCATCATCACACTTATCTTGGTTGAGCCATTTTGGGATCAATGTCACTATGTGTTATACAGTGTAGTGTGCATTATGGGATGTGCAGACACTAGCTTGGTGTGTTGTTGGTGCAAGGGGTCAATAAACAGCTATTTTTATTAATCTCTCTGGCCCTGTTCCCACTGGACCCCTCATTGATCGCGCAATTCAAGAAAAGGGCGATCAGACCCCGCAATTTCTCGAAAAGGGCGATCAAAGGGCGATCAAGCGCAAGTGATAACGCGAGGGCGATCAGGATCAGACCCCGCAAATTTGATCCACCTCGGGAGTAGGATTAAAGCGGGATCTGATCGCCCTTTTGGATTAATGGGCGATCAAAAGTCTAGTGGGAACGCAAAGGGCGATCAGACCCCGCAATTTGAGGGCGAACATCCGGTCCGGTAGGCCCGAATGGCGCGAAAACGGTGTTCTTTTTTCTTCTATTCCCAGCACGCACCACGCATTTGGTGACATAAAAGAATTGCAAGTAAAGCATAAAGCAGTATTGACATCACGTGACGATACCAACTACACGTTCTGTACAACGCATCCACACTAAACACCCCACACTGTGTGGTTGCCATAGATACGTTGCGCCTGCGCACTGCCCAGTTGGTCGACTTGCGTTGGTGAACTTTTGATCTACTTCCGTTTACAAAAGATGGATCAATGCGCGATCATACGTGGGAACGCGACCGCGATTCATGTCTGCGACTAATCCTTTTGAAGGGTCAGGATCTTGTAATTGTGGATCCAGTGGGAACGCGGTCTCTGTAGTGTTATTTAGTCAGTGATGTCCGTTTTAATTTATCTTTAATTTGTTGTTTATTTCTCAGACGTCAACAATAGTTACTTCACCACCCTCCACTCCTACCCAAGCAACGTTTGTCAAAGTCATTGGTGGCGGTCAAAAGACTACCCCGAAGTATAGTACCCCGTCTCCTTCTGGTACTTCCACACAGAAGATCGTTGTAGTGACTCAGTCATCTACAGTCATCACCAGACCTTCCCAGCAGCCACCAGCAAAGGTCAAAGTTGAAATGCCAAGTGTGAAGGTTGAGCCACAGGATTCTCCATCTGGGACAGGTGCAGAGACCAACATGTTGATGTCGTTAGTGCATGCTGCAAGTATGCAGTCACCTTTAAGCACTGAAGGAGAAATGAAGACTGAGCGGGAGGGAGGGACATCATAAGGGTGAGGGGTAAACACTGCAAAACTTATTGGTCGATACAAGACGTGTGTCTGTCATAGATTTACAAATCTGGTGAATTTTGTCATCCTGTTTTTTAGAAACTAATAAGTGAATCAAAAAGCTTCTGGGTTATTTCCCTAGAAATTGAACCTGGAGATCTCAGAGTTTGATTAATTTCTTTGTCTACTGTAGATACATTTAAGTTATACCAAATGATATGCACAAGGCACTGTTAAGTGCATAGTACATGTAGAGCAAATGCCAGTGTAGTAGATGTGTATAGCAACATTGTACATGTGGCTTCAGCTGTTTCAAGCATGTACATTTGTATGGTCAGCCAAATATATGGCCAAATTGCCAAATAGAAGAATCAGGAAGAAATTGACGCACTCTGCTTTGTCTGGGGCCATTTCTATGGATATTATTAGTATTCAACGCATCACAGAAGAAATGATAACTCAATTTTTCATCAAAAGTTAAATTCTTTTTTTATTGCAGAAACATCATAGAGTGTATATTATAAAGTGCATGGGTTATTAATACAATTTATTTACAAGTTTTTTGTTTTGTTTTTACAGAAATATGTACAAAACTTAAAGTAAATAGTAGATGTCAACACCCTAGATGCACAAAGGACTGCAAATAACCAATGTAGCCAATTCTTATGTTTAAGTTTATAAAACTTGTGAATATAAACTTGACCATGTTTACCTTCTTAGTATACTTTAAATAAAACAACTTTCTTTTACATCCTTTTTCTTTCTTCTTATTTAGACATCCGTTTTCTCCCCAAATACAAATAAATCTTTGTGGTTGCTGATACTTTGTGTTCTACGTTTAATGATACAGTAGATAGGTTTGGTTCCAGTGTGGCCCATGATGTTGAGGGGTGTTATGTAAACATTAAGGCTGGGGCTATAACTAAGGTCCTTTGTAAATAGCGTCATATAAAACATTGTAAATAGTTGTAAGCCGCGCCCAGATAAGAATATCTTCATATTCACTGAGCGTGTACAACAGGAAATTAACTACGTATTAATTACAGACAAATGAGCAAGAGTTTGCTCTTGTAACTATAGGGTAAGGGTTTAAGGTTAGGGATAAGGTAAGAAAGGTTTTCACAAGAACATAAGTTGATCACTCGATTGTGATAGTGAATTTATAGGATGAATTGGGAATCGGTAAAGAAGTAAAGTGAAAATCTATGTTTATGGAGAGCTTTGTTTATAGCCACAGCCTTGTCCTATATGTCCATCTCTCAATTTTAGTTTCATTTGAAGAGTCTTTTTCTTATTTTTGATTCCTGTTTTGACACCTGTACAGTTGAGCATATTTGTTTTAAATATGCTTTCATTGAATTTGTAAAAGTAAAGAAATAATTTCAGAAATAAAATTGTTAACTTGGGACTCATTTCTACTAAGCAAGATATCTCCGCTTAGCAGCTTGATGAAATAGAGCGCAGGTGAGGAATCAAATAAAGTTAAAGGTAACAAAACAGACTTCTGCACAGCAGGAAGGATATCAACATCAGCACAAAAACTCACAAATACCAAACTTATTGACTGAAATATGTAAATAGAAATGAGCTTATTACAATGGCAAGATTGACTTCCCTCATTCACCAGTACAACGGTTTTATTAACAATATAAACAAATGCATAAATGAATTGGATACGTTCATATAGCTTTGTACAAATGGTCCAGCCAGTGGAAAAGTTAGAGAAATACAGCCAAATACACTAAGTTGTACGTAATAAATTTGCATATAGTTTTTATACTGTATAGAGTACAGGCAAACACACACACCTCTAAACTTTGGCTCTGTTGAGTGTTGACACACCGTACTGCATTGCTAAAGGGTTGAGTTTCTTCAATAATTCCCAGATCAAAACATGCTTTACAAGTCACTGTCTTTATAGTCTTGATTGGCAATGCTGATTTTTTTATTAGTCACCGTTACAGGGCGCAACATCGACTGGCTTGGAGCTACTGCTGCCACCCTCACCAGGGTGAAGCAGTATTCACCCCTTGCACCAACACCCAATTCAGCTACTGCTGCCACCCTCACCAGGGTGGAGCAGTATTCACCCCTTGCACCAACACCCAATTCAGCTACTGCTGCCACCCTCACCAGGGTGGAGCAGTATTCACCCCTTGCACCAACACCCAATTCAGCTACTGCTGCCACCCTCACCATTGTGGAGTCATCTTATGAATATGTAAACACCGTGAGGACATTGACTCCCAAAATGACGCAATCAAGATTATTGTGACTGGGTCAATAGGTCCAGTTTGACCACATTGCTCAGCATAAGCAAAGTATCAACAACTATCAGAGAAAACCTACAAGTATTTTAAACCATATTTTCCCTTTTGCATACATACTGTAAACAAATTACAATATTTGTTTGATAATTTGTATGTTAATTTACTCCTTTAAGTTTTGAATTATTGACAAAGCCCTCTGTTGGTCACTCTTACTCAGGTCGAGTTGACAATTTGACACAGTTTTTATTTACATGTTATGCAAGACCACATTGAACCAGTTGGATTGTTATTCATGTGCCTTTGCTATTTAGTTATGTTAAGTAGAGCCTTTGTGATAGCCCAGCTGGCTGACTAGTCAACCAGGCCCCCCCCCCCCTCCACAAAGTGTTACATAAGTTCTTTTCTATTATTTAGCAAGGTCTGATAATTCACAATAGTCCCCAAGTGGAGATTTCTATTCAGATTTCTCTCACTTTCATAAAAACTATGGCAGCATGGTCCAGGTTGGAGTCTGCAGTTGGAAGCACTGGTGGATGGGACTGGACAGAGCTAGTATTTATTTCTCTCACATTTCTAAAAACTATGGCAGCATGGTCCAGGTTGGAGTCTGCAATTGGAAGTAGTGGTGGATGGGACTGGATAGAGATAAGATTTATTTCTCTCACATTTATAAAAACTATGGCAGCATGGTCCAGGGTGGACTCTGCAATAAGAAGCAGTGGTGGATGGAGCTATTTGTCAGGTGGCCTACTTTTGGAATTACTTGCAGTTTGTTAAGAGGAATATTTTGTCTTACTTTCAATTGCATCGACCACAGAGAAAGGACCAACCATCACCTCATCTGTTCTGTGCTATGTAAGTACTGTTTTGTTTTATTAACTACCCTGTGCTGATATTTTACCATGTTCATCCCCAACACTTATTTGTAGCAATTTGTCCGAGGTGCATGCAGTACCCACAGCTACGATTTCAATCATAGCCAAAGTACTATGACTTTGCAATAAAAACTGCTGTCCATTTTTGCTGGCTGGCTCATCTACTGTTTATTGTGCAATTCAATAATATAGGCTTTAGGGGACTGAAACCAAAAGTTACCCTGGGTGACTACATAAATTAAACTTCCTTTATAATCATGAAATGCCATACAATATTTTTTCTGTATAGTCATTTTAGTTGGCTTGAGTACAATTTTCCTCAAGGCATTTCATCTGGTGGTCAACCCTCATTTCCAGAGTGTGGAGCATCGTTACAATACTGAACAAATATGGTTTCCTGCTGACAGAGTTAAAATGTAGCACATATTACCAAACGACTCACGTCATCACCAATGGCTACAAATGATAAAAGTCTTGGTTGCACCATTTTTAAAGACCAATTTCTTAAGTGCATCTTAAGCTACACACATGAAGTTGAATGAAATTCAACCAAGATGGTAGACCATGAGCAGACAGTACATGTGTGTGAAGTCAGATCAAGGAGTCAATCAGATTGACCAAGTGACCTAAAAATGTAAGTCAATACTGTAATGCGTAAAGCTTAGTGGCTATTGCAGTGGTTAGAAATTCATCATTAACTACAATTATGGTACAGTAAGTCAAATTAGTCCCAAACCGTGACTGCCAGCAGCACGGTTCAAAACATTGAGAATAAAATGATTTTAGTCTCATAGAGGAAGACATGTGACAAACAATAACTACTTTGAATCCAAACCTAATAGTTCAATAGAGGGCGCTCTTAACTGTGGATAGTACAGAAGATAAAATGTAATCTTGAATTGTCAGATGACAATTCTATGTTTATTGGCAGCATTCGATGATGAATGTGGGTACTGTAGTGGATGTAGTGGCTGACAAAGGGTACTGTAGTGGATGAGTTGTAATATCTGATGACCATCTGTATCATTCCTTAGGCTTTCCATAACGACTCCAGTATGTGATCCTGCAATTTAAAAAAAGGAAAAAAAATATGCTAATTCATAATTACTATCAATGTTTATGTACAACGAATAGAGGATAAATCCACCAATCACATTGTTTACACAGAGTCACTTTGTTTACAGAGTAATGTTGTTTGGGCATTCCAGGTCAAGATTTCTTGTGAACTAATGGGATTTTTTTAACAGTAATATTAGACAGTAGCTTGTATGAAAATATCTAATTACAGAACCAAGGATGTGTCAACTGTTACCTTAGAATATATTATATAAACTAGAAAATTAACCTGCTTGATTTATTCAAAGCTAGATACCTAATAATCACACTAGTCAAACTAACAATGATGAAATTGTTGTATATTTGGTTTGCGGTAACACCATGTGTATATCTACTTGCTAGGTAGATTTTGTTCTTTGAGAACTTGTCTTGCTATTTAGTATAATGCCGAGGAGTAGATTATTCAGAATTTAAGAGACTTCTCAGTTCTGAAAAGAATTGTCCTGCTTATTTACTACTACCTGGGCGGGAGGTAGGAAATCGGCCGGGACTACTGAAATTGCTATTAACAAATTTGCCCTAAAGCTAGCCATGTGGCCAAATTAGCCCAATACACTTAAGGTGTACAGGGTTTCCCTTCCTTAATCGGGTATGGACGTCCTAAGGGTAAAATATCAAAGACTACATGGTCTCAAGCCCAAAGTGGGGTTAAGAGCCACTATGCTGAAAAGAGATTTTGAAAAAAAATAAATAAAAATGTGGCTAAAAAAAATTGTGGTTACCACCGCCCAGAGAATAAAAAATAAATCATACAAGATGAAAAAAATAGTCCATAGGGTGAAAAAATACAAACTTGTGGTTACAAATGCCCTAAGATTAACAACTAAAACATAATGAGTTTGTATGGAGTACCCAGACCGCAGGAGAAATACTTGATAAGGTCAAAAGGTCATTGTCTAGTCAAGAGACCAGAATAGCTGACGATTCATCGCACAAGAATGTGCATCTAATCTGTGTGTATGTGTTATTTATACTCTGGAATGACTTGACCATACTACTCAGTGCATAACAGCTAGGATATAGGGAAGGTATTTTATTATAAATTAATAAGGACCTGTTTGACAAGAAAAGGAAGGGGAGAATGTGGCATAACTGAGATACATAACACTGAGGGAGACCTGGCCATATGGGAAAGTACACTTGATTTTTGAAATTCTCTGTGGGTCAGAATTCACAGGAGAATGCTTTTGGGCATCTGATGTTTTTTGACGGGGGGGGGGGGGGGGGGGGTGATCCGT
>JAUELU010000018.1:414561-433429 GCA_032357145.1 Evasterias troschelii
AATTAATTGTGTAGCATTTTGTATTTCGAACAAGGTTTTGGCATTTTTGTTTTGTACTAGATATCTCTCGGATAAAAATGTGTAACTAGAAAATTGTGATAAACTTTTCTCAGAAAATACTGGCAACTGTAGAAGTCTCAGGTACGTGTAATTAATTGTGTAGCATTTTGTATTTCGAACAAGGTTTTGGCATTTTTGTTTTGTACTAGATATCTCTCGGATAAAATCAGAATAACTAAAAGAAGTTTGGAGTAGATTTGGACTTACTTTCTGTCGCTAGTTTCTGAATCATGGAATCTTTAGCTCTAATCTCCTGTTTGATTTCACTCAAGTAACCTGTATTTCTCTCATGATGGAATAATTGGGATCTGGATCTCTCTAATTGACCTGAAACATAAAAACATTGTAACTAGACATCAAGGGATCAGGTTGGCTCAGTGGTAGATTTTCTTATTCTGTATTTTCCTGTGGGTTCTGGTTCGAATCCTCCATTATCTTCAGTCACTACACTTCCATTATGACTCAAGACTGTTATTTATTTATTTATAGCAACCTTTTTGGGGTTAACCCATCCAGCTGGCTGATCAATTGCGGCCCTCATACTTTAACAAAATCTCAGTCAAAAAATAATCTTATTTTATTTATATTTTTTAAAGATGCAAAATTATTACAACAGATGGCAAAATCAAAATCAGATATTTATAACCCATCTAAACAAGTTAGTAAATTGTACAAATATTTAAGATATGTTGATGGTAAAAAGCCTGCATAACTTAACATGTACCTCTTCTTTACAAGTTAAAGGCGCATTATGTCATGTTATACACTGAACAATGAGGTCATGGGGGGAAACCCCATCCAAGTGAACTTTGTTTTTATGATCTCTACATGTCACAAAATCTATCGAAGGTGAGTAGATTGGTGTAAATGATTAAGGTGTACCTTAATGTACCCTTAGGTTAGGACAGAAACTCAAGACATTGTCTCACCTTGTACTTCTTTATATTGCTCCTGTAATCTCTTAATCTCAGCCTCCAGCTTGGAGCGGACTAGTACCTCAAGTTGCTCTCTCTTCTTTGTTGATTCTACTAGCATCTCCTGAGATGTCTGTACTCTGTGGATATCTTGCTCAAACTGTACCACCAAAAAAAAAAATCAATAAACGGGGTGACAATTGGACACTTGACAAAGTGGTTGACTGGAGTAAAAGATAAAACAGGTTTATGCTTTGACCCACTAGAGGTCAAATCGTTCCAACCTAAGTTAACCCTAGAATAGCTGGTTGATTATGAGGCCATTAGCAAGCCAAGTCCTGTCCCCTTTGAGACTGAGTGTAAGGCCTTAATTGAAGCAACATAAAGTGACAGGTGTTTAGTCAGACTGAGGACCAAAGCTGACTAAAGGATGTCCTTTCTCTATACATGTAGTCAGGTAGAGCGTGAGGGTTTTCAACACCCTGTTTTGAACCTGGACACCATACTTACTTTAACGAACAATAAACTAATAATTTGGGTTTTGTTTTACAAACTAAGGTATATTTGGACATTAGTAAGCTCTGTCAATGCTCAGTAGGAAGCCAGGAATATTTTTCGGAGGCAACTATTTGCTTCACAATTCTTACAAATTAGATGTCAATATCAAAATTAACTGCCATATTTTGTACGTCTGTATGCCATGGAGATAATTAGCCCTACTTGAAGCTACTTGTCACTTTCTCACAACACTTTAACCCCTTTAAATAACACCTTCAAATAAGACCCAATCCTGTGTGTCTGAACCATTTCATCTCACATCACACCTTCATCTCATCAGGGTTATTGCCATATAACCTGGCCCACAATTTGTACCACCAGTAAGTGGTGTTTGATATACTGTAAAACCCTGACAAGCCTTGGGACAAATTGCTGCAGAGTCCCCCATGGGTTGGTCTACCATTGAAGGCCCTAAAAATCATCACCCTTAGGACCATCCATGGTGGGCTGATTTAACCCTGGCTGACTTGAAGGAAGCAATGATCCTGTCTGTACTTCTTCCCAGAGCACAAGACTAAAACTACTGAGCATCTTGTATTCTTTACATTGGTAAATCAAGGAGCATGGGTACATGTACTGGGTTGCCTTGGCCCTCTTTAGTCTACCTTGGGTATAGGGGGGGGGGGGAAGGGTTGTTTTGGTTTTCTTCACAAAAGTATGATTTCAATGATGTGTATTGTTAGAAAAACCATAAATTGTTCCCTTAATTGCATTGGATGAAATGCATGTAGTTTTTCTACAAAACTCATGTGTATTTTGTTGTACTATAGTCAGTCTTAAAGTACTTTTTAAAATGCCTTTCATTGCATCACGAAGTACATACACAGTACATCTAGTTGTTGTTCATGCAGTTTTAGGTAGTTAGTCTTTCACTACCACCACATTTTCTTGTTTTATCTTGACTAACAGTACACAACTATCTCTATCAGTCTTTTATAATTATTACACATAGATTGAAGATTGTCTTCCTGTCGTGACTTCTTTTCCAACATATTGAATACATACCTTTTGTAGTTTGCTCACCCTCTGTGAGTACATCTCAAGTTCTTGTCTCAACGCCATGTTTTCTTCTGAGAGTATCTCAACCATATGGGTTGCTCTTGTGGCAATGGCCTCATGATCAACTTCAAATGGTGTGTGCTGATTACCGTCTGAATTAGGGGATGAACTTGGGCTGGAACTGCACAGGAAAGGAACAAAAGTTTAACTTTATCATATTGTTAAAAAAATATAACAAAAAGGTCTGTAATTAGAACCCAAATTTTAGGAGAAATGATGACATTTGCACCTGTTGATTAACCCAAGAGTTATAGATTCCAATGAGTCTTTGGGATAAGTGTCCTCAGAACTAGAGAAGCAGATCAAGATTTCTTTGTATCTGGAGAAAACCCCCAGCTAATTTTTTCAGGTAAACTAACTTAAATTTGAGTACACAAACAGAAAGGATTAAGTGACCAACAATTTTTCATAGTTCAATCAAACACTTTATGAGTAGAGTGTAATACAAGTCTTGCAATGAAAGTGAAAGTGCACAATTTTGATTCCTTCATATGGTTCACAAATTTTGTGGGAACCAAAGCATTTTTCATACATACATGTATGAGACTTGCAGAGTCTGTCATGATACATGACATCATTAAAGTCAAATTTGTAAGTGGATCATCATTTTACGTTAACGCTTAGGCCTATAAAATACATGTAAACCCCTTCATTGCACCATGGAGTACATGTGGTTGTCGCTACAAAAACTCATGCAGCTTTTGGTAGAGTGTATATATGTTATATTTCCCTTTATGATAACTCTACTGTAATTATTACACATCGTTAACAGACCCTTTGTCAAATAAAGCTCATCTGACACATCCCTTGGCAATCATTCAAACAGAACGGATGATTTTTTACCACTGATGAATGTTTAAAACAGGTTGTATTAATTCCAATGTGTTGAATGAAATTGATAATCATCACACCATAGTTGTTTAGATAAACCCTACAGTATATATAATTGCTACAGCCAGCTGTGAAGGTCAAACGGAATCGTTGCATCATACAATGAAGAAGGGCTCCCTACATGTATATACTATAACAAATTCCAAATCCAAAAATCAGTTTAGAAAAACAGGGACTCAGCCCATTTTGTCTCCACACAATTAATATTATTAGAAAACAATAATTTTCTCATTCATCTATATAGAAATTCCTACATTAGATTTAGCCTACATTTATTGTCATCCCCACCAGGGAGAAATTTCATGGTGATAAGCTTACCACAGATATTCTGTCCATAAAATGACTCGCTTTCTAGGGGCAAGGTTAGCACAAAACTCTGATTGTAAACAGTGCCATAAAGTAAGGATTAGTCACTGAAATAATCCAATGTGTAATAACAATCTAGACATAAATTTTAAAAACAAAAACAAGGTGTTCGGTTTAGGCATACATTAGCAGAGTTGGTGAAATGTAATGAGAAAACTTGGTAAACTTGTCTGTGTGTATAGGGGTATGGTCTGATAAAACTTCACCTCTTAGGTAAAGTCTCATAGCACTTGATGACATCATTAGAATAGGACTTCACATCCCAGATTGATTACATGCAAACTTCAAGCTTTATCACAATAAAAAAAAATAAAAAATCATTTTGGTCCTGGTCTTGTAAAAACAATTCTGGTTCACTTAAAATTCTTAGCTACAAGCCCAGCGGTCTTGTGGATTTCCCCCCCAAATTTGAGCGCTGTTAAATAAATTTGTTATTGTACCAACAGAGACACCCACAGAACCCCTCCCCCCTAACAACACTAGGCAAGGAACTGTTACGATTTACCCCATGACTAATCACTAACACAAAGCTGGTATTGTACTCCACAAATATTGCAATTTGACAGTAGGGGATTGGATCATATGACAACCTTACACTGTGACCAGCAAGTCCAGACCACAAAAATGTAATACATTCTATAGCGAAATAATACAATGCCAGTAAACACTCTACAGTAGGCCACAGAGTTCAAATTCAATATTGCATACACTGAAGTGAAAGGAGCTCAACAGTGCATAATGAACTTGATGTTCAGTCAATTGGAACATCAAATTCCATCAAGATCAATCATTTTGTTTCCTAGAAATATTCCTAACAGATGAAAAAGTATAATTATTTACAATTAACATCCTTATTAAATGACAGGGAATTTGGAAATAGTTTTTAAATTATTATGCCAGGTTTAAAGAATGATAACAACTGCAAAACTCATAGATGATGTCATACTGTTTACAACTAGAACGACCTTGAGAATACCTGATGGTATCTATAGAATGCAAGCTACTAAAGTTGTGTGCACATTAAAGGTACAGTATACACATACATCATTGGTTTTCAGAGCAACCACACATTCATTCCATTCCTGTAGTTTGCAATAAAGGAATCAGAACCGCAGTGCCCCAAAGCAAGAATTGCACAATTATAGAACCAATCTGTAGAAAGTTCAAAATTTAAGCTGTACTTTTTAGAAGAAATTATACGTAATACACGTACATACGTAGTTCCATTTCGTCACATGATGTGCTCGTTTTGAATCAACTAAGAAGTGTTTCGGGACAATCTTCAGGATTTGTGAAGACACAAACCTGTGCATATTGTCATTGTTTTAGCTCTTTTTTAACTAGTGTGTATTAACTGTATAAATGGTCTTCTAATTATTAAGTTGGGATGCAACATACGTATTCATGGCCAAACTAAATATGCAAGTTGTTCAAAATTTCAGCATAAAGTTCAGGAATGTTAAGTACAATTGTACTCTGCAAAACTGTCCATTGACGCCTTGTTCTATGAACAATATCACCAAGAATGTCAAGTATGGGGTCATTGAAACCAGCTGCCAAAGTATGAATTCCAAGCTATGTAACAGACTTTCAACCATCCAAAGGGATTGTTGGGATCTGACAAATGCCAAGGCTTTTGGGTAATTCCTTGACATATCAAGTTTGGATTTCAAGCTATCATTTGAGCATTCTTGATTACATACAAATATGTATACATGTACAAGGATGTCCAGCCAAGGTCCTTTCTCTATGGTTGGAATAATTTCTCCAAGGTCTTCCAGCTTAAATTTTCAGGGAAGTGCAGTAAAACTTGATGTGGCAAGTTGCCAAGAAGCCTACAAAAAAATATCAAAACTTTTAAGGGATAGGAATGTAGCTTTTGTCCCCAAAAGTTTGTTTTTTCTGAGAGACTATTGGACATTTGCCACAAACATGCCACAACAAACACTAAGCATTTAAAACCAAAACTACACTTCTCAGAAAAGGAAAGTCTACATACAAGTAAACATCAGTATTTTCCCTGCATGATATACTAGGGCCAGAGGTTTACATGTACATGTACATGTACATGTGTACAGGCAAACCTCATTATAAAGAGCAAGTTGTTATATAAAGAGGTTCTGCTAATTATAGTCAATTCCAAGTCCTGTAATAAGTCATTTCTGCTTTGTGTTTTGTGTCCTCCTGCATGTTATTAAGAGGTAAATTGGCCAGTCCCAATGATCTTGTTATAACGAGCGTCAGCTGTAGTAGTACATCTGACACACGTGACTTTAGTATCTTAGAGAGCTCTACATGTGCAACCGGTCTCTTTCTCTATGGTCTAGGTGGCTGAACTAAGTTTCTTCTTCCAACATTGTACGTGTATGAGATTACACAGAGTAGAAATGGTGAGATCATGGAAGATAGTTGCCATCAAAGTAGCGAGTTTTTAATTAGTTATTACTAATTAAAAATCAACGAAAACCATAATGAACCAGTGATCACAAATCAATCTTATTTCTAATTTGTTTTAAATTGTAGTTGATGTTTACAAAATGTACAGCCTGTGACCAGGATGTCTTACTATCACTGATGATAAGATACAAGGCCTCTGAACTGAAGTATTGTAACTTTGGGGGGGGGGGGGTGCATATTTCCTAAGACCAGCCTGTTTTGGCAATGTTCACTAATAACACACATTCCACACATCAAATCTGGTGCTGATAAGATGCTCCTTGTCATCAGATTGAAACCTGACCCAATGATACTTTATAATGAATACCCAACACTTCCTGTCAGAAACTGCAAGATTGGAACCTTGCTTTTCACCCTGGGGGATACTCTGATAATTTTCCAGATCTGAATTCCACGCTTTGCACGGTGGATTTCTGACCCACTTTCCCTCCAGGGTGGAAAATTCATAACAGATATTGGAGTCTTAATTGGTATTCCATCAGGTGGAAGATGTTTATTGCACCAGATATGAGCACCTCCTGTCTAAAGGGTATTGGGTTTAACATTTTAAGTGGAATCATACTTTATTCAAATCAACAACTTATACACAAATTTACTGTGAAATCAACCATGGAAAAACCTAAAAACATCTGTAAGAGATTTATAGTGTTTTGAAAGCGGGAATAGCACACAGTTGCAAACTAGTTTGAGTACAAAGGACCCACATGTGCAGAGTACCAAGCAAAACTTTGCAAAATACTTATCTTCATGAAAACACTGACACTTTAATAGAGCAGAACCAAAACATTATAAATGAAGATAACCCTAGGTATTTTGCCATCGATTTTGAAAAGTTTCATTTAGCACTTTATAAAACAAGTGGTCATCAAACATCTTACAAACCAAGTTCTCAAACTTTTAAAACGACCTTGTTTCTAAATTGATAAGAATAATTCTTACCTTGTTGTTGTTGTCGTCGTTGTGGTTTCAAACATACTCGATGACTCAGATGACTTTGATTTCATATTGTAAGATCCGCTGAAGAAAGTAGAACTTTCTCCACCATCGCTGCTCTGTGACTCACGATCACTGGGTCTTGAGGAGGAGGGTGATGATGTCGAACCACCAGGGTACCTCGGAGGTGGTGGTCTCTCAGTAGAAAAGTTTGGCGATAATTCTGAGTCACTTAAATCACTAACTTCAACAGATGGGCTTGTGTTTTTGAGTCCAAATTCACGGACAAGACTCTCCATGATGCTTCCTCCTGATCGGGCACTTGCCGAGGATGAGGAAAATATCGACTTGGAGTCTAGACGAGAACTCTGCACATCTTCATGAGAAGAACTTTTATGTCTTGTTTCTGCCCCTCGGTCTTGAGACAAGGAACCAGACAGTGGGAGACTTTCCATACTCTTAGAGGAATTGTTGCTGGAAATGTTTAATGCACTGAGTTTATTAGCAGTTTGTGGGATATGGAGTAATTCATACTTTGAGCTGTCACCCATTGCTCCCTTTGAGAAGAACGCCATCTCTTTATCGCTCAAGAAATCTTGACTCATTGTGGGTTTATGTTGAAGAATACGTCCATCACTCGTACGCAGGAATAATTGTTCCTCACTTTTCATCGGTTTGTGCTGCACCAGAGGAGAGAGGTGGGGGAATCCCCCAACACCACTCCCACTATTCCACGCTCGATGAGCAGATGGCGCCCTCGTCTGCTTGTCCTGCAGTAAGTCCAGCAGCCGCAGTTCTTTCTCCCCTCCACCATTATTGCACTTGCCCTCCATTGAAACAAAATTCAAAAGTAGGTATCTCGGAACTGTATTGTCGTCCTCTGGCTTGAGGATCATCTCAGAGCACAGGACAGGAAGGTTGGGCTGAGTAGGATCCGTCCACTTCCAGCCGACAGTAGTAATTATAGATCCCAGTCAAACTTATATCACCGCTGATTAAAATCTGTAGGAAATGAAATTTATAGTTAGACAGGAAATGGTACTTAAAAAGAGAAAAACATCTCGGTCCTCAGGGAAGGGCTGATACTTACACAAAATCATCAACTTTGATCAAGGATTGAAGCAGATGGTAACAATGAACTCTGAAGTAGTAGGCCTACTTACTTGTTTATACTAATGACTACATGTAGCCTAGTTACCTTGTACCAATCCAGACTAAAAACAAAGTCACTGTTCCTTCATTAATGATTAAATATACATAAATAATAAACATCACAAAGCATCCAGGAATGACCAAATCTAAATGTTTTAGTAACTTTAACCTAGATCATGGAGGAAGGGCTAGATGTAGAGAGTACACTAAAGAACTGTGCAGGATTCAAAAATGATTCAATAAATTTAGGCTGTTCCCCAACAACCTTACAAAATTATTTAATTTCAAACTTTCAACAATGAACAAATTCTATGAAGTTACCAGGATATTGCCAAACATTCCAATCTTGAAAAACAACGTCCAAGCTTTCCACGGTTATTTCCTGCCATCAGATTGTCAACGATGCACCCGCAGTACTTTCCAGCAATTACACTGTCTTGATAACTTGTTTAACTCACGACTCTTCAAGTACACTGTACCATGGAGGTAGAATGACTGTACATGTACATACCTCACTTACTTATCGCATAAGTAATACCGTGAGAACACTGCTAAAAGTTCCCACTAGCCCCACATTACTAGCATGTTCCTAGCATGCCATAAAGTCCAACTTTGTCCCAGTGGTGTAGGCTAACCTAGTGGGCATAAGACCCTGAGCGGCTGAAGGTGATCTGTGCACACTTTACACAACAACGCTGATCCACCAACCCGCCAGTACGCGTAGCCCAAGTCTGCCAACCTGGACAGGCGAGGAATGCAAGAATGCCTGTGATAATATTCTAAGTAAATTCTTGGCTGTGATGTTGCAGGCTAGGCCATTCTTTACTCCTGGCATATTTTGATAGTACGTGTTTGAAATAAATGCAAGTGCATGCATTTTTAACTTTGATATTTACTTGTTAATGTTTACTGGATGGTTGGAATTCACCAGCTTAATTGACAGGAATAGATGAAAGGGTTTGAAGTTTTCACTCTTGATGTGGTAATGTTTCAGTATTTTATGTAAATGATAAAAATAGGTACATAAATGACAAAGAATATTAATTTGATTTCTCCCTCAGGTAAAAAGTTTACGGATCTTGGGTGGCCATAATGTAATTGAAGTACCATAAGAAAAATCCACAGTCATTTTAACTGAAGTGTTTAAGGTTGCATCATTTCTTTTTTCCTGTTGTGTGTGGCCCAATTTTAAAGAGATATTCAGTAGAAAAAACGTATTTCTCAATAATTTAAAAGTTAGAATGAATAAAGACATGAACACTGTTACAAAAGTGAACATTCTAAGAGGTAAAAAGTAAACAGTGCAAGTGGGTTGAGTTCCCAGAAGCAATAACGATGATGAATGATGAAGAAAGTCAATGTCTATTGTTTTCTTCATTTGAGCCCCAGTTTGGTATTAAAGGCTTTAAGTACGGCCTGACACAAAACTCCAAAAAGCAATGGATAACGATAGCATTGCCCCATGCCCCAACTATTACCTTTGTGCCCCTTGTGTTCCATTCCTTTGGTGGAGGTGCCCCTTTACTGAAGGAACAACTGCCTTTCCCTTACAAGAATGAAGTATCAGAGCTGATTAAACTCTGCGCAATTTTGGATTCAATCGCAGGATGGATCATCATCATTATCTATTTGGGTTCCTTTATAAATATCACACTTGTTAAATCCAATACAAAAAAATTTAGGGCAAGTTGAATCTCAAACATTGATAAATTCTTCTTTCATAATTCAAAGAATTTGAATTCATGTATGTGCAAACTTAGTCTCACAAAGAGTTCCTGTCCTTTAAGCACTCCACAGACCTCCTCAAGACATGAAATTGAAAGGTAAATCTCATCATAACGCAAACAAATTTTCACTCAAAACATGAATTATGGTTTTCAAAGCACTGACCCTAATAAATCTTAATCATGTTTCTGCAACAGGAAGCCTTGACAATGGAGGGTCCCAGTACTGGAATGTGGTCCAGCCGTGGGGTTCAATCACAAGGTCACGTTGTCTCAACATGCGACTGACCGGAATTCACCAAACTCAATTTGATTCATTGGCAACTTTACATGGGATAAATTGAAAAGGAATTTTTTCATAAGTGAACTTTCCTTTTTGGTTTTGTTCTGATGTGACTGCAAACGACAGGTACCCACCGAAACCTCAGATGATTGTTGTGAGAGAATTCATGGGTTTAATAATATAATTTAAGAAGGAAACAAAGATCAACGAAACCTCAATCATCTCACAAGGAGGAAGTGGAACTCATCTATCCCAAAGAAATCCTAAATAACTTGGGTTACAGTGACCATAGAGCATTGCAGTGACTAAAGAAATCAAAATTGAAGGTTTTTTTGTAAATTTATTGTGTATCTAAGTTTTAAAGTGATAATAATTACATGTAAGAACCATATTTCTAATACACTTGTTATCTTTCAATGCAAACAAATTTAATTTTAATTCTTGTGGGACAAGGTGTCTTATACTGAGAAAAAAGAAGAATTTGTTTTGTAAGGGGTACAAACTTCACAAAGGCTGAAAGACTTTGAGCACAAAGGCCTCTGGCATAGGTACCGGTAATATTGTCAGATAAGTTTGCAGGCCTGAGTGACAACTCCACCTTGCCTAGTTAATGAGTCACTACTAACCAAGAATGACCAGTCAAGCCATGCCTGGCACTTCCCACTTCCCACTGCCCTTGTCGCTTTCCCAGCCACAATAGTTGTGGACTTTATCTTATCATGGGCCTCCACCTTATCAACTCCCAACATTCCAGGATGTTTCATGGACAACAAATAGTTGAATTTCCTCACCACAACATCAGGCCTTAACCACAATGGGTAGGACAGAGCACAGACAGAGCAAATTATTGGTATGGCTAGCCTAGTCTGATTGGTGGGTATCATTACTCCTGTCCTCAACTTAGAAGATGCTTGGCTCAAAACATTCAGTTACACATCACTGATTCCAGTTGACACACCAACAATTAACTTACACCTTACATGCAAATTAGATGAAGATCAGAAGATGTATTTAATATCTTTATTCCCAGCCAGCTTCCGATAATATTCCAAAATGACTTTCTGGTATCTTTTGTCATTTCTAGTGTCTCTCATCATCTGTTCATCTTTAAGTGTTTGCGTCATCCCTGAGTAAGTCTTATACTGCACCTGCTCTCACAGCCTCTCCTCTTACAGCAAGTCCTTATTACTATTATTACCATCCTCCGAACTTATCTTACCCTTGAACATCTCAATGACGTCTTGGTATGATTCCTCATCATCAATGCCCTCTTCCTATTGCAGGTTTTAATTTATCCCTCTTCCAACATGTCTCACACTCTCTTTGCATCTTACTCTTATCTGAAGATGATGAAGATGCCCTCATCATTGATAACTTCTTTTCATCTATTTATCCCTTGCACATTCACAATCACACTCGGCAATAGCTCTCCCACTCTCTCATGCATAATGTTTCATCACATCTCCTGTAAATTGCATCTTCCTCCAAGTATTATTGGATGGCGATTGAAGACTGCCTGTATCTATCATCATCGAAACTATCTTATTCACTGTCTCTCCCTATCCCTACTCCTTGTATTCTCATAAACTATTTATCTCTAACATTCACATGATCCTCATTTTGCATTTTCTAGTCATCTTAAAATGAAAGGTAACATCTTGGAATGATGGGTGTCTGTCTGCCTACCCCCCCCCCCCCCTCCCCCAAACCCTCATCATCTTCATCTGCTTTCCTCTTCCACTTTACCTAACTGCTCTTTTCAGTCGCTTAAAATACATCATTTTTCCTTTACTTTTCAGTTTATACTGAGATAACTGGCAAAACTTCCACCCCTTATTGTCAATCCATCTTCATGTTTGAAAATGTTCTAAGATGTTGGGAGAGGCATTTTGACTGCTCAGGTTGTCTCATGAGGGAAACAATTATCAGCAATTTCTGCAATGAACAACTTTACATCACTCTTCATTAAGATCTCAGATGTAATATTCTAAGATGATGCTCATCATTGAAGCAATACATGTTCACCTGTCTCCTCCACCCTACCCCCTGCTCTTTACTTCTCTCTCAAACCACTCCTCTCAAGCATCCCTACTCCTCCAACCTCTCTTCTATCACGTTCTTATCTCCACTGCTCCTGGATTCCAGGGAGGTTGTGTGAACTCTTGTTGCATTTTTCCCACGGCCCCAGAGTCATAGTAAAGATGAGTTCCATTCCAAGATGCTGACTCACCAGCGAATGACGATTCAGGGAATTTAGGCCGGCACACAAGCCGAGGGTAACAACCACAGAGATGAGAACATTCGCTGCAGATTTCTCAAAATGTTGCTTGTCAAAAATAATGACAAATAAATGAAATGTCATCTGCTATTCTATTCCTGACTACATAAGGAGGTAAATTAAGAAGATTGCAGACCCAATTCAACGATGCCCCAACTTATTATGAAGATGTGTTCATTAAACTACAAAATATATATGTCTACTTCAGTTTTAAAAAAAAATCTTAAATTGTTATTATAAAGAAAAAGCAAACACTTGTCTGTTGAAGTCAAATTGAATTGCTTCTAAACCTGTGTTGTATTCATGCCACTTAAAATGTGCAATGTGTATAGTTTGCCTAATAGAGATGCCCCAAGGAATTAATCCCTGTACCTTCCCTATGAATGTTTCCCTTAATTATTTGGCTAGATCCTGCATATATCAGCCTAGACAGATTTACATATCATAATACAACCCTTTTTCTCTCAAAAGTCTGCCAACAAATTTCAAAAGCGCAACCTTCTTTAGTTAATACTGTATTGTATAAAGTCAAAGTTTACATTTCACATTTCAAATTAAAAAAGAATCAATAAAATACAGAATTTTTATAGCGCTTTTAACACCCAAAGCACTCATTCATTTTATTTACAGGTGTATGTGTATATTTTGAAGTACATGTTGTATAATTAGACCTACATGTAGCACCTTGTGTAACTGTTTACAAAGTGCTGTGAAACTAGAGTATTTAATACAAAGGGATCTGCATAGTGACAAAGTTTAAATTAGACTTTCTAGTTTTCATAAGAGACTTGCGTAGGTACTGTACATTGGTTACAGCATGCGTAAGTCACTGTCTACAACAATCTCACATACCAGAAATTCATCTTTGCTTCTGGCTCACAAGGAATTTGAGCAATCCCTGGGGTCTTTATGACAAGAGTCAGTAGCATGATTGCCCTGCCCTGCTTCAGGAAGGTCTGATCCCAAATAATGCCCTCTGGCAGATGGGTCAAGATAGATATTTAATAATGCTTCATGCCACTTTGTATGTCAAAATAGTCAGTTTAACTGTGGTATTACAAGAGTAAACAAATCTACTTAAATTTGGTTTTATTTTTGTTTGGATAAAGAATATTATTTGGTTTTACCCATACACGGATGTGTGTAAAGTACTGTTTAGGCCTACTCAGTACTTTCTTAAGTTGTGTTGCGTGAATATTATTCTTCTTGTCTGCAGTGACTTTTGGCAGCTTTATAGTTCTAATGAAAGTGTGACATGTTCTGATCATGAAGTTCAATCACTGATTTTATTTCCTTCCCCTTCATCAGTTTATAATTCATGGTGACATTCTTATTTGAAATCAATACAGATTCTTAATTTTGCAAAGGGCCCTTCCATTGGAAAATCTTAAAGTCTAAGGGAAACTTTCAAAGGGTCACCAAGGCCAAGACCAGGGGCAACAGAGGTCATGGCCTCCGTGTAATTACAAGCATTGGTTCTACATATGTACTTCTATGAACATTCTGTAAAACGTGTGCAAGCATGCCTATTAGGATGTGCATAGTAGTTGAAGCGCTGTTGCCAACATTACTTTTTCTATCATCGCGTAGTTCAAGATGAATTGAAGCATTACCAACACTACTTTTTCTATCATCACGAATTCATAAACACTCAAGTACAGGGGTAGGCCTACATGATGTAACAAAGCCACACCACATGATTAAGGCCCATCCCTGCGCTGACTACAAGATCAGAAGAGTACGGTCCATCGTTAATCATTTGATTGTGTACATGATGTATGACGTCTGCATACCCAATGTGTAAATGAACCTCTGGCTGTGTCGTCTCAGGTTGATCTTTTCTCTTAAATGCATTCCACAAGAACAGGTGTAGCTCAAATACTAGACTTGCTCAATCCTTTGGTTCACCCTGACTTGAGTAATGTTGAAGTTCACAATTATTTTAATTGGGTACCAGAAGGGACATCTTTGTTGATGTGAAAAGGAATGTGCAGTTAGCAAAAAGAAAGAAAAAAAAAAGGGAAAGGGCTTATTTGTGTTAAGTTTATGATATACATTTGTACATGTACTCACAAGTATTAAGACCAAAACCTAAAACTTCTGGATTTTTAAATGTAATGAAATGAAAAGTTTGTGAATTTGCTATATTAGCCTATTCCATTTTCACTTATATTACTAAAAACAACTTTCCCCACATTTTTGACAGAACTGTCAACAATATCAACATTGATTTCACGTCTTCCCAAAACTTGAATTTGTTTGTAATCATTTGGCGTACAAATTAAAGATGGGTCCAATTTCCTAGAGCTGCTTTTAGAAGCAGAAAAAATTGCTTAGCAGAAATGAGCAGGGTACCAGTCACAAATGGTACATGTGACATTTTATTTTAGCTGGTAACCTTATTCTGGTAAGCATGTTTTTTTGTGCTTAGCATTTTTGTTGTGCTAAAGAGAAACAGTTGACTGCACTGATTTCTAGCAGCTCTAACAATGAAATGAGGATGCTGTACTCTAGACTAGTAGCATGTGTTAATTGGGTGACTTTACCCATTTAGAGGAAGTATTCCATCAATGTGACCCCCCTTAGGTGACAGCTCACAGGATAAACCTAAACAAAAAGACTACTGAAAAACTGTCATCCTTGCATCAATTGACTTGGGAATTCAAGACGCTGTGATCAGGAAGGTTTAGTACTGTAAACAAACTACTATGGCTTAATCAGTCCCAACATAGGGGATACAGGATTCTCCCCAGTGCCGCATTCTGGACCCAAATTTTGGAAAGCATGCTGAATTTAAAACAAGGTCTTCAGAATGTTTTTCTTTGTGTTTATCTTTGGTTTTAAAAGCCTTACTGGGGCATTCTAAATGGTGTTTTCAAATTTTAGGATTTAAAAAAATTTGATCTCAAGTCCCTCCCCCTTGGGGGGGGGCTTGTATCGGCCCTCATTTGCACGTATCAGTACACAATTGGCGCGTATTGACCCGCTACGCTAACGTGTGCATGAGGGAACCCTCTAAAATATTGGACATCCTCCAGTTCTTTGCCAGTTTTTTACCAAAAGATTCATTTCCCATAAATTGTTTAGATATTTGTATACCTGACCCCTCACAAACCCATAAATTAGATAAAATTGATGAGAGAGGCTGTTCAACCAAGAAGTTAAATCTTGCTAGAAACAATTAAGAACTTTAACAGGAAAACTGTTTAAACAACTCTTTTAAAAGTGTTAAGGTACATTAGCAACAAATGTGCTTCAAGCAAAGTCAACTGCATAGCAACTCTTCTTTTAATTTATCTGTCTAAAAATCCGATTGCAATTTCCCGACCCCAAAAAATTCACAGCATTAAAAAAAGAAAAATGTTTGAATTATTGTTTCATATTATAAATTTGATGGAACCAGTTGACCTGACTAGCAAGTCTAACCATGGAGGTCTATTTCTACCTTGATAGTCTAACCTGCTTTGTATGGGGCCAGATTCATGCCCAACTCTCCCAGAGCATGGTGCATACCAACTGAGCTAAATAAACCATTGAAGAAACTCATTGAGGTTTGTGTACAGTACACAGTGGACAGAGGATGCGGTAATTGGGTGAATTTAACCATTTGGAGGAAGTATTTGATCAATGGGACCCCATGGGGGGACAGCTCACAAAAAAGCAACCAAATAATCACTCTGTGATTCTTGAGCATGTGGATTGTGGGCCAGTCTTGCCACCGCCAGAAGCTCTTTGAACACTGGAGCTAAAACCACAAACAATTTCTGGGCAATTTCAACTCCACTGCTCTCTTTCACAATTGCTGACACTACATTTCAATTTCTCACAGAAAATTTAACTTTAAAACCCTGGTTCTCTTGTAGCTATTTTCTGGGATTAGCAATCAATTGAAAAAAATTCAACCAAATTTTGAGGGGAATTTCCCATATTTATCTTAGTATGCAAAGGGCAGAGGTCAGAGTACTTTGTTAATCTAAGATAGGCCTTTACAAAAAACAATGGTTTTCAAAATCAAAAATACCTCAGAGTCTGACTTAGGAACCAGTAATCCTGAATAGGCAAAAAGAAACTCTAAAAAGAGGCTCAGTTTGTGTTGTTGAAAGAAGACCTTAAAACAAAGGGGATCTGAAATCACCAGCAAGGCTCTGGTCTGAGAGAAGTGAGATTTTGGGTTTCCTTGATGTTAAGCTTCCTACACCTGTCTCACATGTAACTTACATGTTAGAAATCATCATAATTAGTTTTGTTTATCATTTTCAAAGCAATCTCAACTTATTTTATAGAATGTGATTATTGTTTATAACACTAGTTTTTATTAAATAATAAAATAGCAACACTCCTCACTGGTCAACTTGGGCAGGGCTCGATAGTTACACTGTCCAGACTGCAGGCCTGAGTCAAGTGATTTAAGCATCAGGTTCAGGCCAGTAAACTCAAGACTGGACAAGTCCGGCAGTCTTGTGTTTTTCAATTAAATACAAATTGGGAAGACAACGTACGATATTAAAAATGGTGCAAGTCAAAAAGTACCTCACCTATTGATTCCATTTAAAAGGTGTTTTAATGTATCTTGCATTCCATTTAATTTGACACTAAAATCAGCACCCTCCTCCATTGATAAAATTTTGACCTGAACACCCTAGTTAGTAATCTCCCTCGCTCTACAACAACTACATACAACGATTTTTGCAGAACTTGACAGATACAGATTATTAAAGCAGCCTCCTCAACAATAGAAAATGTCAACATTATCAAAACAACACTCTTCAATAGGCCTACTGGTCACGATCACAGATCTAGCCCATCCATAACAAAATTGGGTTGGATTATGACCTTGCTGTTTCGGACCTTTACAAAACAATGATTGAAAACCGTACAATTACCAAAATACAAAATATAGATTCAATCGCCTCATCAGTTGTAAGTGGCGGGAGTAGGGTTTCTTCAACCATTCAGACACTAGACAGGCCCCAGTGTTTTCGACAGCAACCTGCTAGATTTGAGATCGTGCTCTTCCAAAAAACACTTACCTTCAATTTTACTGCCTGGATCTCTCACGCCGTACACGATTTCACGACCTTCGAACTACTTGTAAGATTTGTGTCCATGATTTACTTGCGGTTTAGTAGTGAAATGTAAAACTCCGAGTCTGCTCTGCGCCGTAAACACACATGCACAATGTACAATGTACAAGTTGTGACTGTGTACCTAATTATGCACGGAATGCGTATTAATCACACACAACATAAAGCAAACAAGAAAAGCCCATTCATTTCACACACATGCACTCCACACCATGCCAACTAGTTTACAAGGAAGTATAGAGCGCCCTCCACGAGGAATGTTATTTAGTGATGAATCAATCCTTTTGTGGCGTAATGGTCTTTGTCCGTTTGCAAAATGAAAAACTTCCTTTTTCCATGGGGACAAAAATCAAAACTCACCTGTTTCAATTTGGTTTCCTCATTAAACCCCAGTTGTAACTTCTTGCTAAAATATTGTCATGATTTTAAATTTTTAATCAGGTTTGTTGATTTTGTTATTACAAATTTCAAGGTTACACCATACCCCATAGACCAGCATACCATAAACCATGAATACATAAATAAAAATCAAATTCATTCCAGTTCCCAAATGTTTGTTTTTTTAATTCCATATAAAATAGACATACGTACACTGAAAATAAAGCCTCATTGGTAGAAATCACAATAATTTATATAAATTACTTTTTCATTGACATAGAGAAAAAATAAAAACATCTCTGCTAAAAAGCTATTGTATTGGAAACTCATCCAGGCAGTGCCCTGCACAACAAATTCCTAATGCCATGCATTTAAAGCTGTCATTTCATCAACTTTGTTAAAAATTACAAATACAAATTATATAAATTTTTACAAAGATCATGTGGTGTGTGCAAATATAATTTAGGGATAATGTAATTGTCCCTCTGCCACTGGCCTTTGCCACTGCAGTCAGAAAATTAGATGATTAGATGATTAGATTCAATCCAGAACACTGGTAGGGTAAAGGTATCTCCATGTTGTAACCACAGAGGTAGTTTCCTACCTCCATGTTGTAACTAACAGTTTCAGTACATAAACAGTTGGAGTTTGCACGACATCTTTTAAATAACAATTATGAGCACTGCATTGTGATTAGAGAACGTTTATCAGTCTACAACAATAGATACAAA
>JAUELU010000018.1:453226-468600 GCA_032357145.1 Evasterias troschelii
AAATGTATGCAACATGTTTGATATTACAGAGAGAAATAGAGTCAGAAAGCACACAGAAAAAGCAATGGGTTTTACAAATGCTAAATGTATGCAACATGTTTGATATTACAGAGAGTAATAGAGTCAGAAAGCACACAGAAAAAGCAATGGGTTTTACAAACGCTAAATGTATGCAACATGTTTGATATTACAGATGGTACCATGTGGTATGTTGGACTACAGCACTGTTGGTGTCTCTGCTTCCATTCATTGGAGACAACTATGGGCCAGCTGGGGCCTGGTGGTGAGTAAATAGTCCTCCTCTTGAAGGTGTCACAAACTAAACTGCAGACTTTGTCTCCTGCAGACCTTACTCTTAGTCTTACCTTGGCAAAATTTATCAAGATTATTATTTTTTTCAAAGGTGAACTCTTTCTCTTTAAACTATTTTGAAAAAAAAGTAAAAGCTGCAACTTACAGGTCAAAACCCAGAAGCTAAGAGAACTTTGTTTTTGCGATAACTACAAACCCAGACCAACAACCAACACTTCAAGTTTCTCATTTTGCTAAAACTACGTCCCGCTGACTGATAAAAATAATGTTTTTTTCTGTTTTGGGTTTTCAAGATTTCTGTGTTAATGTTTTTATATGTAATGTCTGTTTGTTCAATCAGGTACTGGGTATCAGCCCTTGTATGTAATGTTATCCCCCAAAAATTTCTTGATGGGATTATCTTTTCACCTGGGCAAAATTTTATGGAGCACAAAAAGTAGCTAAGCTCAAAAATATTGCGTGTACCAGAAAAAGGTTACCAGCCAAAATAGTATGTCACATGTACCATTTGTGACTGGTATCCTGCCCATTTCTGCTTCAACAGCTCCATGAAGTTTGACCCTGAGTCCAATTTCATCAAGATGTAAAGCAGAAAATAGTGCATAGCGCATTTCTCTGCGAAGCAAAACAAAAATGAGTGGGGCAACAGTCGCAGTGTTACTTTCGGGAAGTTGGGCTTGTAACCTGCCTCTGCTTAGCAAGTTTATTTTTGTGCTTTCAGGTATTACAATAATTGGGCTCTGATCAGCTGATTTCATGTACTGTTCAAAGTTTTTCGTGCTTGGCCATTTTCTCTTGTTTTTCAGTGGTGACCAAAGCCCAACTTAATAGAGCTGCTTGAGCAGACAATTCTGCTCGCAAATTTTGTGCTCGGCAAAAATTAGCAGAATACCAGTCAGAAATGGTGCATCTGGTAATCTTATTCTTGTTAGCTTAATATTGTTGTGCTTAGCTACTTTTTGTGCTTAAGCAGCTCTTTGAAATTTGGCCAGTTGCATGTCTGATTTATATGAATGTTTTATTTTCTTCAGCTGGATCAAGGAGGAAGCAACTGCCTGGAGATTCTTTGTGTAAGTTGGTAACATTTATTCTGATTGTCATCCTTATCCTCATCTTCTTTAACCCTAACCCTAAGGACCCCAATGAAACAAAAAGGAAAACACAACAAGTCCGGCACTTATGTATTTTGTCAATGTTTTTAACCAAATATAAATTTATATTTTAAAAATTTGTGCTATGTTTTTTGATTTCTGGATTGTTTTTGTTTCATATCGATTTTTAAAGAAGTAATGTTATGTACTTTGTATTTTTTATTTATTGTAAACCTTTTAGCAATTTAGCCCCTGAGCTACCATTGCATTGTTTTAATAAACCAGATGTAATAATAATGATATTTCTGATGTACAACTATGATTGTCTTAATTTGTTTCAGATGGTATGGACCGTTATTCATCATAATCATAGCAACCTTTGTCTTGTACAGCTACATCATCTACGTCTTAAACAAAAAGGTAAACACACTTTGGCATCAAGTAGTTAAGCACAAACAACTACTTAGCGCATAAAATCTTGATTAGCGGAATCAGGTTACCTGGCAAAATAACCATGTGATATATATTATGTGTGACTGGTTCCCTGCTCATTTACGCTTAGTAGCTCTATTGATATTCATTTACCTTGACACATCTGTGTTGTTTTAATTCAGGTCAAGAGTTGGCAGGGTACATACGAGCCTGAGATTGAAAGAAACAGACAGATTCTGAAAGCTGAGATTCGCCCACTACAAGCATATCCGTTTATCTATCTAGCTTTGTCTGTATTCCCGCTCATAAACAGGTAATGATGAGCATAAAGCACCCCTCCCCCTTTCTCCTCCCTCTCCGTCTCTCCTGTCCCTCCCATCCTTTTCAAAATGTTGCGATTCCTGAAAAATCCTGAGCAGCCTCAAGTCCACCTTCAACCCTAACCCTCACAAATTCAACCAAGTGGTGCCATTTAAGGCCACATAACAATGCTCCCTTGTACCTTGTGAACTTTCATGTTGTGATTCCAAAATGTGATATTTTTAAAGTGATGTTTGAAGCTTTTCATGGTGTGGAAAATAAGAAGTACCAATACATAGTAAACTTGCTGGTACAACCATGTGTCAAATCTCTTTTGGGCGGAGTGTTGGCTCTGAAAAGAGCCAGTGTGGTCTGAATATCTCTTACTTGAAAAAAGTGACCTTGCCCTAAAAGGAATGTTATTTTAATTACAGTTATAAGAAATTTCTAATGTTTATTTCTAATGTGGTATTTATAGAATACAGAATGCTGTCAAACCTGGTCAGCCTGTCTTTGCACTGGTCATTCTTCATGCGTTGACATCTCCTCTGCAAGGATTGGTTAATGCAGTAGTGTATGGAATGGATAGAGAGACACGTAGTAGACTAACATGGATGCAGATTAAGGTATGACAACCCAAATGCTCCAAAACTCATGATCTTGCTTGAATTTGGTGGATTTACAACCTGTTTTTAGGGGATCAGGTTGGCTCCGTGGTTTCTTTACCTGCTTTTCACCTCGGTAGACCATGGTTCGCATCCCACTTCAGACCGGAGCTTTGCATGTGGATTGGGTTTCCAGTCCCTAACTGATTGCGCAGGTTTTCCCTTCGGGGTTTTCCTCCCACATCTAATCCTGAGCATTTCTTCTTGTTTGCTATTCATCCTGTAATTGACGCTAGTTGTGCTGTTGGTTGTGGTTGTGTAATAAACAAAAATAGAAATAAATACCAACCAGAACCTCTCTTTGCTGTTGAGTTACCAAAGAGTGGAGTTTTCTACTTGAGTTAGACAATGCCTCACCAGATAATATTGAGAGTTAGGGCAAAGGTCAATTCGTAAGGTCAAAGACATTCCTAAATAAAACCTTGAAGGTAATCAAGCTAAAAAACCAACAATCTACCCTCACAAGTACCCAAGACAAGTTAAGAGTTGGTGTTAAGGTCAATACTTCAGGGCCCAATTTCATGGCTCTGCTTTCCTCTGAATTCGGCTGTTACAGCCCATAGAGTTGTGTGCTTAACAGGGCACCGAAAACACAACATTTTGAGGTAAGCAGAGCCATGAGATTGGGCGCAGGTCAGAGGCATTCCTTATACATTTGAAGGTGAATAAAACAGCAATAAAATTGGCACGCATGAAGTTAATTCAGCACAAAAACAATCTGTGCTCTCACAGGTACACATTAACTCCTGGGCGATGAGAAGAAATTATGGTTAAGTGTCTTTCTCTTAGACATAATTATGAGCATTGAAACCTCCATTGAATGATTTGACTACCAGCATAAGTCAAGTCCAATATGATAGACTGCTTGGCTCAGATATTCTTTTTGCTTTTTTAACTTAATTACTAACTTAATCAGTCTTTATGGTAAGAAATTAAGACATGTTTTTGTCTCTCTGTATGTATTTGTCTATATTTCTTCATTGTAAAGTACTTTGTGCATAATAGACTTGTATAATGCAGTGGCTATCTCTGTCAGGCTCCCTATGTACAATCGTGGCAATGTAGTACTATTTTGCATTGTAAAGGGACCTGACTAATTTTCCACCAGCCTTGGTTTGTGTTCCATTTGAAATAAATGAAAAGGAAGATGGCTACACCAGGATAAATGTTTCATAAAAGGAAAGCCTTTGATGTTGATTGACATCAATTATTGTGTATCGTGTCGGCTAACTCTTTTCCACCCCTCCCCCTTTCCTGACCCCCTGCTGACCTCAACCCTAAATCTTACACTCATGTTATGGTTCTGTGTACATTCACCCTTGCCACCAATCTCCACTTTTCATCGACAGGGGGCATATCAGGGTCGCTCGGCCCACCAACAGATCCGAGAATACCCACTGGTGTCCGTGCCGGAGACACCCGAACTTGAAGACGTCAGTCCACTGGCAATGAAGCCTCTAAAACACTCCATGTAAAACATAAACAGTTAGTATTTCAGGAAGTTTGCGTGACCTTAAAAAAAAGATTGAAATACATGTAGAAAATTCTCTGTTTAAAAGCTTGTTATGTTGCAAGTGTTTGTGTTGTTACTGTGATGTCACCCTCATCAATGTTGTATGATCATTTGCACAATTAAGTTTAGTCCTTTTATTTTCAGAGTTATTTCATTATTCTCATTATTCTCATTTGATACGGTGATAATTTAGTATTAGACTATGTTCTGGTTGTTTATCATTTCATTTCAATGGTAATAAAGCAAATACTATCAAGCTACATGTAGGCCTGGAATTTTCTCACCAAGTTTATAGCCTACATTACCTTGGTCTTGGTGCCCTTCAAATCAGTCTCAAAGACAAAGCTCTTTTTACTGGATAGAGCCGAGTGCTGTTTGAAGCTTTGCATGGTGTGACTACTAAGAAGTAACTAGTAAACTTACAAGTACATCCATGTGTATCTATTTTGGGGGGAGTGTTGGCTCTCAGAGATCACACCGGCTCTTTTCAAAGAAAGAGATTTAACAAATGGTTGTATTCGCAAGCTTACTCATTCTAGTTACTTCTTATTCTAGAGCCAGTACCCAGGAAATTAAACCCATGGAAATTCTTGGGGAGTTTTAACCCCGCCACCACCTGATGTCTGTTTCACACTTGGTGCAATTTTCCTGGGAAGAATGAACACTCAGTATGCTAACCCCAGGGTTATATCACTTAACCCTATATACAAGCTATCTCCCAGGAAATGGCTATTTCCTGGGAGTTTGCCAGGGTTGGCAATTCACAAGTGTGAACAGGTCTGCCAAATTTTCTTTGGACTTCAGTTTGAAGAAGCTTTTTGGACTTTAAGGAATTATTGTGACTTTTCAAAGATGAAAACTCCAAGCCTTGTTGTCTCATCCAAAGATTATTCAAGCAATTAAACAAGTTATTTGTAATATTTTTTCATAAGATCTCTTCCTTCTGTATAATTATGCCACCCTTTTTGGCTTGCCATGTGTCTATAGTTCATTTTCCAGCCCCCCCTCCCCCCCCCCACAGCCCAACCCTCTCCCATATCATATAATTTTCTAAACCATTGATGTATCTTTTATTTGTCAAGATTCTGTAGGTGGTGTTTGCTTCCATGGTTAATGTTTATGTTTATTTAACTAGCATGAGCCAAGCAATGTTATGTTGTTTAATTTACTTATTAAGTTGCTGAACAGGCTTTCAACGAGTACCAGCATAGAAGTAGAAGTAGAAGTAGTGATTTTTTTGATTTTTTGCTCAATTTTGTTTGCATGAAATTTGCTCCAATAAAATGTATTTCATGCCAAAACCAGGCCTTTCCCGCCAAAACTCAAAGCTTGGTTTATTTACTCATCCATTCAAATAAGACCTAAAAGCAGCCTTAAAGCAAGTATTTCTCAACATATAGAATGTTGAAGACATCACAACACATTGATATCAAGTCTAATGTTTCAGTTGTCTTCACTCTTGCTGCCATTTCATTATTTCCAAGAAGTGCCTGATTTTTTATTGGGGAATCACAAATAATGCTCCCAGGGATATTATCAATTAAATAAGGTCCCGATGCAATAAAGCCCCCCCCCCCCCCACCTCAAGAAAAAAGGCTGACAATTGATTGATCAATAAAATAAGATCCACAGTCATGAAGTAACCCCAAGTCCCATAACAAACTGAAGTAATGTAACGGCTAACTTGTCTGATTTACATTTCCTGTTTTTGTTTATTGTTTTATTTTCTGCAGAGCAATTTCATCAACCGTCTAAACAAAGATACCCAGATTAAGGAGTACCCACTCCCTGTGGAGGGAGATGAACCCAGGGTCAAAGATCCACCTGCCCAAGATGAAGGGAGTGAAGATGACTTGAGATCACCTGCTGAGGTCCACATCAGTGAAAGATCAGCAGAACAAGATGACGTCATGACGGATATCAATCTATCTGGAGACTCGTAAGAAGGAGTTGATTCTGTTTTTATTCTCATCAGAGTACTTATTAACTGAACATACTCCAAATGGGAGATAAACATACATGAGCAAGTTCGAGTGTGCACATTTAGTCGACCCATGATTGACCACTGACTAGCAACGTACATGCGCTAACCCGAATGACTCGTTTGAAAGTCTAGTTAACCATCGGTATGCGGTATGGTATTCAACATTTCCATTGCCACTTCTGCCTTTTCGCTTTATCGTGTCACTGGTTCCCTTCTGCGTTTTACACGTTAGCATGAAACAAGGCTATCGGGACCACGGAAGAAACCATGGTCCTGAGGCTGGTTCCAATTGGTGGACAACAGTAGTCAACCAATGGTCGACCAGCCTGGGTTCGAGTCAAAATAGTTGACCTTAGTGAACCATGGTGAGCACTAGAACTTGCTCAATGCTGCTAATAGACCTTTATCACAGTGCAGCCATCTTTGTCAGATTCCCTGTATGAAACATATAGTGTAATTATCAATTTATGAAAAGGGTCCAGTCTATTTTTCCTTCCAGCCTCGGTTTGGTTACATTGGTATGAATGGGGAGAAAACAAGATGGCTGCAATATGATTGAAGTCTATTGGTTTCTCCCATTGAGGGTACATTCTCAGATAATGAAATCTACCCCGATTAGATGATATGATACACTAATCCAGAATTATTGACCTTGATGTAGGTATAAAAGATGCCCATTTGAAGTTGGGCCTCGCTTACCTTACCCTAGTACTAAAATCTACCTTTGAACACCTTGAGGGCTGAAAAATATTCATCAAACAATCCTCACTGCAAATAATAATTGAAATTAATTCTTATCATGATGTTTTGAATTTGTTTAAATTAGTTAAAGCATATCAAATGTGCAGTCTGTTGGTCTCAAACCTGGTAGTGAAATGGCTGATGTTTAAATCCCTTGTGAATGATTGATGGATTCAACTACTGAAATGTCTCATAGTCTCCTATTGGCCAGATTAATTGCTTTCAATAATAATCAACCAATGAAATAGTATATCTGAAAAACCAGTTCCTAACTAATCACTGCACTCTCCTTTATATAAACTGTATTTGATATTTACTATTCCTACCCAGAAAACCAGTTGATTGGAGAAAGAAGCAAACAGTCATACCTGTACACAGTTCTATATTATATATTTTTGTAAAGGCAATAAAAACAATTGGTTGGATAGGTCAAGTGGCGTAACAAAACGAGATTGATGAATGCACAAATGAGTGGTTCAATCCAAATAGCCCCCAAATTATGTCTTTCCCCCGCTTGTCACCCCCAAATGAACATTTCTGATTATGCTACTAGAGAGGTCATACATGTGCTTTTTACATTACACAGTAAACATAACTGATCTAGCAAAATGATCTGAATTGGCGGCTGCAACTACAGCTGTGACAGTTACTAAGGGTCTTGTTAAGGACGTCCTACTTGAATGCATGATGATAATGTGGGGACCCAGCCTAGCCTTAGCCACCAATTTGAACACAGCCTTAGTTTGAGAAGTGAATTTTGCAGCCATAAATTTCTGCCAGAAATTGTTGTATTCCCGGTCTCCATTATCCAATATCAGTACTTATTCTCATTGTACAAAAATGAAGCCAGACTATCCCTCTTGTAGTTGCAGTTTATACTGCCTGGATAAAGAAGCATCACCTGAAAATGGCTGCTGTTCAAAAAGCTGTATTACAGTATTAAACTAGTACTTGGTATATCGCCTTGTATTGGGTTTTTTGTGCTTGTATTGTTGAGGTCAAATAGATAATAATAATAATTATTATAATAGCTATAAAGAGTGTTGTAAATATTGCATTAAACTGTGTTGATGTATGTATGTAACTTGTATTTAAAAATATTTTAATGCCAAAGTTTTTTTTCTCATTTTTACAGGTTACTTTGTTAATATGTTATCATTTACAGAAACCTCCAACTGTGTTGAAAAAGATTTCCTAACATTTTATTTTAGCGACAAGTAATTAATAGGTCATCAAAATGAAACTTGAGTGAGTTATAATTCTGTTGTATAGATTTCTAATACTATACTGTTGGTCGTAGATCCCACATTTTCTTTCTTAGAGTAGTGTATCACTGCACCCTCTAGTGTTTGTAAAACCCACAGGCTCTCGTCTATAGTTTCTGCAACGATATGCAATATTGGTCATGTGATAACCCTATGCTCAGCCCACTCAGGAGAGTTATTGCAAACATTGATTTCAAGTCCAGGGCTTGATTGATTTCACTGCTATCTTAAGATGTGTGTATATAAATATTGCCTGTATGCAAAGTGTGATATCACAATGCAAATCACTATGGTGGTATTAAACAGGAGACATTTGTGGTGACACCATGTAGTTAGATCTCTTTTGAGTGATTGGTGGCTCTGAGAAGAACCGATGGACTCAACATTTCGGACAGTATAATCTGTCTCCTGACTATGGACAGAGTACTGTCTGAAATGTTGAGTCCATCGTTCTTATCACAACCATCACTCACTCAAAAGAGATCTAACTACATGGTGTCACCACAAATTTCTTGTTGATTGTCTTTTCACCATTCAGACCTTCAAGTCTTACTTATGGTGATATTGACAACTAATTTTTTTTAAATTGCAGTGTTTTCTGAAATCAAGCCCGGGAGCGTTTGAAAAGATTATGTATAATTCATGTGTTGTTAGTCCTTGTGATGATAATGTAATTTCAAAAACCTGGTGCGTTATGTGTTGGACCACCACGGCATCTGATCCCAATTGCATAGCTCTGCTAACCCTGGAATTCTGCATTTACAACCCATAGAATGATGTGCTTTAACAGGACACCGTAAGTACAGAATTTTGCGGTAAGCAGAGCCATGGAATTGGGCTCTGTTCTTGGACTTGACCCGATTTATGGCTATTGTCTAAAGATGTGAAGGTCTGCTTTTATTAAAATGTAAATATCATGAATTAAATCATATTGTTTGGTATTGTAATAATTGATAGTTTCACTGATCTACACACTCATAGTAAGTAAATAGATTGGCAATTTACATCTAAGACTACATGTATTTTATTTTGAAATTTTCAACTTTCTACTTGGATCTCAGATCTTGTATCTTTGAATTTAATTGTTCTTTCAGACAGTATGTTGCTTTCCTTTTACAAACTTATAAAAATCAAGGACACAAACCAAATATATCAATTATTTATGTATATTTATCTTTATTAGGAAAAAACAAAACAAAATAAACTAGTAAGTACTAATTAAATAGAAACTGCTTATCTCTCAATCTCTCTATTCATGTATTTCCACTTGAATGCTTTTGTTACACTTGTAAACATGTTTATGTGTGTTGTGCCTTCCAGAAAGACTCGGCTAAACGTCAGGCCACTAACTATTTTTTGCATTTATACCACAGGTCCTTTTGGTTGGTAAGCAGTTTGCAACAGCTAATTCTATTTTCTTAAATAGAGACAATTATGATGGGTTGCTTCTTAAGTTAGTCTATCATCATGGTGGATGGCTTCAGACTAAAAGCTACTAACAACTTTTATCCCCTCCATAGCTCAGCATGTGCTTTCCACTCTTCTGCTAGTGTCCGACTTGTTTCGTTGTCGATTGATTTACTTCAACATTGTGATTCATACGAGGCTTGAACAATCAGTGCATCTAGTACTCTGTGATGAATGATTAACGGTAATCTTGGTTTCACATTCACATTTGCACTTTACAAAAAAATCCCATCAACAGAGGGCGCAATTTACACAACAATAGTGCGTTGTGTGATGACAGTGTAATGTCAACAAGAATCAAATAAAAGTCTAATGGATCAAAGTCCAGTAGAGAAGCAGTACGTTGTAGAATCACATTTATGTTAAGGGCGATTGTGTAAGTTATTTTTCATGAGGAGGGAAAAACATACAAAGGTCTTGGAACCAAAACTTAATAAAAGCTAGCTAGTTGGACCATTGTGAAGGTTTAACGCTAGCTAGTTGGACCATTGTGAAGGTTTAACGCTAGCTAGTTGGACCATTGTGAAGGTTTAATGCTAGCTAGTTGGACCATTGTTATGGAAGTATATTTCAGCTAAGTTGGATTCCATTGGTTTGGTCAGTTTGGTGAAGCGAAGTAGACCCAGGATGGCCTTTATACTTACTTCAGTTTAGTGTAGTGTAGTTAGTTAGCCCAGTTTGTTTGAAGAGACAAAACAATAATCCATTTTCTGTTTGACAAGCAATAAGAAACCTGAACTACATCAGCTCATTCCACCCACTCCCATTTACTCTGCCATCAAAATGCATTGATTGTTAGAATTCTCCTTCATTCCTGTGACGTTCACATCACTGGTAACCATAAAAAATGGCTGGTATCCTTTATTCATAAAACCACTGTCGTCAAGACTTTGAGCTTGGTAGGTCCAGTTGTACCTAAGCAAAATGAAAAGACCAATATAAATTTGTGGTTTGTGTATTGGACAAAACTGTAAATCTGATCTAAATAAAAAGGAAAACAAACCAAACCAACAACATTAAACAAAACCCAACAAGTAGAAATGTTATCATATCCTGTTGGCATTGGTGGTTCTGCTCGCTTTATTAATGAAATTCAATAGAACCTGTTAATTCTACCAATGCTTCAACTCTAAGTCTAGTTCCTGCGCTTACCTGCGTATCGGTGAGATTATGTTGCATTACTAATGAGAGCTGATCTTTCAGTTTGCGGACTTTGGCTGCTGTGAAGACAATAGCCTCACTCAGGTCTGAAACTACAAAAATATATGTTTTTTTTGTTCACTTAAAAAACACAATTTATTGACCATACCAACAGCAGATGAACAGACTTAGTATTGAGTGAAACATTGTTGTGTGGATCCTGCTCTCAAAATCAGAATTTCTGGATCTGTATAACTTTCCATACTTGAACTAACACAGAGGCCACGGAGGCCATGACCTCTGTTGCCCCTGGTCTTGGCCTTGGTGCCCCTTCAAAAGTTTCCCATAGACTTTAAGATTTTCCTAATGGAAGTGCCCTTTGCAAAATGAAAATGGTCTTTGCCCTCTCAATGATGAAATTCAAAACCTGACTTTCTTCATTAACAAAATTATTTGAAAAGGAATAAAGGAATGTTGTGAATCTATTGCAAAAACCTGCCTTTATTGTATTTCTATCTGCCTCAAACTTTATCAAACTTTCACCGGAAAAGGGCATTGGTTTGATGTGTGGCCAAAGTTAAGTGTGGCCCTCTAGTGCAGCTACTCATTGACTAGGATGGGTTGATGGGATAACGGACTTACTTTTGGATTTGTTGACGATTTGATGCAACTGATTGATCTGAAGTAAGAAGGCGTCGAGTTGCGCCTGAGCAACCTCGGCTTCTTGTAGCCACTGTCTTAATCGTGCGTTCACATACTGAGACTTCAAGTGATTCAGAAAAGGAAAGTCAGTTATTTTTCATTATTATTAGACAACAGAAATGCAATCTCAGAGCTACTGCATGCAGACAACTTTATTTTTTAACAGCACAATTAGCGCAAATAACAAGATGAACAGGAAACAAGAAGAAATGTTCGGTTTTAGATGTGGGAGGAAAACCCCAATGGGGAAAACCTGTGCTATGAGGATGGGACTGAAAACCCATCCACATGTAAGGCTCCAGTCTGAGGTGGGATTCGAACCAGGGTCCATAGAGGTGAAAGACACCACTGGGCTGACCAGATCCCAACATGACCAAGAAGGTAAAGGTGTGTCTGTTAAAATTAAGAAGGTGAGTCATCTCTTGGCCTTGGGAGTCCACAAGTGCAATAGCTCTTTAAAAAATGTTAACTTTGCATTAGGGATATAAATAATTTAATTTAGTTTTTAGCCTTACACCGATGTTGAGCACTACTCTGTACTTTCCTGAGTTCTGTGAACAAAACATCAGGGCAGGGGGGGGGGAAGTACTGAGGTGTGCGCTAAAAACCAAATTAAGTTCCAATAGCTCTACTCACACATTTGATTTGTTGTCTGAGTTTGTCTAACTCTGTATCTAGCTTTGCATCATCCTTTGCGTTGTAATCTTGCCAGTGGACCTGGAAATAAAAAAACATTTGTTTTTTTGTTTTATTTTATAGACCCCTTGAATATGACATCAAAAGCCTAAACAGCGCCCTCACCAAGGTCAATGAAGACATACACTGAGTATGGCACATACACAAGTGCACGTTTCTATTGTTCAAACTCAATGAATGGCAGTCAATGAATTAGGGCTATGAAGACAATGACCAAATTAATTTGCAACAGCAAGACCCTGCAGCTGTCAACATCAGTTGGACTCTGAGTTTGTCTTTTCTCTTCTTCCCTCATACTCACCGCATCTTCTGGTAGAAGCACATTGCTTGGAATATGAAAGAGATTCTTTTTGAGGTAAGACTCCAGACGATCAAAAGCCTTGTCAAATGTCTTCAAGAAGTGAGAGAACAATCTATCTGATGCCTTAATGAATAAAAAGAAACAATTGTCATTAATTAATCATGTGGAAAACTTTTAGTTGAACTCTAATTCTTGTATTGAATTACAAACTGGATTTGGAAAAAGATGGACTTTGAAGATGTTTACCTCTCTAACAAACTCTGGAGTAACCTCCTCTGATTTAGCTTCAGCCTGTAGAAAAAGGGTGTTCAAGATGTTATTCAATCAGAAATTATGCCATTTGGTGCATGATATTAGTTGTGAATAGTTAAACGTGATTATCGTAATACCTTGTCCCCGATGGAAAGGAGGATAATGTAGCTAAGCAGAATGTCAACAGGCATACAATGTGACATGAATTGCACAGTCATTTGTTATTAACATTTCTGGGTCGATATATAACATAAGGAAAGAAAGAATCATTTATATTGATTTAAAGGAGCACAAAATTTGTGAAATCTTACCTCACTCAGAAGAAATTTCTCTGTCACTTCAACAGAATCATTGAGATAATCCACCAAAGCGTTGTGAACTGCAAAAAAACACAATTAGCCGGAGTTGATCTATCATCATTCATTAAAACAGTCCTCTCAAAGATGCATTACACTAGTAACATTCCAGATCGTAGCAATGGGATGCAACTAAACTACTTTATCTATGACTCCCTCCAAAATGACTTACCTCCATCTATAAATGACTTTGGTGTGAAACCAAAGAACTGTACTTCATATTCCTTCAAGTCGGTAGTCAACTCTTCTTTATTTTCACTGATGACGGAGTCAGACTCTGCCATCGTCAAATATGTCTCTGTCTGTGTCACTTTTTACTATGCTCTTAAAAATGCATGCTGAAATGATTCAAACAAAAATTTGATTTAAATTTTACACAACATGATGGATGATGAGTCAATAAAAAGTGTCGACTACAAACACGTTATTCAGGTTAAAGAAGAGGATTAATCGTTACTGTTTCTGAGTAACTTTTGCTTTAAACATAATTTAACAATACATTTTAGCAACAGTCATGTGTACCTATGACTGCTTGACGTTGAGTCAGGTCTTCCCACCAACTCCCATCCTCTTTTTCCCTGGGCCCGTGTCTCAACCACTGTGTCTAGATGATCAGTGATTAATCCCAGGGATGGCTGATCTGCTTTGCTGATTGACCATGTTGACATAGTTTAGTTAGTATGACAATAAACATGGAAGTTACATGCGCTGCCACACCCAAGTTTTTCTAAGACTTTAGGAAGTTATAGGGTTAGGTTGTTGCCTAGCCCCATGAATAGGGCCAATCATAGAGCAATAAACTATATTGCTCCATGGGCCAATCCACTCTGGCTCTACTTGTACTAATGATTCATGGGGCTATGCTCTGACTATCCATACTTTCTCTATATGGACTGTCTGACTCAGTCTCTCGAGTCTCTGTTCTGAGTCTATCACTCTATCACTCACTGCATGCTCAGTGGTAGGAGCTCTACCTGACTGATTTGAATTAACACTAATAATCATCAAACGTTGGCACAATAAAAAAATTAATACAGCAAAACAAAATCAGAACATTTTGTTCCAACCTTTTCAGAAATTACCTTTAAAAGATCATACACAGATTCAGAAGCGCTTCTGTCAGTGTCATGCACATTAAATTTGCCGCGAATAAAAACCGATCATTCCCACAGCGCCATTGTTGATTTGCCAATGGGTCTAAAGAGGGCGCTACAATTTGCAATTCATTTTCGCATTTTAGTTTGGTTGGGATACACGAAGGAACTTCGTATGCTGCTCTGGGCAACTTACAACCGAATTTACTTCATTTGTTTGGAAGTGTAAGAAGTTTTCAGCTGTCCAGTATTTTCTACAAACATTCGAGTATCAGAATTTATGGTCAGAATGGATAAAATTGACATGAGCCTCGGTGAGTTTTGCATTTCTTTTTTCGTCCCATTCGCCCATCCAGCCCACGGCCAAACAGCGGACGGGGTTTGTTTGTGCTGCACTCACTGCTGACTGTTATACGTGCACACACGAACTGTGTTGACGGCCCAAATATGGATTGTTTTTCTGTTTACCAACGTCCGTGAAAAAAAGTATAGAACTTTGATAATATCATAACCAGCAAAACAGGAACTATTGCATTGAGGATTGATGGAGAAGTTTGTTTCCCAAGTCATATTAAAGTACAATAAATACTGTAAATTTGTGAATTTATAATTCCAATTTCTAAAACAAATGTTTAAAAAACATTTTGTTTTGCTTTTTATTGTATTTTATTTAATAAGTTGTTACGTTTCATTACGGGGTTGCCATTTCCCCCGCTTCTAAAATGTTGCCATTGTCTTGAAGGTATTTCAAGAAAAATCTTATAAACGCAAACACTTGTGACTTTGCTTTTAAAACTGCAAAAACAATTTATTCTTGACTGTTTCATATTTTATTTTAGAAAGTGGGTATAAGTTTAAGTTTAAGGCTTAGTTTTTCCCAATGCTAATGAAGCCATCAAATTTTGATGCGTACACATAAGTTGCTGACATTAATGTATTAAATTTCAGGAACTTCTGACCACTGATTGCAAAGCTCAGTCTAGCCTCACTTGTGTGGCCAAGGCTAGCTGAATCCTTAGCCACACGTCCATGTCATCTTTTCTTCAGCTAAGAAATAAAGCTA
>JAUELU010000018.1:589440-603985 GCA_032357145.1 Evasterias troschelii
GTACTAGTAGGAGGGTTAATTACAAAGACTGACTGGATGATGAGTACTTACAGCCTGTGCTCCAGTGAGCTTAATGACTTCCATGATTCGATCAACATTAAGGTAGCTTTCTCTTGAAGCTGCAGGACCAACACACATAGCCTCATCTGCCATTTGTACATGAAGCTGAAAAACAAACCATTAACAAGAAAAAGTGTGATTATACAAAAACTTAAAAATCCAGCAAGGGGAGACTTCCCTGGATACGAGGTGGCAAGCAAAGAATCAGCACTTACAGAAGCAGGGAATTATGTGCTTATGTCAAGCTTATTTCATAGGTTAGCAGGGAATTTTCGCTTGTTTACGAGCGTACTTCATGTTACTAGGTATTCTTTGCTTACACAGCTAGCGCAGAACTTTGGCGCTAGTCCTGTAAGGGAGGAATGGTGATCACAAGCTCTGAATTCGGCAGTTAGCAGAGCCATGACCTACGTCAATGATGGAATTTTATGTACCTGGTCGATCAGCTGCCAGCTAGAAATTTAAAGTCTCTTTATTGTACAGCAGGCTCCTCTTAGATTAGAGATGAAACCCCTGAGCTCTAAGGTTGTAACATTTCAGAGGATTCACAGTATCGCTACAATACCACAAATGGGCAATCTTGTAGTATGGACACAACTGGGTCAAATTTCATGCCACAGTCAGACAGTTTTACCCCACGGATTATTGCCTCAGAGAGCACAGCTATTCTGTCAGCAGTACATGTACATGAAGAATTCCAACTTGAAGAAACCCAAGCAATGCAATACATTGTGGCCCATTGTGGCCCTTTGTAATGTTATTCACCACAATTGGTTCTATTAGCTGGGCCAAATTTCATAGAGCTGCTTAATAAGCGCAAAAAGTAGCCAAGCACAACAAAATTATGCTTACCAGAATAAGGTTACCAGCCAAAATACCATGTCACATGGGCAATTTGTGACAGGTATCCTGCTTATTTTTGCTTAGATGAAAATTTATAAGCAATAATTTCTGCTTAATCTGCTCTATGAAATTGGGCCCAGGCCTGATAGGAAGGGTATGACAGTTTCTCATCAGCAATGGCTATACTTCTATGAAAAGAATACAACTTTCCACTGGAACATTTTAAAGGGGCACCAAGGCAAAGACCCAGGGCATGGAAGCAATTCACCAGATTTGACCACAAGAGGCAGTTTCAACAGGGAATTTTCCAGGATCTCAACTACAGTTGTATCTTACTTTAACTGCCTGTATAAATGTGGAAATAGATGAAAAAAATAACAATGAAAACATTGTTTATTTACTTGTTTTCCATTATTAATTAGGTTCATATACGCCCTCCTGCCGTAAAATAATACAGCAAATTGCCTCCGTGATATCAGGCCTACTGTAGTCTGACTTTGATCCAAGTCTCACTTACCGCACTAGCATCAGCCTCACTGTATATAGCTACTGTCTTGATCCCCATTGCTTTACATGTCTGCATCACACGACACGCAATCTCACCACGATTGGCAATCAGGATCTTATCAAAGGTCTGACCAAACAAAGATAATCACAATTAATAGACGGATGCAAATGTAATCAATACAAAATCACTATGATTTGGCATAGAACAAAATTGATATATTTATTTGTTTTGGCTCCTATTTATCAATTGAAGAGAAAAATTAATTTAAAACACTTTACAGGAATGATATTTGGCCTTTCACACCTATTCCCACAATGATTGTTTGTTTATTTTCATAATTCACATCATTGTTATGCCATTGTTATGCTGTGTTTCATCACAAACCTCTGTGATCTTGATGAAATGGCGGTATATAAAACATTTTTGTATGTATGTTTGAAAGACAATTTTACTAAGAAAAGGGGCGGACCTACAAGTACACATTGTATATGTTTTAAGAGGCTTTTAGGCTACTCAAAATAGCAGTTTCCCTGATTTTCCGAGGGCAAACAAAAATTAAAAATTGGAAACCATAATGTAGGAAGAATATCACGTCTGACTTTAATCAATAGACGTTTATCATGTAGCATCCATCTTGTAATTCTCCCGTTGGAATTAGTGTCACCAAACCTAGGCTGGAAGGGCAAATAGTCTGGTGCATTTTTGGTAAAGATTTGAATCAGTATGCATTATTAGTAATGCACACAGGGGACTTGACAAAGATGGTAATGCAGCATGATAAAATAGCAGACTGTTTTATTATGAGAGTCATTGATCCAGTGGGTAGAGGAGCCTGTGGTTGGGGAAGGGGGCCTGGGGTGGGTTGGGGAAGGGGGCCTGGGGTGAGTTGGGGAAGGGTTAAGGTGGGTGGGGGAAGGGGGATTAAGGTGGGTTGGGGAAGGGGGCTTAAGGTGGATTGGGGAAGGGGGCTTAAGGTGGGTTGGGGAAGGGGGATTAAGGTGGGTTGGGGAAGGGGGCTTAAGATGGGTGGGGGAATGGGGAAAGGGGCAGGTCTTGTGGATCTGCGACCCTTTCTCATATGACTTACCTTCTCATCTGGGTTGAGTTTTGTTGTTGTGTAGATAGAGTAATCTCTGCAGGATGAGGCACATGGAATGTGTCTATATAAAAGCTATTTAAATAGAAATAGAGGTCAGAGGTGAGGGTATTAGGAAAGAGTGTTCTCCAACATGTAAACAAAAATAAGGGGGTTCACCTCCGTGTAGTTGCAATTTTGCTTTTTACTGTCAAGTGTTGCTTTTACTTTTTAGACAGTAGAAAGGTGTTTAAAACTAGGACTGTTTCACTGTAAAATTAAAAGCATAATAATTTTGAAAACAATTAATATTTGCTAGATTGTGATAAATTGTGTAAATTTGCTTTGAGGCTTTTGCTAGTGTGCCTGAGTGGCTAGTCCTCTAGTGGGAACAATTTAACATTTGGTCTTTGAGACCTACATTTACCTCTTTGTGACCTACATTTTGGTCTTTGTGACATTTGGTCTTTGTGACCTACATTTGGTCTTTGTGATATTTGGTCTGAGTGACCTACATTTACATCTTTGTGACCTACATTTGGTCTTTGTGACATTTGGTCCGAGTGACCGACATTTTGGGTCTTAGTGAACTGGTATACATGTTTGGCTTGTTGGCTATTTTCCTTTTTAGGAGCGAATATAGCATTTAGCCTTTAGTACCAAAATTAACATATAGTTGTGCGGAGCACTTAGGATACAAAACAAGCCTAAATTGAAGATATTTTTAATTGCAATTTAGCCAACCTCAACTTATGTTTCTATGACCAGTGTATACTCGTGTAAATGATTGTTTTGATGTGAGACATTTTGGAGAAGAAACCTCTGAAAAGAAGGATGATTTGTCAGAGAGTGGACATTTTGTATAGTATTTGTTGATCCTTTAATTGGACAGGTTACTAGCTCCGATAGTCAGCTTGGAGATTCTGCATAAAGTTATACCAAAATGAGTCGGTACCAATATTTGTTTTTGATGTACTTGCTGTAATCTCGTTATACTCAAGTGAACATCAGAGGAAATTTTTTGCAAAAAATAAAAACAGGTGCTTTTGTTTGACAGGTCATCACAGTCCCTGATACTTTTGGTGTAAGGCCAAGAAGAAGCGGAGGGAGTCCAGTAGTGTATACTATTGGCACTGGTACAACTTAACGTAATGCGGGTAGATGTAGGGGTTACAATAGTTGCGATAATCGTAACCCTCCATCGCAGACGGTCGCAGACCAGAGGTACCCTCAGGTCTGGGACCTCTGGGAGGCTGGGAGGATGGAGGGTTACGATTCTCGCAACTACGGTTACGATTATTGCAATGAAGAAAAGCCCTTTGGCTTTAAGCCTTTATTCTCTATCATCAATGGGAGACTTCAGAATGCTAGGCCACTGTATTGTAGGTGGCAGCAAACTTACCAGTTAAATTTCCATTGTTTTCATAGTTCCGAGTAGGTATATGCACACAAATCTCAAAACATTCTGAGAACAATGGATTTATCTGGTAAGCCTACTGACCTAGTGTCCCCAAAAGTCTCCCATTATTGATAGCGTGTTCCGCGTAGCTAGTGTGGGCATCGCATGGTCTGGCCCAGAGGGCGCTGTACTCCTCTTTTTAAAAGTTTTGAAAAAGAGGACAGAGCACCCGGCTACTGCACTGGGTCTAACTGTTTCCATGCAATGCATATGTTGGGCGCGATCAGTCAATCTGCACGATCGACCGATCGCGCTGTGCTATTGAAAGATCTATTGTTTGCTTAGCAATCAGTCGAACGCGCAGCAATCGGTCGAGCACGCAACAAACATCTTTGTGCGATTGACTGATCGCGATACGAGTATTTTTGGCGTGATCGACCGATCGTGCAGGAATGGTTTTGCACGATCGACCGATCGTGCAGGAATGGTTTTGCGCGATCAACCGATCGCACAGGAATGGTTTTGCGCGATCGACCGATGGTGCGGGAATGGCTTTGCGCGATCGGCCAATTGTGCAGGAATGGTTTTGCGCGATCGACCGATCATGCAACAATGGTTTAGCGCGATCAGTCGATCGTGCGAGCTAAACGGTAAGAAAGGCAATTATGTCAGTTTTTGTCCTCCCATACGGCGAAGTTTGTACAAAATTTATCTATTAAATTTTGTCTATAAAATACAATCTATAATAACATTTAAACCGTTATACTATTAATCAAAGGGAAAAGAAACTTGTGCAAATTATTTTGCATCATTTTTATGTCCCACTTCACTTGGTTTCTCAGTTTTTTGTTAACACCGCGCAGATTTTGTGCCGATGTCACACGGGGTATTCTGTCCTCTAGAGTTTTCCTGTCCACCGTATGGTAATTGAACACAAATCAGTCTTGTTTAAACCCTTTACAAAAATTATTATAACACGCAATTTATGGTAAGTGGCCTCATCTCTCCTGGCAAAAAAGTACGCCCGCGGGACAGAATTGGCTTTTCACACCGGTTCGTCTCGCACGATCGACCGAACGCGCAAACCTTTGTTGCACGATCGGTCAGTCAAGCAAAACCATTCCTGCACAATCGGCCATTCGCGCAAAACCATTCCTGCACAATCGGCCGATAGCGCAAAACCATTCCTGCACAATCGGCCGATCGCGCAAAACCATTCCTGCACAATCGGCCGATCGCGCAAAACCACTCCTGCACAATCGGCCGATCGCGCCGAGCTATTCCCGCACGATTGGTCGATCGCTCATGTTCGTTGCCGATTGTTGCGCGATCGACCGATTGTTGCGCGATCGACCGATTGTTGCGCGATCGACCGATTGTTGCGCGATTGACCGATTGCTGCGCGAACAATAGATCCTTCAATAGCGCAGCGCGATCGGTTGATAGCGCAGTGCTATCGGTTGATCGCGCAGATTGACCGATCGCGCCCAACACATACACACAGAAAGACCGTGTGGGTAGGTCTAATGTGTGATCGATGGGTTTAATGTCTTCTCTTCAAGTTCAATTCAATGCTTGGAAGTTGAATGGACATTAGCCCCACTTGTGTGGCCAAAGATTCAGCTAGCCTTGGCCACACAAGTGGGGCTAAGTGGGGCTAAAAATGGACATGTATTGTAATGTGTGCGATCATCATAAATGTGATGAACATCTTGATCTTTCTTGGTCATGTTGGTGACAGGGCTATTTGGTGACATCATTTCTTGTTTTCTTTCTTAAATTGATTCAGTTTATTCATACCTTTCTACTTGATGGAAGCTTGCTCTGAGGGTAAGCAGTGCCTCGTACATATTGCCAAATTCTAGCAGACGTTCGCTGTCCAGTTGCCATTTTGATCACTTTCTCCACGGACCACACACCAACCACCACGATCGAGCTAAAGTGGTTCAAGTTGTTGGCATGTAAATTACACCTACAAATCACATTGGATAGGAGGAGGCTAAGGGTCACACTATTAACCGTCATAAGCCGTCAAGTCATAGCCCATAAGTGCTGTCTCTGACGGTTATTTTCAGTATTCAGGGTGTTACATGTGTTTTGTGCAGTGTCATGTCCATGGAAAACGTACGTTTGTGTGTTTTTCGTTTTGAAACAGCATCATCTGTCAAATAAAAATTGAAAAAACAGTATCAACAAATTTATGTTTATACATGTTTTTGGCAAAAGTTGGGCCATAAACTTGGCATTGAACTAAGATTTAAAACAATTTCAAACAAATCCACCCCCCCCCCCCAATAAAATCAAAACAACAAAGATCATTTCGTCGGCTCAGAACTATAAGTTCCTAAATTACGTAATGGACAAAAGGTCATTAACAAAATAAATTAAAAAGGTCTGAAAAAGGGAAAATCAACGTCATAATAATACAAATTTAATGTTTTGTCATGAATTCTAAGCTTAGATTTCATAATAAAACTTTAAATTTTTGATATTTATATTTTATTTACTCTTTTTCAGACCTCTTAAATTCTTTTTGTTAATGAACTTTTGTCCATAACGTAACTTAAGGACCTTATAGTTCTGAGCTGACGATTTTTAAAGTAGACAAAAAGTAACCACAATCACATCTTGAAGAAAAATCATATTCATGGCTACAAAACATCAACATACAAACAAACATATAAATAAACAAACAGATGCAAACATCAACAAAACACACAAATCAACGACTCCAAGAAAGTTAAACTTTTCAGAAACAACGGAACATGTCATCGCGTGCCCCATAGCAGTTTAATCCTCCATTGTACATACAATATCAGGAATATGATGGAAAGTTCCATTATTTGGGTTTTTTCATCAATTATCACACATACAGTTAACATTATTCAACTGAAATGAAGTTATTTTGTTGTCATTAATCCCCGTGCGAATAATTATGATTGATACAGAATAATACCCTAAAAAACTCTAGCTTCCAACACGTCATCATCTTTACACTATAAACCATCTGCAGATGGTTTGTCATCACTTTTTTTTTTCGGTAATAGAAATCACTGGATTTTATAATTTGCACTTTTATAAACTGTTTTTTATAAATTATAAAGCCATCTGGCTAGATCTACTTTAACCTACGAAAGCTCTGAGCAACCTTTGTTAATGGCTATGAATTAAATCATGTTTGGTGACTACACTGTTCTAACAACACATGTACGTCAGTTGCTACATAGCTATACATTTTCTTGTTTTATTTTGTGTTTATTTCTTAAACATATTTACAAACCCAAATCATATAAGGGCAATTTGTTTTTTAATAATGTTAACAAACTTTGTTCAGCACAAAGTTTTGATCCAATCTTATTGAAATAAACGCATAGAAAAGCTTGCTGCAAAACCTTCAAAGTTCAGGCTTCTATGGCAATGGAGAATTTTATCCAAAATACCAAATTATTCAAAGAACATTGACAATGCTTTCAAAAACAACCACCCTGCATAGATTATAACAAAATAAGTTTCTTTAATCATATTTTGTAACTTGTTTTGTCCAAATTATCTCTGGTATATTTATTTATATAATGAATTCCATAATAACATGTAGAAACAAACAATGGTTTAATTAAGATTTGCAGGGACTGGAGAAGTTTTTTTTTCCAAACATGGCATCAAATTTTCACCTAGTACCTCTATTGTCATATAAATACAAAAGTCACAGAGGACACACCCTTCCTTGAAACTATAAGAAAATAAAGATTTGGGTTTTCCTAGGAGGGTGAAGGTTTAAGGGCCGTCATAATCGGTCATAAACAATCTACACTTATAACTAACAAAAGAGAGTTGACTTTAAGAACAAACCAAACAGTGATACTAAGTTCACAAGACAGATTACAAACGCAAAGTGAAACAAGGTTTTAAAAATGAGTACTAAACTGGCGTACCAAGTAGTTTCCTTTAAGCTAAATATCATAAAATGTAAGAATTAGAACAAGAAAACCCTCAGTTTTGTTTCTATCAGTACAGAAGATATACTAGCAACATGTCCAGAAACTCGAACAGTTCAAAGAATTGTTTGTTGGTGAATACTATTGCTTAACAAATATTTACTAAGCATAAATTAGCCGGAAACCAGTCACAAAGAGTATACACTATATAGCATTTTGGTTGGTAACCCGTTTTGCTTACCAACAATTTCTAAGCTTAACAATAGCTGCAAAAAGAAGACCAACCAAAAGCAAATCTGCTGATTGAGATGTGAATGATACAGAAGGCAACGTTCCTAACCAACATTGCTTAATGCTTGCATCCAACCCAACTCACAACACCTCCAAGAACACTAGGTGTTGACAAAACAATTACTGTATGTAAATAATTACCCAAACATAAGGCAAATTTATACATACTAAACTTTAAAATTATATTTTAATTTTCATAAATAGGTGCGGATAGTCTACACATATGCACCCCCCTCCTCTATTCTCAAAACCCAACATCAGTAAGAAAGTAGTTTTTATCTCGTCGACGTGACTATGGTCATCAACTTTGATGCTATTTTCACAGGTTTGATGTAAGTGTACGTAGATTATAGACTAAATGTCAATGTATTACATCTTTTACAGAATCACTTGATCCTTAATCAGTCCAAGTCATACAGCCAGTAAACCTGACAACAAAAAGAACAAAATCTTGCAAATACAGGCCTGGAATTTCATCTTTGAAGGGGTTAAGCAACTTTAATTTTGTTTAAGGAACTTAAGGAAATATTATGAAGGGACATCCAAGACCAGGGGTTACTGATGACCTTTTCTTCTGTGTAATTCCAAGTCTGCAAATGTTTTTCAACCGCTCAACAAGATTTGAGCTAAGCGTTTCAGCTGCAACAGACATTTTCCCAACAACATAAAACTTTGCGTTTGCAGTGAAGTAACGTCCATTATATTTTCACAAAGCAACTGGATACTCCACCATGCAAAAGCCAAGCTCCTTCAAGGTTATAACAACATGCAGATTACAGGCTTTTATTTTTGACATGAATTTCTGTACAACACTTCAACAGCCATGATGCAGTATCATGTAACAGCTCGTTGGGTTTTTCTTCTCTGCCCCAGATGCTTCAAATTGCACAACTCCAAACAATGCATTCCTCACATTTTGATGTGATAGGAATCACTCAAACAGGCGTGGTGCAGAAAAAAAGTGCACTTGTTTCTTTTTTGTCCCAGATTTGTCATCTGCTTATATATATACATATATTTTTTTTAGTGCATACAACTATATTTCTAACACATCATGTTGCGGTCTTTGTAGGCAATATATTAATCAATACTTTAATAATTATCTCGGCCAATTTTATTTTGGTTAACTCTTACTTTATGAATAATTTTGTCTTGTATGCAATGTTATCAGTTAGTTCTAACAGCAAATAGATTAACTCGAATGACTAAGTGTTTTTCATATAGTCTGGATAAACTTATTATTGTGAATGTTATTTGGTTTTTACCCTTACACCGATGTTAAGCACTGAACACTCAGTACATGTACTTTCCCGATTCCTATGAACAAAAACCCACAGGCATTTTACTCAGGTAGGATTCGAACCCAGGACCATTGCCATTCTAGAGAAGATGTCTTACCACTACACCACCAACATTTCCTAGTAGCTGGAGGCAGTTTTGAATCCTATATTTTAGTAGCGGGTACCACAACAGTTTTTCAGAGGACTCAGGAAAGTACTGAGTTTACACACCGGCATATGGGTAAAACCAAATAATACTATTTATCCCGATGCAGATTTAACTTTTAACTAATCATTGTGTTTTGACACTGCATCCAAGGCCATCGGGGTCTTCACATCACGTTTTCCCCAATGTTTTTATTCACGACTCTTAAGACAATTCCAAACAGAAAACCAAATACACTGAACACAAGGCCGCAATGACAAACATTGGATTTTCAACTAGACCCATATCTAAACTCACAGTTGACGTTTCAGCATAATTATTTATCACAAAAGCTGACAGTCACTTGAGTGAGCTTTGTGTACAGATCAAACTAAGTTGATTGTAGTGAAGTTGCACAATATAAACCCCTTGTGGAAAATGCCATCAAAGACACTGGATTATTTTAGTCAGTTCAAAATGACACATCCTGTCTGCATGCAATTCAATGCACGGCAGCAGACTACAAATTGCACCATACTTGTGAACCAAGCCCTTAACATGGTGGACAGGGTAGTGGCCTAAGACTACACTGTGATGCACAAGGGATCTATATATACAAAACATCACAGGGAATTTGTTATTGCGCTTCTTTATCCTTGTTGCTGGGATACGCATCTCCCTCCTCCATTGTCTGCTCTGGTGGTTCCTCTCCAGGCTGACCCTTATGAGCTGGAGGGTTGGGCGGGCCATGTAGTGTATTGTTGATAGCATTTGGGTGTCTGTGGACGTTAGCTTGGTGGTGTTGGGCAAAATTCTGAGGCTGCTGGTTGTTTGGCACTTGTGGCTGGAGCTGACTGTTCTGTGAAAAACAAAAATAGAAAAAGAATTATGATTTCAATCAACCTCCTAGATCTCTCCGTTCCTCTTCCCAAGACTTCCTCACCACCACCACACCAAGGACTCAATCTTATGGCTCCAAGGCTTTTTCACACACCTCACCCAAGTTGTAGAATGCCCTACCATCTTCACTTACAACAGCTGCTACCCTGGGCAATTTCAAATCCAACCTATTACAACTTGCCTACTTTTGTTCTTTGTAATTTATTTCAGTTTTGTATAGCACATCGAGATTGCTTCTAGTTATGTTTTCGGTATATAAGATTTGATTATTCTTATTAATTTTTCTCTCTTTAAAGTGATGTATTCTAGAGAATCTAACAGTGAAGAAACCTGTGGACCTGAAGAGAAGCGAAGATGAAGAAAATGGAAATAAGAACAAATACAGAGAAACTTTATAACAAATATATTTAAAAAAAAAAAATATATATATATATATATATATACGCACAAAATCAAACTGGGCCCAATTTAATGGACCTGCTCAAGCACAAAAAGTAGCTAAGCATAAACAAATTATGCTTGTCAGAATAAGATTAACAGCCAAAGTACCATGTCATATGTACAACTTAGCAGAAAGTTGTTAAGCAATATTATTTGCTGAAGCACTCTGTTGGAGTGTTTTTGTCTGAAACCTACCTGTGCTGATACATTCTGTTGATTGTTGGGTGCTTGCTGGGGTTTATTTTGTGGTACGTTAGTTACAGGAGTATCTTCCTGTGGTGACGTCTCTTCATCTTGAGCCTAAATGTAAAGAAAACAATAAGATATTACTACGCTCTGTATCTATTCATCTTGGAGAAAACTGGACAACACAGGTGGCTCTTCATCATTTCTCCTCAAGCTGTAAGCATCACAGTCAAGTTATAGAATAGACCTCTTTCATTGGCCGCCTCCACTGAGGGTTGACCAATGGAAACAGGCAGCTGTGTACCTGCCGTGCACAACTGTCGGCCAATGACAGGTCTTTATTGACTTCTGCGAGGGCGCTGTAGGGTCTTGTGACATCATATACAAGGGGTCTATTTGTTACAATCCTTACATCAAACTGATTTATAATATTTATTTACCCACGGTACACTCTAACAGCTATAACTAGTTTCAATTGTGGCCCTTGCATGTACTAACAGACTAGAATCATTTTGGTGTAGAAACCAAGAATTCAAGTTACCTGTGCGGTGATGGTTTGGTTATTAGGCTGCTGTAGGTTGGGCAGATGTTGTTGATAATTAGTAACTGACGGATCATCTTGAGGTGAGCCTTCTTGCTCGTCCATGGCATCTAGATCTTCCGGTTCCTGGGGTGGAAAGATAAAAGTTTAAGGCTAGAGGGACAGCAGTATTGAATGCATGAGCAGAGGGATAAGATTTAAGAAACTAAGGTATGCATTACCAATATGCATTACCAATATCTGGGCCCAGTTTAATGGATCTGCTTTCCAAATGTAAAGATTCGGCTCTTACAAAAGAAGGGAATTCCTCGCTTACATCAAACATATTTCACAGGTTTAACAGTGAACATTTGCTTGTCAGGGATGTGATAGGCTGTTGAAAAAAAAACCTGAACTTTGAGCGCAAAAGCTTGCGAGCTCGAAAGCTTGCGAGCACCAATGCTGGGGTGTATATATGGTGTTATCTTAATTTTTTTATGAATTTGATCTTAAGTTTTAAAAAATATATTTAACAAAATACATATATATCATGTTGTGGGGGGGGGGGGGGGGGTGGCAAAAAAAAAGGATTTCTTTTTTTGGGGGGCAAAAAAAACGGATTTCCGGTTTAAACGGTGGAATCACATCCCTGGCTTGTGCACATGTGTATTTCATTTTACTATGTATTCTTTGAGAAAATAGAATTAGCTGTTGCAAACTGTTACAAACCAAAAGGACCTGTGGTATAAATGCAAAAATTAGTTAGTGGTCTGACATTTCGACCCTAGCATAGTCTTTCTCGAAGGCTAAATGACCAAACAACACAGCTAGTGCAGATATTAAGCGCTTGCTCTATAAGCGAAGAAAGGTGGTAGCGAGTGAAGAATTTGGCAGTAGGCAGAGCCATGAAATTCTGGCTCTACAATAAAGTGTAGTGGTTCTGAAAAGAATTAATGGTGAATACTCGACATTTAATCAGTATGCTCTGATCGAGCTGAATTTTTTCCTCCAAACGTTAAACCTTTGAAACCCTTAGATAATTTAAAGTGAGTTTTGATTTTAATTGGACACATCAACAAATCAAACACTTAGTCTTTCACTTTATTAAATTTAACTCACATCATCTGGGCAGAGCTCACAAGCTTTAGCGAGTGTGATTCGAGCGCTATGTGATCGTTCCAAGAAGTAACCATTCGATGTTTCATTGGATTGCGCCGGTGGTGACCAATTATTATACGTGTACTGAGCGTTGGCTGAGTATGGTCTCTGTAAAACAAAAGAGAAAGTCAAATATTGTCATTTTGATGCAAACGTTCCAAGAACGTACAGATTTGTGCATTCTTTCATTACAAATAAAGTAATCAAACCATTTGAAGACATTGTGCAAAAACTTCTTAAATTTTCAGCCCTTTTCTAAAAAAACACTTATTCTTTCAACACAGTTTTTGACAAAAGCTTGTCATATGTGTAGTATTGGTAATTGTCAAAGACCAAAAACCACACTTGATGTGACCTAACAATACATAAAATAACAAACCTGTGAAAGTTTAATCTCAATCCATCTTTGGAGTCATGAGAGAACAGTGAAAAGCCCCTTTACATGTTTTAACTTTTTCAAACATCTGATTTTATCCTGCAGGATAAAGACTATTGTTTTACTCATTTCCTAAAAACTATGGCATTTCAAGCAAAACTATTTCAAGGGAAGTTTTCCACCATGACCATCTTTATACCTTGTAAGTTATGAGCAAATCTATGAACATTTATATTTTCAATCTTACCAATGTTGAACGCACTCTTTAAAAACCGCTTTTAAAATACTGAATCTTTCTCCAAACACTTACCCTTTCCAGTTCATCTCCAAGCCATTCTACAGACCAGTTCCATTTGCGTTTCAGATCACCGTGCGACGCCAGCAGCCTCCCAGCTGCTTCGCAGTTTGTGAAGAGCGCCACCATGCATTTGATGCACTGATAAGCTCGCTTCTGATAATGGTTCTTGGAGCGTTGGACTGTGTCAAATAATCCATCCCGATCGTCTGGTATACCTGAATTGGGGCGAGGGAAGGGGTGGGGATAAAAACCAAGTTAAAGAGAAATATAAACCAAGGTAAAGAGAAATATTTCAATCCAAGACAAACACTCAACTGCCAGAATTGTTTTTTGAAAGTTCTCGGAGAAGAGGAACTCACAGATGTCAAGTTTTGGAGTAACGTCAGTCGTCTTGACTACTAAGATGTTACCTTTGAGAGCGTTTAAGATGCGGTGATTCTGCCATGAATCTTCTAGGAGGAGCATCTGTAGGAGCAGGTCTAGGTAGGGTCTTAACTCATAGGTGTAGGAGTAAGCTACCTGCCATAGAAGCTCACCAAGTACCATAGAGGAGAACTTGGGATTCTCCCAGCTGCAGAACTATAAAAAGGAGCAGAAAGAAGATGTCACTAAAATCTCCGATTGAATAAATGATTTTGAGATAATCGGAAGCAGTTCGCAAACTGTTATACTTTTCATGACAAGTTGACAGCAGATATTTTCATTTAAGTGGGTTGGGGTGGGGCAAAGACAAGATTTGGGGAGGGGTCCTATTTCATGAATCAACCCATTCATTTGTGCATCATATTTTGATTGGGCAAGAGGGGAGAGGCTACTGTTTAGGGCACTGGGTTTCAGCAGACATTCCACGTAATTGTTAATTATTGACACAATTTTCACCTGGTATGTCTGCTGCCACCTACAGTCTTTAAAGGTCTTCCATTAAATCGACCACTAAACCAATAGTATAGCGATTACTGACGGTGGAGACAATGACAAGAATGAAAAAGCATACCTTAAGAAGTTTGGTTGTCTCTTCTGAGTTGTTGCAATCTTCAATAAGCTTCTTGACATAACCACCTCTTAGGAACAACTGATCTGCTACTTGTTGTTGAATTGGCATAATGGATGGGATACAAGCATTGTCACCG
>JAUELU010000018.1:709024-723036 GCA_032357145.1 Evasterias troschelii
CAATTGGACCAACGAAGCGTTTCAGAGTTCCAATGGGTTCTGACTGAAGGGAGAAAAGCTGGGTATTTTCTGCCGGTGATTTCAACCCAAAGCTGGTGCCACTTTATGCTATGGTTCAGTCGCTTCGTCTGCAAGCCGATATGCAAGTTAAAGTTTTTCCAAGCCCGTAAGGAAATAAAAAACACATTTTAAGAATCATAATTTGTTTTCTAAAGGGACATCATTATCTCATTTAGTATATCGTCAATGTGCATACTTTTGAAGAGTTTTTTTGATGTGTAACTTGCCAACTGTTCGTCTAGTTAAATTTTGGGGTGTGTTTTGGAGGAAAACACTTCTTGCTGTCCTTTGGATTGGATGACGGTTTCAAGATATACCACAACAAGTTTGATGGAAGAATAATCATTTTCGTCTTCTGTTTAAAATAAATATTCCCATCTAACTACCACACGGAGTCCCGTTTTCGGCAAAAACACACCGAAAGTTTGTTTCTGTTTTGGCGAGATTTATACAAAGTTATGTGTTGTTGTTGAGACAATCAAAATAAGCAATGATGGTTTGAAAGACTTTCAACTTGCTATTTTGATAATAATTCAGACAGGCTGGAGGATTGGTACTGATATGAAATTGATAACAAATGAAATTTCTGAGCGAATCGATTATTTTCTCGATAACTGTTATAGTCCTGTATTTAAAACCAAGGTCCCATGTGATAGGTTAGTTTGTGAAGGTGTAAGACCTAAGAGCACGTGTCGTGAACGCAGAAGTGTAGAGGTATACGGCTATTTTCTGACTCTGTTTACGGTATGCGCCCATAGGCAGTTTAGTCTACATTCATATGTCAGGAACTCGTGGTCTTTTTCAAACTAGAAATGTCAAACCAACAATAAGTTCCTGATGGAGATGTTGATACTATCATCGCGTTCTTAGCATTTCATACCTAACAAGAGGAAACGAGGACATCAAACCGTCCGAATAGTAGTATTATACAAATCATCACTAATGTAACCAACTGGGGTTCCTCAGGGCTCGTTGCTGAGTCATGACAAACGTGACAGTCAAAGGAAGATGAAAAGAGTAAAAATTGTGTCCAAAAAGAACAATTTGTGTCTTTGCTTCTTGTTATTACTCCTGTACAAATGTGTTTCCAGTGTGGTAATCTCGCATTCTTGTTTCCCTTTTACAAAACTGTGTCGTAAGTAAATCAAACCTCAAATTCCTTATAACTTGTCGCTGTACATTTGAGTGTTTCCTGATTTATTTATAACATTTATGAATCTTAAACCATAAAAGGCAAACTTTCAAAGCAAGTCTGTTGCTACCAAAATTCCTCTTAAATTGTTGTTACTTAGAGTAGGCCTTAAATATTTCTTAACCAATCTAAGGTGCCGAATAGCTTATCGGTACCGTCTGTCTTTAGCTGTTCGTTTAATTCTGTCTAGCTTTTCTCTTTACGTTCATCTTTAAAATAGTTCAACTTAATCCAACAATTCCAAAATAAACCCCCGTAAATTGCTATAAAGAGAAGATATGTCTTGATCAATCCTGGAGGGAATTGGCCAGGTGGTGGTTCAATCCACCCCGTCTTTTGATTAGATATAGACGGCGTGGTCAGAGACGTCAGAGTCCGCCATGACACCATGTGTACTCGTCTTTACACTCAATTAATTAAAGAACCGGGACGCGTCCGGCTCGGCAGCGCCGGTTGCTAGAGCAGTGAAGACCGGGGGACTACGAGCCGGTATCCCCCGTGGTCTGCAGGTCTGCGAGTGATACAATCGAAATGTTCCGTGTCTTAGGTCCGGAAATTAAACCGACTGGGAATGATAGCAGGTCGTGATGCAGCTGGCTAAAGGACAGTCAATATTCAACGACTACTTCATGTTCATTTTGTCTTATAAATTGGTTTTGTGAAATTGTAAGCACAACAACAAAATAGGATCACTTGAGTTTGACATGGTATGATTTTCTTGCAACCATTACTGGTCAAACCATTATACACGAAAATAATAATTACGTCTACAATACAGAGTGTGTTAATGTTCAATTGATTAATTTTAGTGGCCGACTGCTTTCAATACATTTTGGTGGTAATCAATGTATGAATTACTTCAAACATAAATCAGCCGTCGGACGTCAAGCACTGCACCTGGGAGAAGAAGAAGATGAGCTATGTACAAAATGGCGTTATTACCTACACGTTGTAGTTCGCAGTTACTGGGTCAGAACTATAGTAGGAGGTGGGGGGGGGGGGGGGGTGTAGGTGTTAACTTCATCAAATCCAAGCCCCCTTGTACCATTTCAGTATCGATTCACGTTATTGGAACTTAAAGTAAGGAACTCCATTGGGAGAAAACTAGTCTAAAGTGTACGAATATTTATTCATCTGAAACTCTGATAATTCGAAGTCATTAATAAGATCAGGTTCGACGAGTTTTTTAATAATGTCCATTCCCTCTCTGACTTGAGAGGATAATATTGGAGGATACATGCAGCAAATAGTGTATTTACGAACCAAGCAAAGATCCTAAACCAGGGAAATTCAATACAACAGTCCAGTACTATACACAATGACAATACAAGGATGAAACAAGTTCAGATCACAAATGATCCTCCCACCTTCCATTTGATACGTCATAGCCGTATTTATTATTTAAGCTAATGGCAATTTATGGTCAAACCATTCTGTACAAAACTAATAATTATAACAGTTTAATCAGCACAACAGAAAACCAATATGAATTAAAATAACATTACCAAATTCAAGGTATTAATTTACATATTGGTATATTTTCTTAAAATCTGAATAAATTTTGGTTGTAAACAAAGAATAGGTAGTCAGTGGAAGCGTCCCAAGCAAACGCAACCCTCTGACCTATAAGTAAGCACGCCCTCAACCGGCCATTTAATAGTCTTGTAAGTTATAAAGGTTTACAGTCGGAATCGAGATGTGTAGACTTTTACCATAGAGAATTCATTATATATATGATTTCACACACTGCTTTCTTCCCCTTTGTGTACCCAACCAAGCTTGCCCAGTCGATTGTTGTTTTTCATAATGTATAAATACATTTATTGAAAGAAGTGACATTTTGAGGCAATCGAAATAAACAATTAATATACGATTACTTACCTATTATGTAATAAACATTTCTTATAAGTATAATGCAGCCTAAGGGCATGAAGCATGGAACATTAGCATTACAATAGCTGTGTACAGTGGCAGCATACTAACGAAAGACACACGTGGCTTATGGAAGGCAACAAGAGGTTATAGAAAGGACTAACATTTATTTCATTGCCGAAATGGTCGTCTGCTAAACTGCACAAAATGGGGTGTTAAATTTGACACTATGGATGCTGTCACGTATAGATAGCGACGAGAGAATCCATTTTAACATCACTGGGTGTTAAAATAACACCAGCGACGAGAGAATCCACATTAACATCACTGGGTGTTAAAATAACACCAATGTAATTGTTTTAGCATAAATTAGTGTTATTTTAACACAGTATGGTGTAAATGTTGATTCTTGTTTTGGTATCTATATGTAACAAAACCCTTGGTGTCAGTTTTAACACCGCAGTTCTTGCAGTGTACTATCCGTTTCTAAGACAATTACCTATTGTTAATACAAACTTTTGAAAGACTGGATTTGCTGCTTTGACCGTCATTACTATTAGTAGACAAGATTTTTAATACTAATAATGCAGTTTCAAAAATGCAGGAAAATGTTAACCAGAAATATACAAAGACCGCTTTGGGTTTTTGAAAATGATCGTTGACATTATTGTTTTCATTAATTTAAGTGACCTATAATTATTCACATGTGTTCTGCTCTGTGGCTAATCATTGTAATCGAAAAAATTCTTTATTTAAACGATATCAAACATTTCATAATAATACTGGAGCTATTGGTAAAAGATTTAAAAGTAATGGAATCTTTATTTCAGTTGTGACTCTCCTTTCCCTTTTAATAGATAATAAATTGATATTTACTTAAGCAAACAAAAGGTTTGAGTGTCGGTGTTTGTGCTATCTGGTGAACTCATCGTGCAACCTCTGGTGTAATTACGTCTGGCATCAAGCTCAAATTATATCCAAATATCCTTTATCTACGATGCCTTTATTTTTATTCGAGATAATACACACGCATTTTCAACCCATAGCCATTTGGGTGGATGTCTTGGTCAATTCCCCCGGCGATACCAATTTGCAGTATCTCTCTATTTTGTCTAGCATTCATTTCTCCCCCAAGTCGTGGCTTCTTCCGTACACGGCCATTTAGCTCGCCAGCGGGGATCCACCGCGTAACACTCAAAATGGCTTACTAGCTTCGACCCACCACCGGGTTCGCTCCCCCACTCCACAACGGCGGAAATCGCCGATCGGCCTGGCCAGTCGTGCATGAGGATCGCACAGCGAGCCAAATTTAACCAAATTACGGCCAGTGGGAACGTCTTACGTTATTAGCGCTCGCGCCATCGTAAATAGCAAGATGTTGAAGTGGCCGTGAGAGGTTTGCTACATGAGGAGCCCGAGCCAGGGGCAAAGTGAGCGAAAAACGTGGATATTTAGTCAGAAGCAGACGCAATGAGGGATGTTGCTGCGAGAGGATGATGAGTTTTGTAATAACAAACCACGTGTTCACTCGAGCGCGGGCGAGGCGCCGCGTTGCGAGTGAATTTAGCTTCCACAGGGCTCTCAACGTCAGCCCGATCGATGCCTTAATTGTAAGGCGACCACTTATTAAACGACTATTAAGACATCTCCCCCCTGAAATCGGTCGTGCAAGCGTTGGTTTTCTCAGTGTGTCGTAAGGTAGGGGTGTACGGGCTTTCTCAGACTGCCGTACGGTCGAGGTGCACGAGACGATATGGGAAGCTGGAATCTCAAATGCAATCAATTTGAGACTGGAATGGCGACGTCAATATCCAGTCGACATCAAGTCATCGATATCTGTTTAGTCATTATAAAGTCAAACCTACCTGATACCCAAACTTTTAGGCGTTGATGAACTACGTGCGTAAAACCAATGGAGACCGTTAGAAGATAGCAGTGTGTACAAGTACACGGTGCAACGCAAAGTCCACCTCTAATTTACGGTATATGGAAAATCGGTATTGCAAACGTAGACGTGAAAATGCATATTTTATAGGCTAGACTGTGGTAACAAACTCATATCCGCCTTCTAATTCTATTATAAATTAGTCTCAACGACTCAATAAAAATTCCTCCTTATACAACTTTTGTTGCACGCCGTGTAAATTATGCTCGCCGCCGCGCGCGGTGTTTATACTGTGTTCAAAGCTATTAATACAACCGTGTCACTTTCAAACGAGCAATAATAACTGTGTCCGTTCTCATTAACATCGGATGACAAAATGGCACGAGCATAAACCCTGCGCAAATAAGGCCAAGTCCAGGAGAAAGATTTAATGAACGACTCGGTGTGTCTCGATGGAGAGCTCCGCAAACAGTCATAATAGCCTGGATGCGTGTCGGTGTTTAGAGAGTTAGCATCAATTTGGGACCCTGAATGTTCTTAACTGGGCTTGTATCAACAGTTGGGATTTATTAATCGGATGACAAAAGTAAATAGCCTTAAAGCCAGTACTCAATATGATCCCGTGAGGCCAGCTCAATATCCTGCTAATGTTAATTTGCTGACTGGAGGAACGAAATCGGATCTGGGATTGTAAAAACCCGGTTGTAGAACATGCAATATTTCGAGTTTCCTAAATTTGTGACCAATTATAGGAGTTACGCAGAATGTTTGAAACTTTTCACGGTGGGGAAACAATCTAGAAACTACGGTGATACCATGTCTTTAAATAGCTGTGATAGGTTTTAAAAAGCAACATGGTAATGTAAGAAATCTACGTTTGCTCTTACCGTCTTTGAGATTTAATACATAAGGAATTTGCAAGCTTTTTACACCTGCCAGCTGTTTTCATCGTAGACATGTTGTTTTTCAGACAATCAATTTTAACATTTTAGGATTACAAACGCACATTGTACAGAGTACAGATGAAGTTGGTGGTAATGACATGCAAGAATTCAGGAATTCATGGCTGCTGTGATGCCATTAGACCTCATCCAGACTACTGCATTTACACGTTTTAATGAATCAGTTGTTTCTTTTGGTCAAAAATATCTTGACGGACCACACATGACTTACGGTTTTGGTAAACGTAATAGATTATACAGAATGTTTTTGTTCCACCACCTCCCCTTGCAGAATAGGTTTGACGCCCCGGGCAAATACAATTGGTTTATTTTTATTTATCGGGTAATTGTTAGAAATATGAAATAATAATTTCCGATTCAATGTAATGTTATGAAATGAATAATTAATATACAATTTAATTTAATCTTCATTAAAAAAGATCTACATTTGAAATCATCAATTAAGGCAGCCGCAATGGGCTTCAACCGGAGTCGCGTCATTTGTCTTTACTTCAAAGCAAATTATCTTAAAACCCGCCATCGAAAACACCTAGGCACTAAATTATTATTTTATGGCCAATCTCTCGTCTTCGTTAAAACGGTTATACGGTATCCTTGATTTGAAGTTGATTGCAAAAGCGTTTTTCTTACGATCGGTGTCGCGAACTGTTTCCGCTCTCTGCTCACGTCAAATTAAATGCACACCCTTCACACTGGTAAGAAGTTACATTAAATTCTATATAAAAAACCTACCCATAAACCTGACTATATGAGGAGAAAAAGCGTGCGCTCACTTATGCCGGTTGACTTCGTTAGAAATATATGCTGACTTGACGTTGGGTAGGATTCAGCGAGGCTGAAACCGCGTTTGTTTTTATAAAAATTCAAAACGGTATTCTGAAAACCATCTCGACTTCCAGATGAGTTTATCACAATGGTGGTCAACCGTGAAAGATTTCCTCTTCTGAAATTTAGGTTTTTCAAATTTGAAATATGGAAACCAGTACTTGTTGTTGTTTTGTCTGTTTGTTTTGTTATTCCTTTTTGAGAGAATGTACGAGCACAATGCACATGTTCAAACACAAGTAACAAAAGACCAAAGTATCTATGTACTATGAGGAGAGCCAACGCACCTTATGCCGTGTTTTACATAATTCAATTGGTGTACACAGTTTATTATGTTGTACTACGACACACTAGACCCATTGCCATGAGATGCATGAGGCTGATACATTGTGAAAAATAAAAACAAAACAAAAAACAAACACAGAACTTACGGATACTTGATGGGGTTGTTTTGACCTTTTTCTGGTGTTGAACTATTTAAGAGCGTTTGAAGTTGACGACTTAAATTTGGGTTTAATTGTTCCCCTTCCCTTACAAGTCAACCAACCATGCTTCCTCCCACGGCCCAAGAATCTCACAGTGCCATCTACTGAACAGAGAATTGAAATGGGAGTTGTGGAAAAATTTCCGTAGCCTGCCACCACTTTTTCATTCGTTATGTTATAAAGTAGTATCTAATTTACCTATTTGAGATATTCCTTTTTGTAAAAATTAGTTAAAAGGTGGTGGCAGGATGCGGAAATTTTACCGGAGTTAATATCAGGCTACCTTACATAACTTATATATATATATTCACCCTGCTCCATTGGTGTTGACACCAGTCGTCACCAACACCATTCCGATCTGAGTACAGTTGGGGTCATTTCCTCCTCACGGTGGAAACCTTTTTGACTTTCTTGCAGAATTCCTAATAGATTCCTTGGCTGTGAACCTACCATAATCTTACCCCTGTATATAATGCTTGAATCCTTTGCGTCTATAACACTTACAATAGTCACAATTTACTAAGAAAGAGCACAAAATACTGAGTTGTGTGAGCTTTGAGTGGTGCCGCCATGTTGTAAACATTCAACAACCCCATGTTTTGTATGCGATCACTCTCAATCCCAGGTTCAGCGGTTCATGTATAGTTATTACACACCAAAGAGAGTCTTTGTGAGAACAAGGTTAAAAACAGCAAACATACTCTTTCCCAAGGAATATAGGCCTACATCATGTAGTAGCTCTGAGAACAAGGTTGACGATTAAAAGGTATGATTTTAAAACCCCATTTCTTTTACTAAATCAACCAATAAGTTTAAATGAAAATTAATTCTAATTATTCTTTAAAATGTTACTTTCATATTAAGCTTTCAAAATGTATTTATGTTTTACAAAAGAGCACTCGAACAAGACATTGGCCTTCGGCTCACATGTTACAAGCATACTACAGTACTCACACAGTTAAAACTAACGGGCGAGTCACCGATCTGCACCTTCATTTCAGTCTTCATTTAGAACCTCCGGACTTGTCGATCACGAAACCGACCCCGCGGGGCGCAGTCAAGCGGTAGGGGGAGCGACCATCGCTTCTCCCCCGTCGGGAAATCAACCCTGACAGTCCCTAGTCAAAAAATTAAACTTGATTCGCCCGCGCATTCTCGTTCGTGCGGAAAAGAAATCACCTTAATTGAAACATAATGCACGCGCGAGTCACATTCGAAAACCGCGGGAGTCAAAGACACATGGTATTTTCTACACTGTGGGGTGAATTACAGCATCATGTTGAAGTTTTTGTTGCTTTTGGGAAAGTTTACACGGTTCAGTGGCCGTTTTAAGTCCAGTTCACTACGTTTGCTTTTATGAAGAGTGCTTGTCTTGCAGGGATATTATGCTGTTTTGACGAATAACAGGGTATTAACCCGATATCACTAGGACAAAATGTATCTAAGTTTTTTCAAAGAGACCGTTTGCAGTTTTGAACTGTACAAGTGTAAAGTTGAAAATCACTAAATCGGAAAAACAACGATAGCAGATGGAAATTTTATTAATTGAGTACACTTAATTATAAGCTGAGCAAATCAGTCTGATCCCCATTAAATTGCAGCAGTTGATCGTATAACTGTTGTGGAGTTGTTGAGGGAACCTGACAAAACATGGTTTTTGCGCAAGAGGCCTATGTGAACAAAAATTCACACTCGCTACTCAAAAAGCAATAAATTTTCTCCAAAAATCTGTGATGTCTTAAAAAAAACAGTTGGAGGGCTTTATCTGGAAGTATAGTAGCATTCGATTGGTAAGTTTCATGATCCAGATCTTTGCAGATTAGAAATGGACACAAAAATAGATTTTCAATGGTGCTAGGGCCAATGATACGGAGTGGATTGGCCCTATTCATGGGGCTAAGCGAGGATGGGCATACGCACATAAAATTGCTTCTTTTGATATTTTGATAGCATTTAATAAAATCTTCTTCATTGTATTATGTTTTTTACTCTGAAAAGAAAATGTTTCTTTAGTTGGATGATGTTTGCAATCGACAAGAGAGGGCGTCTCATCATCAGATCGTCTTATCTATTTCAAAAACAACCGCACCTCACAACTGCAGACAAAAAACCTTCACACAACTGAACCAAAGTACACTCGATTGTTTTATACTGCAGTCTTTGTTTTGCCTGCACGCAGTTACAGTGACAGAGCTTTGTAACTCCCAGCGGACCGCACCACACAGCACCGCCTCTATATCACTACACGACCATAATGGACAGCAGAGCGCGCTCGATGGCGTAGTCAGTACTCCACAGTGGGAGGGAATCAGGATCCAAATTGCATTGACTTTGGCGTTCTCTGCTGATAACTCTCCTGAGGGACATCACATTGATACACAGAGACATCCAATTTAGGCGAAGCATTCATATTCTTCTGCTGACAGCCCCAAAGAACATCGTCTAAAGTCTAATGAATAAAAGGAAAAACTTCAAGGTCAAATTACAAGTTTAATTCTCTGCAGTGGCGTAAGCCAGGTACGGTCATTGTATCGTAATTTCTTTAATTGGTCCGTACGGTGGGCATCACTAAGGATTCTTAGGCAACTTCAAAGTAACTTGCGACCACTCTTGGGAGTCCAATTATAGAGACCGTCCTCGGGGATCGGGCTTTTAGAATGATGAGCATTCCTCATAGACGAAAACAAGATACTTAATTGTCTTATATCGTAATACTCTCTCAGACCTTCGGACTTTTGTTACTTGGCATTTGGAAAATGAGCTGAAATCTAAAAAATAACGTGGAGTTTCGACAAAAGAAGAGACATTAAAATTTATTCAAAGGGAGAATCCAAGATTTAAAAAAGAGAATGTTTCTAGGCTAATGGAGGATAAAGCCGACTAGATTGCATAAGCCGTGGCCTACATTTGTTATGGGTACGAGTACAAATATTACACAAATATTCTTAGAAAAATAATCTGCATGTTCATATTGTGGTACAAGAGTGGAAACATACGTTGATAAAAACAACTTACAAACTGAGCTTTGCTTTTAAAATTGAACAAACTTGGATTCAAGTTTTTTCTTAACGCCACGTGCTCTTAGCATATCAAATTCTGTTGCTGTTGATCTTTGGTAAAGAAACGATCACTAGGAAATGCAAAATAGGTTCCCTTTACAACCATTAAATCGTAGTTTCTACTTATTGTAATTTAAAATAAATACGATAACGTGAAAAGTACACCAAATGAACATGTAAAACACTATTAAATTACAGAAGTATTTGTTACTTAATTTCCTTTGCTCATACAGAAGAAATAAGAGACCTTTGAAATAGACAAGCTTTGTAGTTGACGATCCTCCCCTAAGAATTGCCTCGACACAGTCTGTTGTAACAGCGATATGTCTTAATCATAGACTAACACTGCGTCTAAAAAGCTTTTCATAATATTGCGCATATCTCAATTCCTACAAGACCTGAACTGCGAATTTACTTTTTGGTTTGTGACCAGATGAAAAGAAAAACAGTTCTACTGTTCACGATTTGTGGCTTCGAATAAAACATAACAATGGATTACATTCTCTGCGAAGAATCGTCTCGTGTGTTGGAGAGATCGTATACTTAAGATATAACCAAAGGGACAGTCCACTGAGACTTCAAATTGTTACTGGAAAGCCACTGTAATCCTAAGTGAGAAGGTTTTACACGAGGAGCTATCGCTAGTGGATCGGGGAAGTTAAAAGCCCCGTGCAATTTTTCCTAATGGACCGAGAGCTCCCCAATGACCCGCTCAATCGCTGCATCATACTATTGACTCCACGTCTTTAATACAGTCTGTTCCATCTACCTCATCTATGACTATCTTCATGAAGCCTCGGAGATGTCATCCACCATTAAGATGATGACGGTAGTGCGTCTTGCTCAATCTTTCCCCTCGCAACCTTCCACAATCCTGCGAGTCCCTGAGAGGTATAGAGAAATAAATTGGATAATGGTTACTCGTATTAGACATATTTCGCATGAAATTACACCACCTTAATGCCACGGTAATCCTTTCCTTACAGATGGATTTTCCCCACAAATCGGATAACCTATTGGAAGGTTAACAAGAGCATAACGTATGTCACCCACAGTGCCGTGGAATCCACTCGCTTGTTTATTCATCTCTCTGACATCTCTCTTTCATTGTGTCGTATAATTTTTTTTGGCTGATCAGTAAAGCAATCTTGGTTTCCCCCCGTCATTGTGCAGATGCAGTATGGTTCTTTTGTCCACTTCTTTTCAATTAGATTTCCTAACAATTGTTCGGACAACTTCATTTGTTTCTCGTCGTACTCGTGCCCTTGACAACGTCAACCCAACATGCCCACGGCAGATGATCTCTTTCATCTTCCACAAATATGATTTTCTAATTTCCCAGTCTCCTTTCTTAGGATGTGAATTCCTCTATAGTGGAGCCATAATTAAATCATCTTGAATTTACAGTCCGCACCGGTAAATCAATAACATGCTCCCTATTCTTCCTTTTCTCCCCACAAAAATTTGTTATCCTTCTTGTACTTTTGAAAAAGTCAAACCATCATGACTGAGCAGTGCTGATGCGTAACGGTTGTGGCAAGAGGAACAACAAAAGAACAACTTGAAACTAATAACCATAAACATCCCTCGAGATGTCTCGTTTTATTCTTCCTCATTTTTTAATTCCAGTGAAGACTTTAGTGTACCTTCTAACTACAGAGTTCAGAGGAAGTGCATCTACTTCTAACACAATGTTTTGATGACTTCCAATTCATCCTCATTTATTTCTTGCGATTACAATTTTTTACCCACAGTAATCCACTTTCTATTTCATTTGTGTTCGGTGCATTTATACTTTCCTTCCAAATAAGATCCAAAATTATTTGAACATAAAGTGGAAAAACTTCTTGGGAATTTTCTTTGCATGCGTGGACTATAATTATAAATGGATTTTCTATTATTTATGTGAAATTAATTTATACATCAGTTTAAATCAATAGTTATTTAAGAATTTACTTTTGATAGGTAAAGATATAAGTAGGGGGAAAGCTATTATGTATTTTGACAATGAACAGTTTTTTAACATAAAACATTTTGATTCAAGCTCATTTTAAACTTCAATGCCTAGCATCGCAATTAATACAAGGTAAATGTTTTGTTGTTTATTGTTTCTTGACATGTCCTGTCAGGATCTTTTGCTTGTAAGAAATTATCTTTTATCATACCGGCGTTTTTTGTCAATGTTAGTACATTTCAACCGATGTCTCTACCATTTTGTCGGTATACCATGTTGCATAGATGGTGATTTATGAAGCTAAATTGTTGGCGCAAAAAACTGCAACCTGTTTTGCTGTTCCTCGATTAACAGTAAGTAGAGTATTTTTTTATAGTCTGGTTTCCTAGTTTTCAAGACACCATCGAACCAATCTGTAGACTTTGTGATCTCAATAAAAAAAAACCCATCCAATTACGAATCCTGTTCTCACGTACAAATTTGTCATTTCGATCTTACAAATCAAGTTACAACAAAAAAGGAAAATATTTTCTCGCAGTAACGGCAGTATGTCAGATGAAACCATTATAGATACAGGTTGGGTGCTGGTATTTTGGCCTCAATAAAGAAAGGAAACTTTTATACTGAAAACGTGTACATTACCAACACATGCTACCCTTAACATACATCACAGTTTTACACTAAGCTTCGCTTTCGTAATCATTTCAACTTGTACAAATGTTCTCCTTAGTCTATATATAGTTAACATAACTTGATAAATTAAAAACGTAAAAACTATCAAATGGTTTGGCAGAAACTGTGCTGTTGTATTCGCTTGGGATTCACAATACGGTATTAATTTAAGTTAACGTTGAAACCTTTGTACATAAATAGTTAGTTAATCACCTTGCTCAATTGAGCATCTTTATTTAACCCACTCATTTGTGTGTACCTCTAGGGTTTAAAGACGTGCGCCTCTATACAGCCATGACCACGTGCTATTTAGGAAATTTAACCGCTATACAAATATGGCAATTAATCACCAAGATAACGAGCGACGTGCCTCTTTTGCGACAGTATTTCCGGGGCTATATTGAATGCGTATTACCGACATTGCAATAATCCAGCGTAATGTATAATCTTGATTCTGTGTCAATCAAAATTTAGTATGGTTGTTTGTTTTGTATTTTTAATTAATGAAAAAGAAACACTGATATTTGTTTAACACACATTCAAGCGGGACGGTGAACTGGACTGAAAACATCGCTGTTGTTAAATTGACAGTTAAGTATGTTGCTCCACTATAGTATAAGTAAAATAGCAGTATTAAAAAAAAAATGATTGTGGAAATCATAATTATCGGCAATAAACGTTTTAAAAAAATCCATCGTGAAAATGTATTCACTTTTATATCTTATTTATGTTTTTCATTTTTCTCTTTTTTGTTTAGTTTGTTTTAATTTAATATAAGTCTGATGGTAGGCCCCTAGTATGGCATTTTTCTTTAGACCTGAGTTTGTTGAGTAAAATTTCCGAAAGCAGTCTTAACCGCAAGGGACAGCTCCCTATTGCATTAGGAACACTTTAAAGTAGTAATAGTGAACCAGTAAATGGTTATAGAATATTTACAATACAATTGACTACATGACATAACGGCAGAAGGTTTTAAAGGCATCGTACACGTTTGGTAATTACTCAAAACAAATATTAGCTTAAAAACTTACTTGGTAACGAGCAAC
>JAUELU010000018.1:746545-767662 GCA_032357145.1 Evasterias troschelii
ATATAATATATACACAAAATATAATGTAATTTGTCGAAACATTGTTTTATTACGCACGGCATAAAATGCTACTTCGTATCTCGTATTTTCTTAAAATTTCTAACTTAATATCACGGTTAAAGAAAGCTTTTACTAACGATGTGTCACCACGTTTGGGGTTTATTTTTCCAGTGCTTTTTTTGACCTCTCTTTGCTAGAAAGAACCATTGTTCTGCCCGTGGATGTGTTTTGTTTCCCTTGAGAATTTTTAGCAAGAACAACACCACTCTGAATGGATGGGAAAACAACTCGCTTATTGCCTCTGTCGTTTTGAGTGCATGGTATCGGGTCGACACAAGCGAGGTCCCTTTAGTTCATGGGTAGTTGGCGAGGGGGATTTGACGGTAACCTGCCCGGGCGAGTGACCCGTGTAAAATACGCCAGGGCTAAACCAGGACCGTGAATTTTCTCGAGAGGGTTCCAACACGGTGTTAAAAAGTACTTGCGCAAAGAAACAGAAAAACACCCCGACAAAGTCACACCCCACTCAGCGAACCGGGGGGAACATGGAGGCCCGGGGAGAACACAGTTATTTTCCTTTGGTAGTGATAAATAAAAAGTCTTTTGTTTGTGGAAGTACAGTAGCCTGGGGTCAACGAAACCTGTTTGTGAACACTATGGACACCAGACCGTTTGCAAAGGGTGCAGTCTGGTTTAGTGTGGGTTAACTGTGTCGTGGTGTATTTGCAAATGTATTGCTTTCATGCAATGGCGTTTTAGTAATTAAAAATGCCCGCGGTGAAAACACTAAGCAGCTCAGTATACTGGTGGTTTAAACACTAGCAAACGGCGCCAACCTTGTGTTCCGTAGAGATATTTTAATTAGCCGCAATGAACACACGATTACGACGCTTAATAAACCTAATAGAAGGTTAAATTCTTCTATATGCGGACGTAATTGAGACGAATAACAGGTTGCAAACATGCACCTGACACTCTGTAATCGAAATTCATTAACTGTTGTGTTAATTGATACTATAACCTTGACTCGCATCAATGTATTTATAAACCAAAATTAATATAAACATGTTTTGAAATTATTAAGACCGCCAATCACCGGTCATCCCGAACACAGTACCCCAGCAAACCCATTGGATAGTAGGAGTTGAATTAATGCGGACATATTGGAGCCAAACAGGCTGTAAAAAGTAATAATTTTGATAATTCTAGTGCACCAACCACAAATTTATATCGCTATAAATTACCGTGTACGTACGCGATAAATTATCATGTACGTACACGATAAGTTGGATTTATCCTGTACGTACACGATAAGTAATCGTGTACGTACACGATAAGTCAGTTGCTACTCATTGCGCGGCAATACGCTTCCGTACAGTGCAGATGAATTACCATAACATTTTTTAAAAAACTAAAGCCAGGACAATTTGTTAGATTGTGAAATAAGTATGCAATCTTTGGATAATTGTGGTATGAATAAATGCTTCCGTTTGTTTGCAGCAATTACACCAAATGCTTAGGGTTTTTAGCTCCCGTGTACACTGTGTGTGATTCACACATTGCATGTAGTCCCAACACGCCCGTCTTCCACGCATCCAAACGGTCAATAACGCATCCTTTGATGGTTGGTTACATCTTCAACCCGACAATTTTACATTGGTTTTCTTTTAAGGAACGCAGGAATTTCATAAAATGAAGTGAAACCAATTCACACGACACATATAAATCTGTTGATTTGTCGACTTGCTACGAAATGAAACTCCTGTGTTATACCACACAGAAACTTGTCAGTCTAAGAATTAAAAACGAACTTCCTGAAATGCTAGTTTCCCTGCTCAGCGAAACCTTCGCGAGATCGATATTTTTTTAAACAAATGACCTCCGGGAATGGTGCGGCACAAACAGACCTCACAAAGGTTCCAACAATGGGGGATTAAACGCAGTAAATGCGGGCAGATTCTTCGGGTTGAGGTGAGAGAAACAACAAGGTGGTTTCGGGAAAACTAATATCCCTGTTTCCTGTTTTGTTTCTTGGCGCTGAGATGTGACCTTCATCAATTCAACTCTGTTTTCAAATAATCGGCAAAACATTTTGGGGCGGGAGGAAAAGGTCACCGGCTTTCAGAACCTTGCAAAGGTGAAAAACCAGACATTGTTCCAAAACAAGTACCAAAGTGGCTCAATATAAACTGAAGATAACATACTTCGGTCAAATTCCTGGGGAAGTATTTTGTGAAGTTTCAAAAAGATACTGTAATTCACCATAGTAAGGCACACAAGTATCAATTGCATTTTCACGTTTTGAACGTCAGCTCGACACATGTGGTCTTCCACATATTATTGGCAGTTGTATAAACATGAATACATAATTATGGACTTAACTATTGCATTATAGAAAGTCAGTTATGGTTACCAGTGCATGGATTACTTATTCATCACCAATGTGATACCTTCATTTCGTCCAATTGTACAAATCGATTGTGCTTTTAAATATTAAAATATTTATGTCTTTAGCATTGAATCCGGATAACAAATTTGAGAATGAGCGATCAATAACAGTTAATCATGGAGCTTTGCAAACTATGTCTGTGGGGTGCCTACTCTACAAAAAATGCAGCAAATGAACATATTTGGATGATTCTAAGGCACTACGTGCATGCACAAGAGTCCATGCATACAAATATCCATTAATTACCAAACATATCAAACTACTGTTGTTGCGATGAGTAAACAATTCGTAAACAATTCATCTTAAGAGACTGGTATAAACTAGACGTACAAGTAACAATAACTATGATGATCAATACAATGGAGGGCCAGCCTACTTCTCCGTTAACCTCGAATTTTGTTATACGGATCGACAGAAGTTGATGCCACATTCAACTTTTCAAATACATTATCAGTAACCCGTCATGAGCCGTCAACAACAGACAACACTAGTTGTAAACCCTGACTTGATAGTTGCATGTACTGCATATTCCTATAAAACAAACACGTGACTTGTTGAACACGATTCCAAGCAAATATTTGAAGGAAATAAATTTAGTGAGAGTTTCATTCTACTCTAAATACATTTTGTCTGGTTTAATTTTAATTCACTTGTGGGTTAGAATTGACCCGTATCTGGGTCCGTAGTGCGTCACACATTTCTGGTTCAGTAAGACCCAGAAATGTGTCCAAAGAACCCAGTCAAACTGACGTAGAACCCGGGTCCAAATCACATTGTTTGACCTGTTTCCGGGTAAAGCTGATCCAGAATTGGGTCAGTTCCGAATTGGGTCAGTTCCCCTCAGACCTGGAATCCAGGCCAATTCTGACCCAGAAGTTTTTAGATTGTATATTTGGATCCACACTTTACTGCATTGTGGTGCCACATAACTTAGATCCAACTGGGTCACCGCAGAGACATGTACATTACACTTATTCTATTGACTAAACACTAAGCTCAGCTCGTCCTTCTTTATCACTCGCCTCTTGTGATCTTCATCAATGCTTCGTTATATCATTAACGCCCCCAGCTCTTTAGTTAAGATCAGTAATCAAACAACGTAACATCCTTAGACCCGGCTGTCCCTCTAGCCTGCCAAGCTCCCTAAGATACAGCGCACCAGTACACCCCTACAGGGGTAAAGACCCCTGCCTCCCTACCCCCTGTACTCGATACACGTCCACCATGTAGACATTATAGGCATTCTAGATTGTTCAAACGACACAGTCGATAAACCTATGGCAGACTCGGTGTCCAATCGATACCCAGAGGGTATGGGGAGTTTGAAGTGTGCCGACACAATTTCATTTCCCGGTTATTCGTTTGTTTTTAGTCCTGTGTCTTGTTTTATTCTATCCCCTCCGTCCAGCCCAACTGGAGAGAGAGGGGCTAAAAGGTGCATGGTTTTTGGTAAATGAGGTTGTCATTCTTCTCTATCAGAAATTTATGAATTCCGAAATAATGAGAATATTGCAGTTTTCTGTCCGTTCATTATCAAGAGCTGACATGATTTTATTGCCCCGAAAAGCTGACATATCGACTGGGGGAAAAGGGGGAAGCAGTGACGGCCCTCTAGCGATTGGTGATGAGTCACATTCGCTACACGTCTCGTTCAATTTCATGCTGCAGATAATATGTTGTCTTTTGCCGAGCCCCTTGTAGTAGACATACTTCCTAAGGCGTTAGATTCACTAGATTTCTTCACTCCCAAAATTAAAATTTGCTCACTAATGTTACGGGACAATGTTTGTTAAAACATCCATGAATTTTGTTGAACCAGTATAGCCTATAATCCGTGAATTATAAGCGTATCTTGTAAAATGCGTTGGTTTGTGTAGCAAATCAGAATGCTTTATCGACGTTTTGACAAACAGACTCAGGGTGTCTTCATGCAAAAAGCACCGTATAGAGCTTCACACAATGCCTATTTTGTCAACAAACAATTTTCTCAAACAAACAATGGATATTGTCTTTTATATTGTCGTTGGATCATATGACTTCCACCTCTTGTCCCACCCCAACCCTTCCCTCTGAAAGTCAACTAACGTGAGATTAGACATTTCACATACCATGTTAGCTGCACCCACTTGCATCGACCTCGACCACTTTGAAGTTGGACAGACGAAAAGGTGGAACGGTGTTTCATTTGTTTAAAGACTGGACCCTCTCCATTATTCTATAAATTGTACCTGCAATCAAAAATATACAATACATAGAGAGCTGTTATTGAAAAAAATACCGAGTTTGTAAAAGTAGTCTGGCACCTTTATATCCAAAGATATAATGAAGTATTATTATCGTGCACATAGGGAGCCAAGCAAAGATGTGCAGAATGGCTCTTAGACGATTCTCTTTGAATGTTGAACATGAATGTAACCTTAAATTTGTGTTTGAAAAATGGTCGTTGAATGAATTGTATTAATGTAGATGAAAAGTATAAATAGAAACTCGACACAAATTTTTGAAAATTAACGGAGAATTTACATAATAGTTTGGTGTCATGTAATTAAAATAACCAGAAAACAAGCATTCGTTTAAAACACAGGTAAAGTATTCGAGTAGGTTTAATGCATACCTATTGTTTACCATTTACTGTCAAAACATACACATAGGTCTATTACAGTACTGTTATTGTTTTATATATAAATATATTTTATATAGATTGCAATTTTATAACCCGTGATGTCTCTCTACCATGCCGTTCAGTTCTTCTTTCTATAAGTGATTGTCATCTAATAATACACCATTTTGATTCAACCAAAAGATTTCCTTTCAAGTAAGATTCCCTGAATGAATTTTCACTTGGATTAACTTTACATCATGTCCACCTGGAGCTTTCAGTCAATAGTTTTACCACGGGGTTGATAATGGGGTTGTACTGTGTCTTTGGAGACTGTGCACTTAACACGGAGAATAAGTTTCCCTGGCCGGGGTGCGAGTACCGTGAAACGAGCGCTAGTCACTGTACCGTGGAAAAGATCGACTGAACCGTCAGTCTACTTTGTCAAGGCACGGGTCGGGCAAGTGCTCTCGGACTTTTGTGGAATGTTGGAGTACAACTTCTTGTATTCGTGTATCACTATAGTGTCTTCATTTTTAAAGTTTGAAAATTCACTCTTCCCAGAGTTGTTGAGCACCAGCAAGATGAAACGAATAACTTAACTTAGTCCGTGAGTTCAAGAAGAACAAATTAACGTTACAGGTTTTAATTAATGTTTACGAGAAAGTCGTTTGAATGGGCGTAGAATCTTAACCCCAAATTCTCTGGCTGTCATGAAACAAATTGGTCGTTTGAATTATGAAAACGTCTTCAAGTTAGGTGGTCTTGTTTCTTAGCAAAAAATCAAATAACGTTCGATATAAATGATTGTTTGAGACCGTCATAAACTGATGAAGTATCTGAATCGACCTGCTGGATCGAAACGATTCGGTGAATTTATGTCGATTAGCATTATTGAAGATATTGATTGGCATTTTACACACTCAGTTCTTATATACCGTAATAATTGTATTAAGTTTATAAAAGCTGACAGATTAAAACACATGTCACAAAAAACGGTTGTAATCATATCTTTAAAGCTTTTGAAGATTCAAATTTTATAGTGTTAAACATACATCCCAGTTCTAGCAATTTAATTCAGTCAATTTTGAAGACAAATCATTTTTTCGAAAATACCATTTCTTTCAGATGGAAACTTATTTATCGGCAGCTAGAATGATCAAACTCAAAACTCAAAATAAGAAATCATCAAGACTAATATTTTTGAAGAGCCATTAAAAATTTAACATTTGGTCGACACCAGACGAAAAGTTATTCAAATAAAATAAATCCGATTGCACTCCACATGCCAACGTTGATAATTTTTGACTGAATGCCGAAACCAATACCCGAAACATTACAATCCTTTGCCTGTTTGTTTATTTATTTGGGGTGTTTGTTTATTTGTTTACAAGGTGAATGGTGGGACTCGAACATCACATTTCTGAGTCGAATGATATTGAATAATCAATAATACTGAAGTAAATTGGACTTAACACGATATCTTGGGAATGCAATGTTGTATGAAACTACTAATTAATTGCAGAACCGCATATTTTATTAATAAACCTAATACATTTGTGGGATTTACTCAAAAACAGAAATGGTTCATTCATCAGATCAACGTCGCAACCTATACAGACTGTTATACATAACATCTAGCGTGACCGAGTAATCGCAGCGTAGTTTTTCATTAATTTACACTCATCCTCTGCAAATGACGTAGAAATGAGTAAATTCACACGTCCACCACATGTTGTCCCGTCAGCTCCTTTTTCCGTATTGGCAATTTCATTACAATCATCGTCCGCCGTGCACCCGCTGCGTGTGACCGCTGCGTGTCCCAGTGGTGCTCTCATTGAACCCGCGGGAGTTTTTGCTTTTTTCAATATTACTATTATTATTAACAAACCGAGACTACGAGGCTGATTGGTGTCGTGGGTTGAAACAGCGCGGACAGGTTGACCGCTTGGCGACTCGCAGGGCCCGGTCGGGGTTCAGGAAAGGAACACAGTATGGAAATCGTTGTTCAGACGATAGAGTGTCGAACACTTTAACACTTCTCAAATAAAATCTCACCCTGAGTAAATAACATTCAAAGTGGCTGTACAGAAGGTGTTGAGTAGACATGAGTTACTGCACTTTTCATTGGGGAATGTGTATGTGCAAATTGCACGAAGCTGGCCCAATTACAACCAATCCATCGACGTTTCAGTCACACTTGCATGCATTTATTGTATCTTCAGAACAAACAAGTTTTCTCGCAAGAGACACTCTAGTACATTACTTTTTCAATGGTATGAATCTACAAAATGAGTACAACATGAATGTGCTGAAAATCGTGGATGAAAAAATAAACCGATATAATCATCTTATCAACTGTAACATGAACATTTTGCCATGGCGTCTCCAAAACCTGACTACCCAATGGTGTTGATTGACATGAGAGGACTAGAACAAGTTTACTACCCCGACCCGATTTCAATCACCCACACCCCAAGTATTAAAATATATATATATATATATAATAATAACTAAATAATATAAATAAATGAATACAAAATAAATGAATACAAAATAAATAAATAAAAAAATCTATAAATAAATAAAATAAACTAAAAAAAACCCAATAAATAACAATACAAAAAAATATATAATAAAAATTAAGTATAAATGAAACAGTCTTGTATATTATTGGTTGTCCTGTGCGTGTGTGTATAAAATGTTTACCAGGTGCTACCGGATTGTATGTCACAATGAATTAAGATATTTCTATCCATTCGGTAGACTTCAAGCTAGAAGGCTATGACACGTGTTTATGGATTAGAAAAAAGACCTACAAACTTATCCCATTCTCGTAGCAGTGAACTACATAATAATTCCTCCGCACAAAACTAGGTCCGTTCAATAAATTAAACAGTTCAAAACACTACAGCATAATAACCAAATGTTCCCGTGCAAAATAAACCATTGGTGGTCTGGGGGCTCTGTCGAGTCAAACACAAACAACAATATCAATTAAATAGAACGGTATAATGATGTTAAACTTTATGGGGTTAAAGTAATCAGATTAGAACGGATCATGACAGGATCATTATTGTACTAAATATGGTCCTTTTGGGATAAAACGTTATAGGGTGCATACACATAGCGATCAATTTATTTTGATGTTATTATCCATTTTGAAATATTACCATAGTAACCACGGATAGCTTAAAAGTCATTTATTTTTCCACACCGGTGGCATTTAGCTTTTAATTTTAAAGGACGTGTTATTTTTGAGCTGAAAAGTCAGACATATATTATAAATGCAAGAGTACTTAATATATCCCGTGAAAAATTAGCAAGAGAAAAACGCATCCAGAACAAAACATAATTTCGAGATTTTTATCATTCCATAATTATGTAAATATCCCATTATGAACTTGTAAGATTCGTGTATGACTTCATCGATTCTATCAAAATTAAAAAATGTCACAATCGGGAAGGTTGAAGTTGCAGCAATGCACCGAGAGGAATTCTTCTACTCGTCGGAGCTTGTGGTCAGCATCCAAGTAAAACACATTGTTTTGATTTCTCTTGTTTATGGTGAAAGTCAGTTATAGAAATACAATAATGTTTGATTTGATAGACCCAACGGTGATGAAATAGTAGAGCCAGACTGGTTCAATAAGTAAGTCACATCCTTATATAACAAGTCTAGTACCCTTGACCCCCTTAAAGATAATACAAACTATGTCAGTTTGCACAATACAAACAATAATATAAAAACAGGTAGTAGGCCTACCACTCATGTACAATGGGTTTTTACATGACTTGTTACTTGTTCTTTATTATTTCTTTATGAACGTCGGCCTAGAATGCTGAAAAGTGAAAGAATGTTTTTGATCGATTATCAGAAATGCTATTGATTGCTTTACAAATACACTATGTTACAGTTTTTTGAGAAGCCCGGAATTATGAATAAATATGGACTCAAAATATTCTCGAAGTTTATAATAATCAAAAGAAGAAGAGCTTTAAGAATAGACATTGATTGCAGTCACTCCCGGGAACCGTCCAAAAAGTTTCACAAAAACCGGAAAATTTGCATTGATTAACTTGTTTATTTATTCATTTATCTTTGGGGTAGAATCTTATTTACTTATGATTAGAGAGTAATAATCATCAATATTTAAAGAAGTTCATAAGCGTCGTTGTGAGCAAACTTTGGTCTAAAACTGTTCGCTTGATTGTAGATTTTAACTTTGCCATTTTTGAAATGTAAGAGGTAATTGCAATCTGGTCGTATGACAATTTTTCCTAACTTGGTAAACCACTGCCCAAGTTAAGTTGTTCATATTCAGTACATTCCATACTTCATAAACGTGTATTCTTCTTAAGCATTTGTCGTTTCTTCTCTTAGTTTATCAGGTATGGTTCGGACATGAGTTATGAAACCACAAAAACTTCTACATGAAAAAAAACATGGCGTTTGTTGATCGGTGACATGTCAGTCTTACCTCTAGCGTGTCTACATACGGACGGTAAGTCCACACACAGCTCAGTACACACATACGCGGCCATCCCATAACTAACCGACCCGTGACGTCAAACTTCTGACGCAGCCTCATTACTAAACACGTCCGGCTTCCCAGATTTCGTCGCAGAACAGACTTTCCCCCGAAATGTAGCCATGCTCAATCCTCGCAAATTCAAGTTATTTCACCGGAGATATAATTCCGAGCTGAAGCGCCTTGCACATCGTCCGCACGGATTGCCACCTACCGACTGTACTGGAAAGCAATGCAACTACTGACTGGTATATAATGCTATAGTTCGAAGGGGAAAAAAGAAACACAGTTTGAAAAGAGAATAACGTATAAAGACACGATCGTTGGAAGTTATTCAGTGAAAATAAAGCCCGCCATGGCTAGGCTTTGTCAGAATTATCCCTATGTATTGACCCTAACCCATACAATATCGCCGCGTGTATAGCCCATTCAAAAAACCCTGTGCACAGAACCTTGTAGAGAGAAAAACCCTGTACTATTAACCATACATTCCCAATACAAAAAACACTTTTCTTCATTTGTCGCCAAAAACCATAGCGGGTTTGGAGTTGAAAGGGAGATCCGAGGCGATAGAAATAATGCCAATGAAAGCACTTCATTCAATGTGACAAAACAAGCGTTTTCTCAATGCATTGGTATTATGCATTGAGCATGCAACAGACAAGCAGCGGATAAGACATAGAATATGACAGCCACAACACAAATTACTTAACACTCGTTTCTTTTCAGCTATTGACATTCAGTGAAATGTCGCCATTCATGACAAAAGTAGATCTTTGTTCACTTATTTCATTCATTGCTTATGTCATTTTCATTACTGAGTATAGAATGTGATTCGTTTAATTTCAAATGCATGCCCGATGCACTGGTAAAAAGTAATTACGCTTTACGTACAACATTGTTGAAGACAGCCCACTGCAATTCAATTTGGATTATGCCCTTTCAATTTTGTTCTTCCAGTTGTCTAAGTATTTGTACGTCACGGAATAATTTGAGACAACTTCATTCAAATGTATGAAGCAGAAACAATCTGAGAATTGGGGGAGACTTAATAACAAAGGTTTTCTTCTTTCTTGTACTACGTCGCAATCCCTGACAATCAAGTTTGTCAAAGTAAGTTTGTTACGATTTGTTTGTTAGAAGACTGTCTCCGAGTGCAGTAAACTTATTAAGCAATTTTTTTAATATTTATTTTATATTCAAGAGATATCTAAGAGCAATTTAATCTTAAAAGTAAAACCCCAAATTTAATGATGATGAACCACCCTCCCAATAAAAATATTCTCTAAATAGAATGGATTCATTTGAGTTTATACCTCAGCTAAAGTTGGACTCTTATTTCGTCTTATAACTGTGCTTCTTAACGACCATTCCCATCTGGAGTCATCGTGAGATGTTCCTCCAGTAAAATCAATGTCTTAACCAAACCGAGGCTGTGACATTTTAGTCTGCTCCCTTTTTAATATGATGTTATTTCGTAGTGGTTATTGGCTTTTAAAGACAGGGTACATGACAGAGATTATAGCAGCATCTAAAGTGATATCTTTTTGGGTTTCGATTTGCTTACATTTGTCTGTATAACATACCAAACAACATGACATTAAAAATGGAACAACATTTTCCTTGAGCCTATGGCCATGTATGAATCATAACAGCTTTGGCTGTGGGTAACTGATAATTCATATTCGTCAACGTTGTCGTTCCAGCAATCGATCATAGCCGTAGCCAACGTTTGATTCAGATAAAACCTGCCAGAACTGAAGACGATCAGAGCATACTGGTCGAAACGTTGAGTTGTCCACCACCGGTTCTGTTCAGAACCAACACTACTCGAAAGAGATTTACACATGGTGCTACCGCAAACCTCACCTGGCTATACTACCACCATGCAGAGTTTCAAATCCTACTCATTCTATACCAATCTTCTTGTTCGTTGACAATGTTTTCCCTCCCAACCAAACTATCAAGAGATGCAATTATCTAAAAACCTTTCAGCCCATCTTTTTGCAGATTTAATTATTTTATAAAAGTTTCAGAAATCTCTTTGAGATCTTGAGCTCTCTTAATTGCTGATTATATTCCCATTCAAGTACATGTACTAACCTTTGTTGTTCACCATTCCCTCACGTGACTTGATCAGGTTTCCCAGTAAAGTTCATAGTAATTAACTCGTCAACAGCTCCCTCTATCGACCTCAGCAACATCTGAAAGCATAGAGCAAAAAGTAAGTAGATTAGCATCGGTGATGTGACCATAAGACAGAAATGTAGTCAAACGAACAAGTCGATTTTTTTTCTGTAAGACGTGAACAAATAAAAGAAACTTGGTTAATTATTTTCACTTATAGGGTATAGTTTATGAAAATGCATAGCGCCCTTGTAACTAAATTAAGTTTATTTAAAAAGCAAAACAAAAGGTATAATGGCATGACGTTTCGACCCAAACAGAGTCTAAAAGTCAGGGCATGAACTATGTTTTGCATTTATACCATAGTTTCTTTTGGTTGGTAAACAGTTTGTAACAGCTCATTCTGTTTTCTCTAATTTTATTTACACAAACCAAAGTATTTTCTACATCTTAATGCTATCCAACTAAGTAGGCCTACATGTACAATCACAATAACTTTTAATTTAGGTCCACAACTCCTTAAAGGGAACGTCTACGTTTGGTAATTACTCTTAAAAATAGTGTCACTAAAAAATTACTAAGTGAGATGTACAGCAGCTTTTAACAGCATTTAGCATTTTGAGAATCACTTTTCTTCGAAGTGATGTGGTTATTGAAAAATATGTAAGTTTTAATCCCCTAAAGATTGAATCTGATAAACGTTTCTCAGACTGTGTAATCCAGTGACGGATTATTCTTCCTGCGTGGACAAAACCTCTCCAGATATTCGATGGTATCTGAAAAACGTTACCACCTTTTGAAATGAAATTTTCATACGATAGTTTTATTGAATATGTCTACAATTGTATAGAATTAATATAATCGAACAGTTCCAATAACTAATAACTGTAATATTTGCTTATGAATTAAATGGAAGCTTAACAAACAAAATAATACAACATAAGGAAATAACAATAACATGAGATTAAACTGTCTGATTATGATTGTAAAATATCCAACTGACTGTAGGCAATCCCAATAAGCCATTTTGGGTAAAGGTGGACACAATACTATTTCAGTATTAGGTTTGGGTAAATGAGTCTGTTTACACCCAAACCAAACAGTGTACTCATATCGTGTCAACCATATAAAAAGGCTAATGGGTCGTGTACACTCAAGATCTAAATTAAACTTCGGGCAAATAATGTAAGTTTTTCTTACATTGTACCCTGCCTTAACCAACTACGAAACTGGAACATTGGAATCCGAAAGATTGGTGGATTGCAGATTGTTTTTATTTATTCTGATATCTTCGACACCATTTTCAATTTAATGCAATTTTAGGAATGCAGGGGCAAATTATCATGCTTGTGTATACCAAAGGGAGGCTGGGGTATTTGGTAGTCACTCTCTCTGTATTTGACCTCTCGTTGGTTTTATAGTGTATTTTTTTTATTTATATTAGAAAGTAGCTATCAAAGAGCAAATAATAAGGCCAAATGTTACCTATGTATGCATAAATCAAAGAAACATTTTTGATTATCTATTTTACCAAACGAGTAGAGAAAATCCCATAGGAATTAACATCTCATCCTCAAAAACTCTTACTTCCTCTTCCTTTTGGTTTCATTTCTTATTTGTATTTGCCTATGCAAGAACAAATCAACATGAGGGAAGTGCACGTGTTTTGACGACTGTAAAACGTGGTAAACTAGCAGTTAATTAAACTATGCAGGAAGGACATAACATGTTAGGAAAGTTAGGGTAATATCATTGGTCCACTTTTCAGAGTAACACCCCCTGGTCATGCTACTAAGCAGAAGATTGGAAGCTTGAAAATTCTACCCCATCATGACATTGGTGGCACACCTCAACTTCTTTGATCCTACCCGGTAATTTACCTTGTGGTGTGTCAAGCAAAGCCTAGTGGGTCAATTCGGTTTCTCTCTTCCACGTTAATCAGCTTTACTCACATCCCCCAAAGGGTCATAAAAGCCCAGTGAACAATAGGAGCTGTTACAGCCCAAAAGTACCCCCTTTCACAGTCTCAGACCATCGTTTGCACCCATTGTTGTGGGTTCTTCTAATTATCTCCAGGACAAAAGTGGGTTCCAAGAGAAGGCCTACCGACACCCTGGTAAAAAAAAAAAAAAAAAAAGCAAACCCCTGTGCAGCCCCTGTAGGTATTACAGCGGCCGCTCCCCTTTCCACAACTCGGTGTTTTTAAGCTGGGTTGGTTTGCACCCCACGCATTCAAGCTTTTAATTTGATTTCGGTGTTGGGGTTGGTTGAAACTCTCCCATTATCACACGCAGATTGCTGGAATTTGATGAAGCAATTATCCAAACGCAAAACAGTCTTTACAGGGACGCCGGGACTGGGGTATTGTTCGGCAGTGAATGGGGTGATAATTTCGTCTTCCTCTTATCACAAATACAAGTGCAAATTAATTTCAATGAAAGCATTTTTTCAGACGCTGGCAGCAAGACGACTTCTAAATTCCAACGCACACATTCTTTCACATGGAATTATACTTTGCGATGTATTTAGATTTGTGCATTACACACTCCAGATTTAATCGAATAAGGACGGACTAAATTGTCCTCAAGTTGTCTTTTGAAATCTCGAAAGATTTTTTCAGTTTTGCATTTTGTAATAAAAACGTGAAGGACGTAGGGATCCACAAATTAAAATATACACAGGTTAAGAAATAATGAACATAATTATCGCATTTGAATCTCACGCAGTCCGACTTTCTGATTCGTTTGAAGATAATGGTGCACAACTCATATGCGGAATAGTATTCTATTCTGAAAAAAAATTGAATTCAGTAGTCATGTTTCATTATTATCTGTTACAATTTACAACCTTTGAGAATTTTGTTTCACATGAAAACAGCAACATTTAAATGACAAAATAAAAATTTACTCCAAGTACGTATATTGAGTTATGGCAACATTTACGGTACCGGTTACATTATGTGATTGATACTGGCTACATTTGGGGCAGAGCTACATTTATAGCCAGTTACATTTACGTACAATATTTGGGGCTACATTTAGGATTGGGGTTACATTTATATACATAGTTGTTGTACATTTAGTGCTGGGTTACATTAGGTACATCATTGGGACTGAATGGTAACATTAATGCATAGGGTTACATTTAGAGCCGCAGATGATATATTACTTATATTACTGATTCTATTTAGGTGTATTTTTCCAGGACTGTTTTTAATTTTGTTAAAGAAAGAAACGTAAATTAAGACGTTTTCCTGAAGACGAGCAGAGTATACTGTGCGAAATGTCGAGACCGCACACACTTATTTCAGAGCCAACACTCCTCAAAAGGAGATTGTACCCGCAAGTTTACTATTTATAGTTATTTCTTAAAATAAACTTGTTCTCACTACGAAAGACTTGTAAGCCAATTCGCTTGTTATATTATATTCATACTTCTTTTTACTATGCAGATTTATGAGTATATCCAAATTAAAACCCAGTTTGTTTTTATATTGCAGGTCATGTAAACAACCCTCGTGATTACACCCATCAGTGCAAAAGGGTTTATGTTGTTCATCTACAATTCAAATCAAACTCCAAAGCTGGGAGGTCTAAATAGTCTGAACCCCTATTTGGTAAAGTCGTTATGTGATTCAATTATTGCTAGTACAGTCAGGAAAGATGACAGCAGCGAAGCAACGTAAGTTTAACACTTGTTCTTATACCAAAAAAATTATTTAAAAAACTAGACAGAAATTTGCCCAACTGTGCGAAAATAATTGGCTAATTCATACCCTCGACCTTAAACTATGCACCCAAACCCGTGGGATATTTAGCTGATCGTACCCCAAAGAACCTGTCTGTCAGAAACAATACCCATGCTCTCTGACCTGTTAAAAAAGGCCCCCGTCCTGGCTACCCCTAGTTCAGAACCAAAACCGCAAAGAACAAAAAACTGGGGTTGCAATCGACCACTTTACCGTGACGTTGAAAGCTTTTTTTCACACGGGGATTCCCAACCTATTCGACCATGTTTTGCTCACCGATAATCCACTCTAGCCCGGTTTTTGATGGCTCAAGTAAAAGGGTTCCTCAAACCACAGGAGGGAAGAGCTGGTTTAAAAAATCATTAAAATGTTAATTAGCTATAGTCGTCCATTGATTCTTAAAGTCTAGACTCAAATTGTTGCTGCCAGAGTTCTTAGTAATCTAGGTGGTGGGAAATAACTTCATTAACGGTGATTCTTAAACATCAAAGGATACTAAACTAACAAAAATAACTCTTAGGAAAACATATCAGTTTGGCGACCTGGAAAATTGATGAAGTGCCTAGAATTATTCATCCAGGACCGGTTGACCTAGGTCATTCATTATCCAGCCGGTCTTCTTGTTTTCTATTCGTCAAATAATTTGTCGTACGAGTCAACAAATTGATACTCTGTAATAATTGGACCCCTAATAATTGAAATGCTCTGGCGACCAAATATATCAAATAATTACAGGATATACTACAGTGATACAAATGGACAGACTCGTGCGACTCTAACAATAACTTAACATTATTTCACAAAATTGGTTCAAAACCAACCTCCTTCCACGCATAGAGTAGACACTATAAAAAAAAAAGGCTGACAGAATTGATCCGAATTCCAGTCTGAACCATTTCAAGTCTGGCTGACCTGAAAACTATAGTTTTTAAAAATTGGGATTTTTACTTGAGTTCTGCGTCAGTTTGATGAGTAATTTTGTAACAGATTGTTGGATCATACTGACCAAGAAGTGAGTCAGTCCACCTGAGAAACATAATCCAGGTCAGTTTTGACACGGGAGTTTTGAAAATGAATGATTGTTTTGTTAGTGACGAGGCAACATTAGGAATCAATAACATTGAAGTCATCTTTTGGGTTATAATACAGAAGTCACATGGAACTGCAGTTTTGTAATTGCAATTCATGTGTTTTCTCATAATGAATACATACTTCAAATTGTTGAATAGAGCTTAAACACAACTTAGCAGCCCAGTCAGTATAATGTTGTATATTCTACCAAGCACAACACTATTTTTGGATTCTCCTTTTGGCTGGAACGGTTTATATTTCACCGGTGAATTTTACGGATAACAACTCCAGCTTTCCGTGTGTTTAAAGGACTTAAATTATGCATGGAAAAAGTATCGGATAAGACCAACATGTGTTTTCGAAATCTCTGAGGATTTTCCGGGCCATCTGCGCCGAATTATACGAGGGATTTCGGCTTAGGTTGTTTGAGCAATGTGCTCTTGATGAAGACATTGGATCCTCGACCACTTGCATAGAGTGATAAACGAAAAATGGAACTGCAAGATGTTAAGAGGAGAGCCTACACATATTAAAAAGTTCCGGAATGAACGGGCTCCGTATTGGAAGAGGGTGAGACACATGTCTGGATCAAGGTGAGCGTTGCTCCGGATGACACTTAACCTAATCCGAGTCAGGAACGCGTTACTGACATGGATTCCTGATCTGAACGACCCACAAACGGGTCACATTGACTCAAGACACGGACATGATCCGGAACCCGTCGTCCGGGAATAAACCCGTCGTCCGGGACACAATGATCCTCAACAACCATACCCGTCCAAGGATAACTTAACATTTCAAATCGTAGTTCACTCCCAGATAGGAACATTCACTTCAGGCATACAACTAGACAATGTATAAATAAAGACATTCTGAACCCGTACATGGGTTTCGTGACACATTTCTACGCCGTGCTCAAAGTGCCTGGCTGTCGCTGATAGACTCAGCCCACCACAACCAAATAAATAATAAGGTGGTGCTTGTTACTTCAAAGCAGACTGCACTACGAACAGCCCTAGGGTACCAAACATAAAACCAAACGCCACGCTTTTTTGAACCGCTACCCTGAAAGTAGCACTAAAACAAATAGTATAACAACAACTTTTAAAAAATCCACACAACCTAACTTACTCTTATGATTTCAATTTGAAAATTCCTGCCAGTAGACAGTTGATACTACATGAGTCAATTTCGTTGACCATCGCGGTCTACGTTAGACCCAGTTTCTATTCATTAAACCAACGGTCGTAAATTGTTAACAACGAAATCCTCAGCTTCGTGTGGACTGTATGTTTTCTTTATCAATCTATAATTAATTTATTCTTACATTATTGACAATAATTTGACGATTAACACAAAACGTAAAAGTACGTCTATAAAAGCAACAATACACAAGTGCTAACTAAAAATTACCAGCGGCAGAAAATCAACCCCCGCCTGTACATGTAATTTCTTTTGCGAGAGTGTTTTGATTTTATGCTCCACTTTTGGAACACTTCTTTCACGGCATCAATTTAGCCAATAAATTCATATAGAAATCAGGGCTCTGACCCCATTTTCTCTGTCAAACGAGCGTTTATTTTATTATCTCGAGGTCAAAGTCATTTACGGTTGTGTCTCTGTCGTGTGTATTGATCTCGACCAACTAAGCAAAAAGCATGCTCTTCGCTCAAAAATATATATAATGGACCTGTACCCCCAAAACACCAGACGGAGAAAATACTATGTTTGGTTTTATGTATTTAGAGTGACAGCGGTTGATGTATTTTTGTTATTGGTGGCCCAACTCACCACCTATAAAGGTCTACATCAAAATAGTTTGGTCATCTGCAAATGAACACGGACGGTCGGTAGTTTAAAGGCAAAGTATAGGCCTACCTTTGGTTTTGGGGAGTGTTCGATTGTTTTAATCTTGTATAAATGTTGATATGTACAATAAAACTAGCATGTGAAAATTTAATTTCAAAATGTGGTCGCGTTTTTGAGATATGCCGAAAATCCGGAGCAATTATGTCCATGCAGGAAGGATAATCCCTAATAGGAATACACAATTTGTGAAGCGTTTTTGACAGAACTGTTTCTCAGATTCAAATTTGGGGGCATACAAACTGATATATTTTTTACATAACCACAACAATTCGAAGTGAAATGTTTCTGAAAATGCTTTAAACTATCGAAAGCTGCTGTAGGCTTCTTACCAATAGGTTCTTATTGTCATTAATTTTAAGAGTGATTACCAATGCAAGTGAAATTTGTTGAAAAAATATTTGTAGAAACCATTGAGAAATTACCTACTTTACTTTTCAAAACCAAGCAAAGAGTCTTATTGGTAATTGTAGTTGAATAAAATAAACGTTGTGACCAATGACTTGTGAATAAGGCTTACATACCAAAACAGTTAAACTAATTAATAATAATAAATATAATGGATTTATAATGTGCATTTCTCCAGAAAACAAATCAAGGCGCCTACACAAAAGACAAATTTATAAAAATGAAAATGCAAAAATGCACAACATAATGAATGTTTTGCCTTAGCAGCTCGTTGAATCACTTTTTGCCAGCTGTGCTGTGAAGCTGTGAGCCCAGAACATCCTAACTCCAAAATCAGATTCTGGTCTGGCATAATTTTGTTGGATTCAGCGCTGGAAAAACTTCACAATGTACTCTGATGAAACGGGCGTCTTGTTTACCAACCTATCCTGAGAGAGTCAATACGTTTGTCTTGATGTTAGATAATATATAACTAGTTGCATCCTCACCTTAAATGTTTAAGATCTGATCGAGGTTTAAGGTTTAATGGGATCTAAGCAGGTGCCAGAAATACTTAGACCAAATTTTGCTCAGCACATAAAAAAATGTTGCTACACAGAAACAGGTAACACGCCAAAAACATCTAACGCAAATTGTACGCTATTTAACTGGTTCCCTGCGAGTTTTCTGCTTGACAGATATAAACCCGCTTAGCAATAACTTCTGCTTAGCGTCAGAATGAAAAAGAGCCATTAAGACAGCGTGCCGTATAATGCAAAATCACAGACAACTTTTGTATGAATTTTTTTTTTCTCTTCTTCTATTTTTTTCATTTAACTTTCCTTGGTAGTCAAAGAAAACAGACCAGTGTTATTCTCTGATCCTCTATCTTTCCTATCTTTTTGTAGACCCCAAAGCAAAAATCAAATCAATTCTTCGTAACAATTTGACATCCCTATTGAACTGCAATACAATACATGTAGTAAAGCAGCGACAGTCTTCGGTTGATAGAAGAAAAAGGGGCTTAACCAACAGCCAAGAATGGAAAAGTCACTCTGTTGTTGAGATTGCTGCTCACAAGGACATGTCGTGTATTTTAGTCAATGTGTCAAAATAGCTGGCCACGCGTACCAGTATGAATGACGGATAGTTATTTCATTCTTTTCTTGCGGGAGCTAGAACTTTTTTAAAATGTTGACTGTCCTCTCTGATGAGAACATCACTCACTGCATTATCAAGATGTAAGGTGTACACTCTGAAAACTACAGGGTCAGAATTGACCAGGATCTGGGAAACCTGACCCATTTGAGTCAGGCTGACCCGTAAAGTGGTTTACAAACTTAATTTGAGCTTGGATTCTGCATCAGTTTGACACATTTCTGTGTCATTTTGACACATATTCCGGGTCGTACTGATCCGGAAATGTGTCAGGAACTCCGGGACCAGGGACAATTCTAACCGTGAGAGTTCTTAGAGTGTAGTCGAAACTTGTCGTTGCTTAAAGGGAGTGTAACCTTTGGTAATTACTCCACAAATTAATGACCATAAAAACTTACTTGGTAAAGAGCACTGGAGAGCTGTTGATATTATAAAACATAAATGAAACCAAGTAATGTAGTTTAAGAAAAAGAGGTTACTTCCACCTAAAAGTTTCAATAATCTGATGAGAAAGACTTCAGGCATGAAGCCTTTCTCAGACAGCTGAAGCACACAATTCTATGCATCGATGGTGGTTTTTTCTTTCATTTTTTTCTTGTAACCTCGATGACCACAATTGAGGCAAAATATTCACATGTTTGTTACTTTATTCTTGTGTTGGGATATACCACGTGAGGCTACTGTTTTTTGAAAATTACCAAAAGTATATCATGCCTTTAATTCATGGCAATGTATGGTAACCAAGCATTTATCAGTGTCAAATGAACTCAATAAAGTTGTGTTTGTGTTGTTTTTAAATCTATTTGAACAGCTGACAGGACATTTTAGACCATTTGAAATAAAGTAATAAATACAGTTTTGAATCTGAATTTTAAAGAAAACGGTCTTTGCATCAGACAATATTTAGAAGAACCTACGTTCTTGGACTGTCAAATAATGACTTTAAGCTTAAAAGACTTTCTCATGGAAATTGAACTTGCGATTATGCCCTTCTACCAAACTCCGAATGTTTACTGGTAATTGTATTTGGTTATAGCGAAAATAAAGTATATTGCGTCCTTGATGGTGCACGGTGGTATACGGTAACAAAACATAAACGCCTATATGAAGTAGTTGACAAACAAGATAAAGCATCTTTTTACAACCAGCAAATCAAATTAATGCATTTCGTAAGGTGTGG
>JAUELU010000018.1:788568-806798 GCA_032357145.1 Evasterias troschelii
TTTAAATACCCCAAACTTTTAACTTGACCCCCCCCCCCCCCCCCCCCCCCCAACTGTAGGTGCTCACCGCTGCCGATAAACACCACAGCGTCTAGCCTACCTTCATGGGAGTATGTATAAATACAAAAACCAATATTTATGCCTTCAAAATTATACCAATGTGCTTTTCAAGTTATCTGCAATGTATCTACAAACATAACAGAGCCACCCAAGTATTTTATGGGGCATACTGCACAGTATTAACAATTGATTAGATCTCGACATGTGACAAATCCATTTGAAATTCCCAACAAAATTCTAAGCAAAAGGTTCACAGAACTCGAACTAGTTCACTGTCCGGTGGCATTTTCATTAATCAAAGCAAACATGATTATTACATTCGCCAGCACCTGTTATCAGAGAACTTTTTACCGCACAGGTTTGGTGATTACTAAAAAGGGCCTATGTATCGGTCAGTGAGAGGTTTTCTTTTCGTATGGTGGGCGTTGGCTGATTAACTGTCTTGAAACAAAACAATCTTCAGGTCCACCGACCTCATCCAGCCAAACACAACCAATCAGATAATACAACCAATACGCAACATGCAGTAAGAAACAACATTTCTGATGGGTATAATTACATGCAATTATAATCCAGTCAAAAATACCAGGCATAATTTGAATCTTGCAGCGGCCTAGCGTGAATTCGGGAGCCAGTGTACCATATTGATTGTGGTGAAACGAGGAGCTAATTAAGGCCGTTTCCACAGGTCGCTTGCACGTGCAACAGTAATATGTATGCATATTATTGCACCGGCTGTGGTGGGGAAGAGAGTTTTTTTTCGCCATCTATGTTTACCTTACAGTTTAGGCGGGACTCGATTTCTGTACTCACTTGCTTGTTATTCCTAGGTTATTACAAACAGTAGGACTTCTACTGCAACAGTGCCAGCGATGTAGGGTAATTATGTGATGGAACATGGTCAATGATAAAACTGAACTGTTATTTTGAAATTGTTGAAAGACGAAAACTGTTAAACAGGTTTTGTTTTTAACAGGTCGCACCCCCCGTCGTACATGTTATAGTGTGTGAGGTCGTCCTATAAAACATTGTTATAACACAAGAGAGATAAAACAATCGTTGACTTTGTGATAAATGTTACCTTTTCAAACAAATCTGTCAAGTTATATTCGTTCTAACACAATGCAGGGGAAAACGGCACACATAGGCTTCCCAGCACGTGATTGATTTATCGTCAAAACAAACTTTCTAGGTCAGTTAACTTGGTTCTAAGAGACTTCCGTTTATCATTTCCGTATGGATAAGTCAGGGCTCCACACAGCCACTCGGTGACCGGTACAAGGCGAGCAGCATTTTCGCGTCAAAACAGCCGAGGAAACTTGTACTGGAGCGAGAAAACCACTGCTTTATCACAAACCGAAAGGGCTTTTGGTAACATTTTCTTGGTAAAACGGTGTGAACACGAGGTATCAAGAACATTATTGCTTTATCATAGATCATAAGGCTTTGTAGGCCTATATGACAATATTTCAGCTGTACAACGTTGCGGGAATGTCACAATAAGAAAATAGTATACTGCTTGCAGAAAACTGCAGTTAACTTTATACTCCGATGTGAAAATCTCTCGATTTAGGCCCATTCTAAAGAACAACAATTGTAAAACAGTAAAACATTCGGATTACAAGCATGGTGTGATAATTTGATTGCTTTCTAAAGCTCAATTTTACAATAGGTTGTAAACTTGCACTTTTTGTAACGAAACAACATGTTGGGCAAAATGCCAAGGGCACACTTATTTGAGTGTGAAACTGACATCTGCGGCAGGAAATACATCAACATTGGGGTAAAATTTCGTGAGATGTAACTTCAACAAGTTTAGTTTGTTTTCAGTGGCATATCGTTTGGTTTGGAAAAGGCAAGAATAAATATTTTTAAAGAATTATGCTTTAGGCTTCATATAATCTAATTTTGTTTGGTGTTTGAAGGGTTTATTGTCAGAAGTTGTCCCGCTGTCTGAACGAAGCTTCCTACATTTTTGCATTATATTAAACTCATTGAGTTTTCCTATTCCTGAATATAATTGTTGTACATTTATTTAATTTCCATTAGATTATTATAATAGTTTGTTTATATATTTGTTGCTACTGTTTGAAATTAATTAATTATGCATAATAAGTAATACGTAGAAATAAAATTTGCGTTTTGTATGCAGAGCCCCAAATGGAAATTGTAACGAAATGTATTAACAAAAAGTAACAAATTAAGTACAAATACACAATAATAAATCTAAAAGGATTACTGCTAATTGTTTGTTGACATCAGATGTTAAAAGGTAATATTTAATTGTAGAATCTCTTAACACATCTAGTAACTTTCTACTATTAATGTGCTTGCTCTCCATTTCATTATTCTGTGACTCGTTCCTTTAAGCATCTTACAAAGAAGATATTAGCAAGCTACTTCCCCTGTTTCACGGTGATTAAAACATTTTAAACACTTACGGAGACTCATCTTTCCCCAAGTTTATCAAAACTACTTGAGCAACCAGAGGAAGAGATTTACCGTAAGTAACACAGAGTGCAACGGGACTAGGACATACTCACCACGAAGGCAACGGGTATGCACACGTACGAGTTGACTCGCTGGATGAACACGCGGACAACGCGGCACCAAGATCACGCCTCATTGGTAGATATACTTATCATCAGTACAGCAAGCACTACTCGCTTATTACACCAATATACAAACTGTCCTTAAAGATTCTAGCCTGTAAACTCCACTCCAAATCAACGTGAATTCATGAATCACAAATGCTCTGGGTAGTTTGCCCTCTCACTACGGAGGCAGCCAGTGCAGCGTGCCGTTCTCAACAGCAAGAAAAAAGAACTAGCCCTTGTGCCTGTCTGTCATGCAGTATTATTGTATTCAATGGTTTGAGCTCTATCGAAAGAAAAGAAAAACATCCAACAAATATGAGCTTCTCACAATACCTTGTGTGTCGAGCGGAGGGGTTTTCTATGTATAGACGGAACAATATTGAGCACGAAGAGAAGAAAATGTCTATTGAAGGTGGAACGTTCCTGTATATATACACATTCACTTGAAATTTCCATAAAAATAGAAGCATTCATGGCTTTTTAATGATGAACAATCAAGGGCCTTCATAATGGGGGAAACGTGTAACAATATTGAGCGGGTGTTGTTGAAATTAAGGCGGATATACGCGAGTGTGGCTCGGTATGCAGAAACCGGAATGCCCCGGAAGACTTTTCCTGACCACCATTTTTGTTTAATTGTTCGGTTTGCTCAGTGAAATCGCAGCAGCTTCAAGGGATCTCCTATTTTCAAGGCAGTAAAGTCAACATCGTGTCAAAATACTTTCACATCATTATGACTAGGAGGGAGACTTCGTCAGTGGAATCATACACTGATTAAAATTGTGAATCCTTGTGGTTGTTTATATGTTTAGCTATTTACTGATCAGTTGTTGGTTTAGCTCTCCTCGAAGTACGTCTGTTTCCGTACTCAAGTTTGCCTTGGATTTAATTGACTGTTAAAAATAGCTTCTGTGTTTTCAATTGATTTAAGTTTTAAATAAGTAAATATCTTCTTAACGATACTTTGAGGGTTTTATACATTGTTATTCTTGCGTGAGGTAAGTATTGTGTAGAAGGGAGCACACTTGCTTGTGCACCTGACGTTTCATTTAGAGTACACGTAGGCTTCATTAGGGTTTTATGGTAGAGCTTGTAATATATGATATTATTACCGCACCTGGTACATATTCCACAATCTCATGCTTCGTTTCACAACAAGCTAATTATATTGAATTTACAGTATTCATCATTACAGTTATCCTACAGAGATATTTTATGACATCATATATATAAATGCACGGCAATATTAAAGGATTTAATTACTATACACCAATCCCATTCAATTAACTAAATAGTGTCCATCAAATGTTCAACAAATCCTTTAAAAACAATCGAGTTTAAATGGTTCATGCGCTCAAGCCGTAGTAACGTTTTAGAAAGTTTACTATTGTAAGTAAACAACAATACTGAAAGCATTACTATTTCTTAGTTAGTTTGTACACACTGTGAGTAATGTTAGACGAAAACAACATCCAAATCCCCAGAGTCGTAAAGCACTTGTAGCATTTCTACGAATGGGGAATCATGCCCCGATCACAATGTTACCCAAGCCAGTCGTTCGAAACAGGAAGAAGGTCCTCGTCAGTAGAACTACTTCGTCCGTGTGTCTGCCAGAGTTAATTGTAGCACGACCAAATTTGTCCCGGAGGAACTGTGCTGCCAATTGAGTTAATTTTTTGACATTGGTGATAAAAATTCAGCATGTCTCGCGTAGATAATCGAAATAGATGTTACCACATGGCGATGGGTGATACACGGTAACGATTCAATTAACTTGATCGTTTTTAACCGTCGTATGTCACCTTTTTGTGGAGCTTCTAAAACGGCAGCATAGAGAGAGAGACTTTCTTTTTAAAGGTAAAGTTGAGAATAAACACTGGTGCACAGGTTTCGAGGACGTGCAGATAAAGAAATACGGTGAAATAAAGAAGTAGTGGGCGGTACTTAGTTGGGAAAATTTAAACTTCTTCCGACGTCCTTACCCCTATCCTCCACCTCCCCGTCCCCAACGATTGATGGGAATTGCATCTTTAATAGATAATCTATTATTCATGACGAATTTATTTCGTATTTTCTGCGAAAAAAAATTCTTAAATGAACTTCCACAGAATTATGGTACACGGAACCATCACAGTGTAACATTCGCATAAAGTTTTTTATAAAACAATATAAAACAGATGCAAAGCAAAATTGAAAATTGTATGTAAATGTTTTCATTAACGATAACATGGAAAGATATTAATTTGTAAGTTTCATTCGGTGTGATTGATGCGTTATGAATTGCGTAATCATTTCCAGACAAAAGTTCTTTGCTTATAGTTTGTGTATTTTTATTCGCGTTTTACACCAGACAACCTTAAATAAAATCTTATACAAAACAAACCACTCATACACTCATTTTTATCACTGCCGATAATTTGCATATCAGAGATTGTAATCTGTTGGCAATCAAGAATGAGGAAAAACGAGGGTCTGTCGATTCTTAAAATAATATCTTAACAAGATGTATTTATCACAAGACAAACTGTACCACTCAGAGAGTGCTTGCGTTTTGTCCCAACATAAACACAGATAAGAAGATAACCCCTGGCTTAAATACTTACCATATTCAAATGACATTTTAAGGAAATTTCAACCTGGCGAAGTTTGACGCAAATTCATCTAAAACACCCCGTATTCCCTTCGACCATAGAGCCGTGACAGCATCGCGCTTCGCCAGCTATAGCTAACCCTGGAATGAAACAAAATTGAGTGAAAATTTCAGCATTATACGCCGGGAGAACAATAGCCCTATTGTGACGAAACAGTATCAACAGCAACCACCATTGTTACTGTGAGAAATAGGACAAAGGAACAACGCCTTGTGAGCAAGTGCCTAACAGTAATTGCTTCTAAGCAAGGTTATGTGGTAAAATTAATCATTTTTCTATCTTAAGAAATATTAAAGGGGCGCCTTCGACTGCTTCAAGTCTACGCTTCTTACTTGTGGACACCAAGCCATCTGGCAGTAGCAACATAAGACGATTGCAAATGTTTCACACTTTTCTGAGTCTTCAGTTCCCTTCAAATGTAACGAGAAACAATCTTACAAAATACGATAAAAACACTACCAAAAAGTGCGCAAATATAACATGCTTTTTAATTCCAAATAATTAATGACAAAGATTTGTAAAATTTCAAAGTAACTATTTGACCATCAACTGAGATATTAAGCAGACGTGTGCCTAGGAATGTAGGCCTACAGGTTTTAAAACTTAACATGCAATACATAACCAGACCCCAATAAAAAAATAATAATAATAAAAAAAATGTGACCTTTGTTTACATAAAGAGTGACCTTTGGCCCTTCCTTGCAGGCCATATACTATAATTGGTCATGTGGGAAATTTTACATGTTTTGTCATAATTTCCCCATCCAAGAATAGTCTTAAAAGTAACAGTTGAACAAGTTTCGGGATGTACCACCTGTCATCGTATCTAAATGTGATAAAAACTACAGGACAGTGCAATCTCCATAAAATATGATAATTAATGTTTTCTTCCAAATCAAGCCTGCAGGAAGCCCAATATATCTCTTTCTACCATGTTTTAAACCAAAATAACGTTATAAAAATATGGCATGATTTTTATACGAAATTATATATTTTTTCAAATCGCATCATAGATGACTAAACCGATGTAGACTATCGTCCAATATGCACATGAAGAAACCGATTAAGATTAAAGACCAAAAATAGCATCCATCAAAACACCAATAGCAATATGCACATCAGATCTATAGGTACCGGTTTGAGATGACTTCACTGATGAAGTCTGAACGATAGTTTAATCTATCACCATGGCTACGTCGATGCAATGTAAACAATAGTGTTAATCACAAGTAGATAGACAAGTTATGATATCTCACTACGAGGCCCCGGCTTCATTCAACCACCCTGTCGTAACATAAAGACAGTATTAACACATCGAGATGACAACAGTCGAAGGTGACCAACTCGTCAGCCTTCAAGGCAAAATCAAAATAAACAAATCTGCTCAACATAAACACATCAGTGTAAATGTTGCTAAGCAAAAAGGTAACCAGCTAAACAGCCGTGTGTTTCACAAAGTCTTTGACTGGTACCCTGTACATGTTTTATATCTGGAGTTCTGTGGAGTCACCTGCTCCAGGCGACTCCATACGACTGAACCGCTTTCTATCTCCATGCAATGTATCAGTGTGTGACTACAATATCTTAATATCGAGGTTTACTACAAACACAACGGTAAACCCTCTACACAGCTCCACTCGCGGAATCCTAAATTACAACCACCTGTCTTATTAAATACTTTAAGATGCGGGATTTACCTCTAAATACAACATCAACATATTTGTACATTCTGTATCAATTTCTTTTATAAAAAGGGCACGCTTAGATCTAGAGATGTTCAATAAAGACAGACAATTGAATTGATTTGTTAAAACCAAGAACTCATTGGGCATACCTCACTTGTCTGTTATTGAATTTGCACTTGGTGTCCATCAGATACCTCGTTATTTCAATCACTCACTTCTCACTCAGTCTCGCGTAAACTTCCGAGACGTATCTCTGCACAGTCTACATCATACATGATTCTGTTTTGCTTACTATTGTTTCACGCATGGTTGCACATAGTTTTGACAGCCACGCTACCATGAGTGTTACATATAATTGTTGTCTTTCCAGATTTTGCATTTTGACAAACTGAGCCTAACTGCGGGTCATTGATTATTTATTTGGAATTCATATATTAATTTGGTTTACAATAATGTTGTTCACATACAATGAGAAAGTAATGGAAGCAGTGGAAACGAGTTGAGTTTTAGGCCGAGTACGAATTATCGGCTATCGGCTAACGCTGGATCGCTGCCCTTAGCAACACCCTTAGCAACAGTCGTAGCTGTATAGCTGTAGCGACCAACTCGAACTCTGTCTGACTAGTATTTGAGATAATAAGTCCATGTATACTATCATGGGGCGCCATCTTGTTTTTGATCCATTCAATTACATCATCAAACCGAGGCTCAGTAGGGAAACTGTATGGCCCATAGTTTCTAAAACGAGAACTGGTGTTGATGACTGCAAGTGTAGTCAAGGAACACGACATTCCTAGTGGCAGAAACGAATGGTGAGTCAGGTCAAATGGAACTACTAACCGTTTTTCGTTGAAGAGTGTTTGAAAATTTGATTTTTACTTCTTGTTCGCGATACTGCAAGTATATTTTCTGAAACCACCCTTTACTTGGTGCTCACTAATTTTTGGTCATCGAATCCCCAAGAATAATTTTTCAAAACGATTACATTTTGTGCACTGCATTCGTCTGAGAAAACACCGTGACCTTTGACCTAGGAGCAACATAAGAGGTAAGAAATAGACAGAGATGGTGTTATGATTGGGAGCTATTCGCACATCTTAAACGAGACAAACAAGTCCCGTGTGAATGACGTCTAAAACAAAACGAATACATCACTGCATTGCCTGTCTGTTTTCACACCGAGTGCTGCATCTGTCCCCAGTCATCTATTCCCAGTACACGGTCCCGACGTATCGGCAAGCTAGGAGGATACGCCACCGTGTTCTTATCAATCGCAGTCTCATTGGTTAAAGAACCACTAATACACACAATAGAATTTGCTAAGTGTGTACATACATTGCTTAACGGAAACAGGTTACCAGCCAATGTTATACTGTATACAATGTTGGACTTGGTGACCGTCTTAATATGAGTAGCTAAGCAAAATTGTGACCCATTTTTAAATTAAGGGATAGATGGTTGTTTTGTGTGTGTTGTTTTTTGCTCAACTAATGTTGTATGAACGTATGTATCTGTGCCATATTCAAATTCACAATATCAAGAAAACCCATCCATTCGTATTACAGATCGAATGATTCGTTTTATATTATCATCAATCATGGTTTTAATCACAGTAATTCCAGTAGATAATGAAGTACCCTTTACTAGCACGCATGTTTTACGTAACTAATTACCTCTGGGTTTACAGTGGCATATACCGCATGCGAACAAACTCACAACCATCGGAAGATGAATAAGGTAAACAGCCTAAATTGAAGCACTTGTTTGTCACAGAGATCTGATAAATAAGTATCACCTCCTGACAAAACATTAATACCATTTCATTTCTATAAAACCCTTTCTTACATTTTCATATCTGCAACCATCGAACGATGTTTACATCTGAAATGTACACGAATAGTAAAAAGGTTTCATTCCTCAAACGAAAACAATTTCAGAGTTAATTAACTCAGGAATTTCAAAGCATGTTTTAAAATTCCAACAAATCGTAACGGGCAGGTGATATTTAAACTGACTCAAGTGATCCAATAAGCCACCCCACCCAGCTCCAACATCATCGACATCATCAATGCTACAGAGAGGAACTTAATTCTCCACAATGAAACGTTGTTTTATCTGATGTAGGATAGACTAGTCGCTGCTTTGGAAACAAGGGTCGATGTTCATGGCACATGCTTACAGGAAATTCCTCGCTTACAGGAAATTCCTCGCTTACGGTGCCCAGTGTAGCGTAGATTTCTGAAGGTTGTAAGCACAGTTGTCTGTCATATGCAGCGCCATAAAATTAAACTCTAAACATAAGTGTAAAAAACAACAATCACCCAACTGTTTTCCCGCCCTGTCTGGAACCAACTGTTTATGAATTGTTTTTCCCACTATGTAACGGTTACTTCAAGCACATGGTGAGTCAGGTTTGCACGTGTCCTTATATGAAATCATTGATTATTGTTTATGATTTCAGCCCATAAAATGAAACATGTGTTCAGTTGAATATGGTACTTTCGCACAGACAGTACGCGCACATGATTTGTTTTGCAGAATCATAATGCCACAGCGCGTAGAAGGTCCCATATAAAAAACAAACATTAAGTCGACCTATATGTAAATGTATTGTTTGTGGAACACATTTAACTGGTATTCGTTCAAACAATTGGGTCGGTAAACAAGTGCAGCGAGATCAGCCTACGGTTGGAGTTCAATGATCTATCGGCGTGCCAAACACTCATCAGGCAAAGTTTGCACTTCGGTATACAAACTGAAATTAGGGCAAGTCTCGTTTGGGTACGAGCAACGAGACCTACTAACAAGTCTCCAGGCCCCCCGGGCGCTAGCGAATCATCCACCCCGTTGTCAAGTGACAAAATCCCAGTGCGCTGGTAAATTAACGCGACGTCCCCGAAACAACCAGATCAATAAAATAATCATCAATCCTATAGTTTCGAGTCGTCGTTTTCACTCTTCAGCGTAACAAGACAATTTAGCATGCGGGAGGGAGACAGCGGGGCTTCGACCCCAGGGGCCAGACTATAGACAGAGAATTGCTGTAAATTCCGAATTGCATATTTTCACAACAGAGAAAATATACAACAACAGACGTTGATATGGATTGCCATTGGGGTGGCAATGGTAGTTGCCTACATCATTTTACACAAACTAGGAGATTTTAAAAACTTTGCTTTGGGTGCTTGTAACTAAATGTTGTTTCAAACTCGCAAATCAATGATAAAACATTCTGCAACAAATAACTTCAAACAACCTTTTGACTTGGAAAATTTAACATTCAAATCATTTTGGCTTTAAATTATCAAGAAGCAAATGTTCCTAATAATGAAAGGAAAGTAAATATATAGGCCCCATTTAAAACAAATCAAATGCTCAGTTAAATATTAGTTTATTGAGAGCAAATCTTGCCGGTTAGCAAAGGTGTCCTGAAGCGCAGTGGTGTCACATGTTATGTCAATAGTGATAATATGTTACCACTTTCTTGTTGAAAACTATGTTGTCAATAAAATAGACTTGACACGACAAAAACGAGGTAAAATATCGGCTTTCAAGTCGGCAAGTTCGTTGCAATTCCAAAATCAATTTCGGTTACCTCCAAGTGTTTATCATTACAAAGTAAATCAACATAACAACATCGCAAATTGCACTGCTATCCCACTTGATTTTACCAACTACCACACATAAATTGCCCTCGTCACTCCGTTTGGCATTGTAATTCACAATGTGTACCGCTGTGTCTACAATCATCACTAAATGATGTAACAACTTTCAAGCTAAAATTATGTGCTGTGATGGCAATCATTGTTTCGATTCACGATGTCCACGTTCTTCTCCCGCCAAAACATGTGTTTTGACGCGCTGCATTATAAGCGGGGGATACTCGGCCTAGGCTGCAGGCAACTGGCGATCACTCGGGCATAGCCGATGAAAATTGTCTCGCTGAAGCAATCCTCAACGTTGGCGTTAATAAATCATTTTCTTTTCCCACCAGATACTGAATTGAATCGTGTTTGAAAGTGAATTCAACTGCAGTTCAAACCTGTTACGCCATTACTTCCATATTTTTGGTTAATTGAAATGCGTAGCAAACGAAAGACTGATTTTTGTTGATGATAATTTTGCCGCGTAGAAACATTTAATGAAACTCATCGTCTCTTGATTATTGTATTTAGTTACTTAATTATCAGAAGGTTTCCAAGGAAAACGAGTAATCTTGTATAAATAAAATTCCTTTAACGAAAGAATGTAGCCTCGCATAAAAACATACCAAGTATCAAAACGTTTAGTAGATATTAATTTTCGAAACCCACCACTTCAAATAGTATTGGCAAAGATCAGAAACATTTATCCATAACAATAAAAACCATTTCAAAAAAATATTTATATTTTTTCCAAGTTTCTCAACAATCCACAATTAAGTCAAACTTTGAGCAGCTTTTTAACGAAACTATCTTAATCAGTTTAAAATCAACTCCACCTATTGTTTCCTCATAAATGGCAACAATGTGAGAATATTTCATCTTATTTTCATAATCCCATCCGGACGTGACTTCAAAATTTACTTCAATCATATCTTGTTATATTCCAATTAGATATTTGACATATCACTTCTACGTTTTTTTATTTTTAAGTTTGGTAAATATAAAGCGGTTAAAACCTAAACAAGATTATTCCAACTTTTGGGACAACTTTAGGTGATTTGAAAATTGAGGTGATTTGAAAATTAAAAATGAAATTGAGCAAATAATAGACAAGAATACAAATTGACCCTGACATACAGTGGCACTCAGCCCGTTTATTTCCTTAAGACAAAAAGTAGCCATTTGAAGTAGAACTTGAAAATCAAATTTCAGAAAGATTAATTGAAAATGTGTTAGTAACATGTAAAGATAACTAGCTAGCTAGATTTCCCGATAAAAAATTACTATCCCGGTTATTTTCAGCGTCAGTCAAGAAATAAATGGAAAACGTGGCAAGCAATCCCTTAAAAAAAACACCCAAAGTATACTTAAAAACTAAAAACTAATTTACTTGTTAAGTGCACCACTGAAGTTAGGAGCGAAGCACCGTTTACATCGAAAACCTCCTCACCATGTCGATCTATTCATTTCAACTCAATTTACGATGATGTACTTTGAGCGAGAACTTTGGTGAATACACAACCAACAAGGCAAGGGGTTCCCTCGTCTAAATACTGCATTGTTTCCATTGTGGGACCGCCATTATTGAAAAACAGGACGCCATTGTCCATACACAGTCCATAGTTCTTTAACGGTGAAACAATATTTTAGCGCCGGGCACGATGAATGGGCTCAGTGCGACGGGCCATACAATGCAATCGCATGGGGATGCCCAAACGCGGCATTGAAATCAGTATAAACGGCAATTCTTATGCCTATAAATACAAAATAATAGACACATTGAAAACGAAAACTTTAAGCTCGTCGGCCAAAGAACGGGGAATTCCCTGTGGCAAAAACGCAATTTCTGGTTAACTTCTGTACAAACAGCTATATTTTTAAAACTCGTAAGTATTTTTTTCTTTTTTCTTATTTCGCCATTTGATGAACCTTCGGTGCAGGGCCCATTTTCAACAAAGTGAGACTACGTCTCAAAAATTGCAAAAATATTTAACAAGTTACAACAGTGAAAATATATACAAAAATATCTTTTTAGGTTCATACCCTCATACAACTTGATTGACAATTACAAAGTTAACAAAAAGTCTCTGGACAAATTATATATTGACAAACCTTCAGAGGCTTTTGAAAGTTTTTTGTAGCATTTTGTGGATTTTTCCCTTCTCAAGACAATGTTTCTCACTACTGCAAACAGCAATTTAAATTTTAAACAAACCAAACTTTTGCGTAGGTAAGTAATTCTGCCATATTTGTAAAATGTGTCTCACTCTTTTTGTCAATAAAGTGGTTGCCAAAATATACACACAAAGTGGCCAAATAGGAGGCTTAAAAAAATTCAAAAAACTGAAACAATATAATTGAACTCAAGGTACAGTATAGTTAATGGGTTACTTCTCGTGTTAACATTATGTATAAAATAACACACGTCTATGGATCATTTTGATCCCGTGTAAACAAGTCACAAAAAATGTACATGTTTGCGTACAGAAAAATGGGCGGGAAGACTCCCATGCTGTGCCAATCTGGCCCTCAAAATGTTCGCGTGAAACGAAGCAACGCTAGTCCAAAGTTCTAGTGTCTTCAAAATTTACGATTGCCCGTTCACTACCTGTATCACAAAACAGTTTAGTTTTTTTAAAGTGTTCTTCATCTTACATGTGTGTGAGGGGAACAGTTCCGTTCACTCCTGCGTTGGACACGCTCTGTTGATAGGCCTGTATGGCAGCATGTCTCTGGGCGTTGGGATCGTTACCGTCAGGCAGGTACATACTGATCATGTCACGGAGGGAATCACTTGAGATGTTCCGGGCTGCGGATATGGCGGCTGCACGGTCCGATCCTTGCTCAGATTTCGATGATTGCTGTTGCATTTGGGCATACGCTGGAGAGGAGTAACTGGCGGAGTTCAGATAGGACCCTGTGGGTGCGCAGGTCATGGGTTGGTAGATCGGTTGGCCCGGCATCTCGTAACGGGGGTGAAGTCCCGCATTTCCAGCCATTTGTGAGCCGCCGAAACTGTGTGCCTGTAAATGTTGAAGCTGTTCATGCTGCATCATTGGGTACCCACCGTTCATGTAACCGTTCAAATGGTGGTAACCCTGCATCCCATCAGGTACTTGTCTCTGCATACCTGGTGGGCCTTGTCCGGGAGAGATCATTCCTGGCAGAGCGTACTTGTCCTTCTTCATCAGGGTCTTCGTCTTGCGTCGTGGCCGGTATTTGTAGTCGGGGTGCTCCTTCATGTGTACGGCCCGCAGCCGTTTGGCCTCGTCGATGAACGGTCGCTTCTGTTCGTCAGACAACAACTTCCACTCAGCACCGAGTCGCTTGCTGATCTCAGAGTTGTGCATCTTGGGGTTCTCTTGGGCCATCTTACGGCGCTGCCCTCTCGACCACACCATGAAGGCGTTCATGGGCCGCTTCACTCTGTCATTTGGAATGTTCTTACCACCGCTGCCAGGAGTTCCGGGTGTGCCCACCATGCTGACGGGAGTGCCGGGCTGACCATGGTGTACCTGGCTAATCGACTGCGTTGGGCTAGCCATAGCAGCTACGCTGATATTCGGCTTCAATTCCGTTTGCTCCATCATGTCAGACGTGGACTTGTACATTTGAGCACCGAGTGTTTTGCTGTATTACTGGTTGTATAGACTTGATAAGAGTGCACGTGAATTGCCTTGCACGAGAGCTACGCTTCGAATGCGACTGTTCAGTGTGAAACCCTCGTTATTTTTAGCCCACTTTGGATATCACGTCCATGTGTAATTGATTGGCAGTGAGAGAATTAGTCGGGCTTTGGCCAATCAGCGCTGGCGTTCTTGACGACCGAAGCTCTATTGTTATGCAGCAAGCAGTGCTGATGTCATCGCCGCTGACAGGTGACGTAGCGCACGGTGATAATTGGTTGCCTTGTTATGGTAAGCAGCAGAAAGGGTGTTCCCTTTGAGAGCCTGAATGCACGCACAAAAGCAACCACGGCAGCCAGCCAATCAGAGTCCACCTCTCGCAGGCTATGAATAGTTAAACAACTCGGGTCGACCTGTCATGCCAACCATACTCAAACACAAGCTGAACTCTGTGTTGCAGGTGTGCGCACGCAAAAAGTAGAAGAAGGAGAAAAAAACGTTGGCTTTTGACTGACACGCAGCCCACGCGCCAATCAACTCCACCGTATCAATAACGCGGGGTTTATGGCTGGCTCTGCCACCATGCACACCCGCTTTTTAGCCGGGGCAGCGAAACAAAATTTACCAAAAATTCCCTTTTGTAGCTCGGGCGTTTCCCGGGCGATGACACACACACAACTTAAGGGGTCATAGCATTATCTTAATCCGGTAGACTGAAGTGAATCTTATTTTCAAACTTCAGCATTAACAGAACAATCTCAACACTTTAGCTGCATTTATCTGCCTGTATTCATATCTTAACAAATACAACAATATACTGTCAACAATATACATTTGTACAGCAGTGTTAGCTACCATTTGAATGCGTTCAAAAGAACTTCATTGTCAGTATAAGAATCAGTATAGTTACTTATCTGTGATTTGTTAACAACCGAATTGACTTCTATAAATGAACCTGCCTAACAAACCTTTTCTTCAGTCCTTGACTTTATCATGATAGTGAAGTAGCGCAAACTGTTCTTTATTCTCATCAATGTAACTCAATAAACTATAAAGATTACATTCAATAAAAGGCAAAATGTTTGTCTAAACAGTGTTGGAACTTAATCATAATTCATTTAACATTTATCATTATCATTACCATGAATGTCACTCATAACATCCGGGGAACATCAACATAAATATAAAAATCAATTTCATATACTTTCAAATCACCTTTTAACTGGTATATTTTAATGTTTCTGAATTGTTGGTCTCAAGCTTACACAAGAGGTACTAATAGCGCCCTCTGTGGTATGGTTTTTTGTGCATTTTCAGCGATCGCACATCAACACCTCGTGTTTACATGTTTGTTTCACGCAACCAGAACGAATAAATCAGGGAAATCGTAACAAGTATCTGCAGTAAAATCGGTGTGTATTTCATTTGCAGCTACTTGATATGGTTATTAACTGAGGCGTGCACAGGATCTAGTTTGCTACGGTGAGTTCGGCTCGCTAAGCCCCCGCCATGATACCCGATCCGTGTGGTTGGTTTGCGTGGCCATCAGAGCACGCGAACCGCTCGCGATAGGCGTCTTGCACCTAACCAAGAGGAGATAAAATTAAGCTAAACATCAACACTTGATAACAAAGTTTGCTGTTGATATGCCAGGGGTGCTACCGATCCCCAAACATAACTCATTATCACATTTTAATTCAGGTATAATTATTTAAACAAAGCTCATTTCTAGGCGATAATCTGTCGGCTAGGTTTATACACTGCAAACAATATTGAAGAACACTGTGTTAAATCGTGGTAAAATAAAACTTTTGTATCCAACTTTGAGATAATAAACCCCTTTTAATCCAATTAAAAGAAAAACAATTTATTCAGGGAGCACAAAGTTAATTCAAAATTCACATTCCGCCACTTGCGTGGAAAGTCCCTTACAGTCAAACAAGTTACCCAATGGTTGGGACTATCTGCCAGTGCATGGTAATGTTATCTATATACAAATAAAGTATATACATGATTAGCCATGCTTGTGTCATAATTGATAACAGGAGCAGCACCTGCCTTTAAAAATGACAGTAAAGATAGTTTTATCGTGGCGTACATCCTACTCATAAAGGAACATTTAATACTTATGAATTTAACAAATCTAGTCCTTGTATCCGCTGAGGTTTCTGTGAAATACAAATTCATCGCCAGGCCGGTAAATTTGTAATTTTAAAAATAAGCCAACGAACGACAAAAACCGCTAATGATAGGCTATGTTGCAGATTTTATTATCAAACTTTTTTCCGATGGACGTCAAAGCTTAGTTCAGTATACCCAGCGTGGATACCAGTTTGGCGAAACGAAAAAAAAACGTTGTAAAGGTCCTTTTAGATTTGGTTGTCTTATAGTTGATGCGTGCAATCGGTTCTTGTTTTGGACATTCCTTGTTGGCAACATTAAGACCTGTACTGGTGCTTTTGGGGAGCGGAGATTTGTGTATTTAAAATGTTTCGAGCGCCATTCCTTCTTTTGTTGAGTCGTCTTTCTTTCGAGGGATTAGCATAGCTAGAATTAGGTCAGGGAATCGAGTAAAATTTGAAAATAACTTTGGCAATTGGGGTCTGCGTGAATGCCATAGAGGTTTGTACGCTCGTGTGCTGTGGAATTGTAAAGTTAAGTCGAGGGTGGAAAACTGCATGAATTTCGGGTTTCAAATTCGATCATTTACGGTAGGCCTACTGTTTATGTGGAGATTGTTAAGAATTCTCCAAATGCCACCACTTTCCCGAATAGGGGACATCGTGACCCCCCACTGCCATACCTTCAGATACAACCAGTGCCTGATTGTCAACATTGGAGTGTTTTTTTGGAGGGTATTAAATCCCTTCCCTTCTTTTCTCACAAAACCTTCTTGGTGATTATTCTTGGGTTAAAAGCTTTTCTATTACGACCAAGGCTTTTTAGTCACCCTCATGAGCCATTCATTCCATCACATCGCCCCATTCATCACCGCACCCTCTCAATGCCCCAACTTTCAAAGAGATCCCAGGGTCTCCAGGCGATTTGGCCCGGTACCATTCAGCCTGCCCGCTGGACCGAGACCCCCGGTCGTTGACTGGAATATCGTTCTCTACATTTCCCCTTGCCAAACAATGGTTGACGGGGCGTCATCTTCCTTTAATGCAAACTACATAAACTAGGCCACCAGCACAGAAACATTTTTCCTGTACCCTTTCAATCTAGTCTATAAATTGCTTGTCATTAACTAATTTTAACTGAAAATCATGATAGAAATTGAACTCACATTATTAAGAATAGTGTATTCACTGGAATCCTACAAGTGTTCAGATGCACATGTATCACACGGAAACCGTTCTCGTCATTTAGTTCCCTTTACTGTACATGTATTTAAACAAGAACAAAACGAATCACAAACTGCCATTGTTTGTAGTTTCAACAAGTTCAACATTCCCAACCCTAAATAAGATACAAACTCCGTTACATCCCATTGTTGAGTATTTCCTTTGCTGACACACTCATCTTGTATATACGTGAACACAAAACAAATCACAACGATGCAATTGTACAAGTTTTAAAAGGCCAATTGATTGAACTACATCCATGTGTAGGCTACATTGACTTCAGTACATTTTGAGATGCTGAAGTACCATTGAAACTAGCACGAGTATACGGACATGTTTTGAAATGGTTACCAGTGAATTTGTAAATAAATCAGTTGAAGTGTAACAACTATTAATTTCAAGCAGTAATTTGAAAGCTATTGACTCTTGCGCTGTCATCTATAAAGTTTGGCTTCTTCAATGTGTTCCTATTTTACGAAAGTTCTCAAATGTATTAAGTATTTTGTTGTCACATTATTTGCAAAAAGTAAGCTTAATTAGTGATATTTTAAAGGCACTGTACACGTTTGGTAATTACTCAAAATATATATTAGCTTAAAAACTTACTTGGTAACGAGCAACGG
>JAUELU010000018.1:810322-823594 GCA_032357145.1 Evasterias troschelii
AGGCGGTTCAATTCCTTTATTTTGGCAGCGGGTATCCACATCGACTGCAATATATGTTAAATTTGCATCGGGGAACAATAATATTATGTTTGCTTTATCTACACTAAGATGTGTGTTAATTATTGAGTACTTAATATTGGTTTGGAAGAGTACACTCGTCCCCATCCACCATAGTTTGTAATAAACACACTTTGTAACCAACTTGTCAAATATCATCAACGATAAAATAGTTTGTTTTGTAACTCGTGTGCCCACTCTAAAAATCCCGGGGTCAGAATAGATATATTGCAATACCTACGCGTCATTGACCGCCATCTTTGATGAGTTGTGCACGCGTGAAGGGCTATCATTGGCTGAGAGTCGTGCGTAGCGCGTACACGCGGGTACTTTTCCATTTGTTTACATCAAAGATGGCGGTCAATGACGCGTATTGCAAGCCATCTATAGTCCTGGATTGAGGTGACCTGACCCATTTCAGGATCAGACTGACTTAAAACTGTGTCAAACTGACGCAGTTTTCGAGACAATCCCCATTTTAAACTATTTCCGGGTCAGCCTTACCCAGAAATGATACGCCAACGGGACCCGACTTCCGGTTCCAATCTGACCCAGAGTTTTTTTGCGGAGTCATGCTCATAAATTATTAGTAGGTTGCGGTTGTGGCAATCATTATTGTAATAAGCATCGGTGATTTGAGGTTCTTTCAATTTTGTTTTCGACTTTGACAATTTCTGACGGGTTTATATTCCCCAAAAGGATTGGCAAAACTTCATGATTTCAGTGAAATTTCAGTTGAGACCAGTCTGGTGTTTGTTCTATAATTATCAACCCCGAGCAGTCTGTCTTGACAGTGAGAGTTATCACCCGTTATTAGATCTAGATGATTACTTTATACACCGTGATAATAGATGCTGAGCCTAGTGTGGGAAAGAAGTGTATGATCATAGAGAAAGGACTATGATGCAGTGGTTTAAACTCTCATGAGTTTGAGGCCAACATACACTCATGGGGCATTTATCTGTTCTGATCTCACCCATGGGATCCAGCCAAACACTTGCACATTGGTTATAATATTTTATTTTGACCTCCCATATTGTGCTCACACAACTTGTATTGCTAATTGTCAAACCAAAAGAACAGAACATTAAACAGGAGCAGTCTATAGCGAGCAAACCAGAATACTATTTCCGAAACAGGCGAGCTATTGAACGATGTCAGTTTTATCGTTGCATGCCTTTTATTATTGACACAAATATGTCGCTTGCTTGACAAATTTGACTGAAAATTAAAAGTTGAGGAGAAAAAGCACTTTTACCATTATTATTAATATTATTACTATTATTTATTCGGCATATCAAAAGTACAAACAATTACAGAAAGAACAAACTAAAACAAAAAGCCAATGGCACATGCCTGGAATTAAAAAAGTCAACTAAACAACTGTGACTCGACTCGCCTTCAACTCCGATGCCACTGGCTACAAATGCACAAGGAACACAAATATGTAAATATAAAAACATACATTTTTAGTATGTACACAATATATAAAATTACAAAGTTTACTGCAAAAAAGTACATCAAGAAAAGAAAGAAAAAACCCGTAAAAATCCCATTACCAGACGGCTCAGTAAAGCGGGTGTTACACTGTTCTTGCGAGAGGGGGTACGTAGACTGCTTCGTCAACACACGGAACAGCTTCACCCATATTTCGTGGAAAGAGTCAAATTGGAAAAAAGAAAAAACAACACCGACGAACCCGTAGTTGTTCCTATTTTATCATTTTCAAAACAACGACAAACTAATTTTGTGATGCCCCAGTTTTTCACTCTATGGTGCCGTGTTACTTGCTTACTTTACTTACTTACTGGCTTCATTTTGTACGGGTCTGCTTGATAAGAAAATCAAATATGCCACAAGAGCAAACATTTAGTTGGCGATGTGTGCATATTTAGAGAAAAGATCAATGGGGAAAGTGATAAAAACTAAACCCCACATTTTGGCCAGACACTCTGGTTGGTACTAAGCCTGGGGTTTACTTAGTGCTTTTTAAGAGGTTTCGTTTTGGGAGTAAGGGACCAGGGTCCAGAAATCAAGTACCGCGAAACTGGCAACTCAGCGAGCCCACCTGTCGGAGTCTACACCGGGTTTAGAGTTCGATCATCACCGTCCGTTATGATCGCCTCATTTAGGGGCCGTCAGGGCTGCATGGGGGTTTGTTGTATGTTTGTGGGTGCTGTGATGGGGGCCTCTCAACACGCCAGATTAACTATCGGCCGGGTATTTTTGTTTGTTTAGTGTCAGCGTAGAGTGTCAAGCAGACCCCGAGCCGGGACCTGTTTGCTCGGTCGATTATCAGTGAGATACGGTCCCAGTTGCAAGAGTTCATGGTTAAAAAAGGGAGAGAAAATAACAAATCAAACTTATAATATGTGTGGAGGAACCAGAATGTTAATTTTCCCATACAGTTAGACTTTGGACATTCTAAATTAGATAAGTCAAACATTGATTCATAACGGGTACTTTGGTGTCTATAAGTAGGACAAAATTCGTCTAATTTGTTTCCAAAGTAAAAAACCACGAATCTGAAGATAGTAAAGACTATAATGTTGTATTTCATTTTATGATACACCATGCCACAATACAGTCAAGAGGGCATAACAATAAATAATTACAAATACGGATTTAAATAAAGTGAAATTCGTTGCCAAAAGTTTTAAATAGTTACTGGATGAACATCCGACATAGAGTCCTATTGGACAAGGGTCATTCAGCTTCGTAGTAAGTTAACAGTCTTTGAAGGAAATTATCTTGTAACAAAATTGTATGAAACTCACACAATCAGAACGTAAATCCCGGTACATTTCTTACAAAACACCAGAAATGTAAAACTATGAACGTTGTTAAGAAAATAACGTTAAAAAAAATTATACAAAATAATTTTGTTCTTTAAATCCCGCTTAACTAAATAATGAAACGAGTATTGATCATTACTCTATATATGTAACCAGTTGTTTGCTCATGTACGAAATGTAAAGGAAATAACTGCTAGCCATCCTTTGTAAAGTTTTAAAAAGTTTCATGAATCTGATAAGCCGATGAAATAGTTTTAGTTGAAATACAAGAAATGCAAGAAAACCATGCAATTTTTAACCATGCGGTTTAAATTTAAACCAACTGTAAACAAAAAAGGAAAAAATGTGCCTTTATACTACTAAATGTATACACATTTTATTTAGCAGTGGCAGTTGTCCTACTATAGTAGTTTTTCTAGTAGTGACTATTAAATCACCTATTTAACTACAAAGAAACTCTTAACTGACTTTACCCGGCAATTTCACATAATAAAAAGTTCTCATCACTACCAAAGAATGCACTCGTCACACACCGCAAATCGGTGCTCATGGACCCACGAAGGGCGAGGCAATCAGTCGCTAACTACACACTCAGCTCCGTGGAATTCGGCAAACACATCATTATCGGTAAACAAGGGCCCCGTATATCCGGCACTCTCAGGAACCCGGCCACGGCCCAACAGCACATAGCTCGGTCGCCTGAACGCGTCACTCAAAAACAAAACAATGTTTAAACTTTGGCAGAACTCTGGCATGGAACCACCCGGTGCAAGGCTGAATAATGTGTGTAGACTCTGTACTCAGTAACGTCGCAAAAAACAAGCACCATCCATACCCAGTTAAATACAGCTGGGCTTGGGTTATAGATCTGTGGTTAGTCAACTAGTGATGTACAGTACATGTCAAATCACAACTGCCATTTTGTTTTATGGGAGCAATAATACAGTGGCACAACAGTCCTCTTCATCCAACTACCACACCATGTTATGGGGAATCCCTCGCTAGATTATTACGTTTATTTACGCTACCCTCTACCCTATTACATCATTTTATTATAAAGTGTCAATGGTCGAGGTCTTAGTTCATTCAGTAACTATACCAAAAACAAACTAGCAAAAGAAAGCCAGACAAAAGGTAGTACTCCAGACCCTCTGTAGGCTCTTCTAGATAATTTTGTGTGAGAATAATAATATATTGGCTTTGTAAAAAGGTGCCTTTTGTCGTGCGTCGTCTGGGCTTTACAAAACGGCCCAATGGCCATGTTTGTACTACGAGCACCGCAGCCTACGCTCAATTCTAAGCGGTCTTTGCGTCGTTTGTGACGGCATGATAAAAGATGTCCCCACGTGAACTCCGTCGGACAAACAGCTCGTAACAATATAGAGAATAGCTTCAGACAACACTTCATTATGCTTGCCAAGTATTTATTTGGATACCGCAGCTCATTTTGATAAGGAATAATGAGAAGATTTATTCAGAGCATTATTCCGCATTCAGATATACAAGGTAAAGTCAATTCGAATATAATCGGAATCTATACACTATTAGTATAAGTCTTAGAATAGTCCATACAACACATTTATCCTTGAATGGTATATGCACCGTATGAATTATCTACAATAATTGGGTCAACCCACTCGTGTTCAAATAAATGTATCTTTCATGACTTATTGCATGACGTATAGAAACATGTTTAGTCATCGGTTTTTAGTAAACGTTGTTCCTTACCCTTAACCTTTGGGTCTGATACTGATTAATCAACAAACGACTCTTTAATACTAACCTAATTCAAAATTAATAAGAACCTAAATCAACCCTGAACACCGAACTCAAACAGTCGTTGGATCGGGGTTACGACTTTCTTGCTTGGTTAACGTTTTCTCACAAATAGGGTTAAGTTCTAATGAAATTTAAAAAACAGGCTGCTACCTCTAATATTATGCGCTGTTTATTGAACATAACTTGGCCACCTAGAAAGTGGTACAATTCTTCAAAATGTTGATAGACCGACCATCCCCTTTGTTTGACGGGTGCCACTAATTGTACGGTTGAACTAAATTAGCTTCAAAACAAAGATACCAAGTTATAGACCATGTGACCTGTGACATCACATGTTTACAAAAGAGCCACAGAGCCTGGACTTCCTGCAGGCACAGTTTGTACGCAGCTTAAAGGAAGAAAATAATAAATCTTTCATTTTATGAAGATTTCACTGTCAGATTTTTCTAAACTTTTGATATGAAGAAAGGGGACATCTAAAAAGCTTTACAGCTGTTGCTATTGGAACTATTGAATTTATGTGAAAATTATGACACAAAATGTAAATGTTCCCATATGGCCTGTGCAGTATCTTGCCCGTCAGGAAATGCATTTGAATGAACAAGGTCACCATTTCTGTAAACAAAGGTAACATGGTCTATACCCAAGCGTCTTATAATTCATAATGACTGCTGTTTTTTCAAGTTTAAATTCCTCAAGCGATTGACATGTTTGGTGTAACCGGTAACCATGATAAAGAACAGAGTAAACGCAGCCGTGGTATGTTGCCATCACATACTGATCAGTTTGTTCTACAGGTTAAGAGGGTTTAGCACTTTCCAACGTATTAATATTTTTATATAAGAGTGTTGCTTATAATGTCCAGGTGTTGATTGGGTTAATTCGAAAAGTGTTTGCTTAATTTATAAATTCTTTCTTATTTGGTTTCATCTACCGACCAACTGACAATTTGTACACAAAGGATGTTGGCACAGTTTTGTCCTGTCCCCTCCTAACTGAATCACTGACCCCTGTTGATCGACACCCTTCTCGGATGTGTAGCTTGGTTCAGCTTTATGATTTGATGGCAATTGAGCAGTGTGTATGATGTGATTGAGACAATGGAAATATTAAAATATGTCAGCATGTTCTGACAGCAGCCCTTACTGAATGGTGCAAAAAGTGACCATTTTGATCCCATCCGGTCTTCACTATGGCTGTAGTGGCATAATTATTTGATATGGGTAATGTACAAAATGAAGATTGATCGAAGATATTATAAAATCTTACACTTGATTACAAAATAATTAATGTTGTCCCCTGCTAACAAAATAGCTGCCATATCCACTGTTCTTGTATTTTCAAGTCATGATTCACAGTATTGTGATTCTTCGTGGATGGTTGACCCATGTATTTCCTCCCTTCATGGTTAATCACGTAACAATGTGCCGCGCCCGTGACGTAACCTCAATACCTTTAAACTGTTGATTTTTTGACTCAAGAGGGCGGCATTTAAATATATGGTCAGCTTACTGACTTCAAACTTTGCAGAAATAAAAAAAATTACACTAAAACAGGGTTTATTGTTATGCTTTCAGTGAGGCAAAATAGTCAAGATCCACGTACCTAACACAAGACTGTCTCTTTGATTGATTGAACAGAGAAAACATCTGTCAGTAAAAATCCACAAATTGGGCAAAGTAACACCACAGTGACTCAAAATACATGTGTGGAAGATGAAATTCATTTGTTTATATGTACGCCTGAAATGATGACTTTGTGCAGGTTATTTAGGCTACGAAAATAGGATGATTTTAGAACCATTATCCATCAAGCAGTTTCTATTTTTCTAGAAATATTGAAAATATTGAAAATTCCATATTGCATAAAGTTTGAATGTAAAAATAACTGTCAATAACAACATCAATGTTCATGCAATACATTGATCACAGTAATGAATTTTTCTGCAGGCAACAAAATGATCATGTGTTACAAAAACAAAAATGGCGCCCTAAATCTGAATGCAACATTTAACCCGGGGCAATTTTTATCTTTATGATGTCGATATACTGAATTGACAATGGTGATATGGAATTGATAATTAGCTTCATGGCCTCAGGCCATCTAGCGCCATTTGTTGCAAAGTTTTTTTTTGTTATATATCTCTGAAGCTGGGACTCTCTTTGAGCGACGGAAATGAAAGGAAATTCGTCCGGCAGTTTTAATTAATTGTTCAAGGTGATGTCCGCCATTTTTGCTTTTGGGATTTCACGCAATCGAGGAGCTGTTTTGGGGCACTAGGATTTAAACACGGTAGTAACTCCTGCTATACAAGATGTAACACATTATGTTGGCATCTTTACTGCTAAATGCCTTTGAAGTGTCAATGTTTTCTCCACGAACAGTCTTTTTAAAAACTGTTTTATTGACGCATGGCCAGCAAGTCGACAACACTGTTCGTGATTACACTCTCTCTAAATCGTCATTATTTTGACTCTTGATATCATCGTCTTGACGCATTGCGACATAAAACCACCAGGAAATATAGTCGCTCCATCCACAGTACCAAATATTATTTCAAAGGCTCACCCTGCTAGCTTGCAATCAACTGTGAAAACTTTCTTGCGTGAGCAATTCAAACCAATTTCCTGTTGGATGGTATACCACTGGTTCCCACTTCAGCTACTTCATCATGGTATCGTGTATTTTATTTAATTACTGGGAACCATTAAACAAACAAACACAGTGGAATTGATTCGATCATTCTACCACACTGTATCTTTTGTGATATTGATTAATGACAAAAAGTAAAGTCTTTCAAGAAGACAACAATCTGAGCAGGACAAGAGAGTTTAAAGTTTCTCTGGAATTGTAAAGACGACAACGTTGACAACACACGCCTTGAAAAGCGTCTTTTGGCGTTACGTGTTTACAACATGAAGTCACTTGCTCACAATGCATGCACTAAGAATAAAATTAGCTAATGAAAATGTAACCAAAGCTCTTAGAACTTACACTCTGTATTGAGTTTCTGCACCCCCAGTTAATTGGCCGTAACACATTGCAATGTACGCGCACATTTACACTAACGCACTATTTTAAACAGTGCGTTTTATAAAAGCGTGTATATTTGTTTGCATATTTTACTTCTTCTTATTTTATTTAAGTTTTAGGGGGTGAACAAAATCACTTTCAATGGTTATACAACATGAAAGATAGAGCCTGTAGATCCAATATTGCAAGCCATCAAGCAATCTGGAAGACATGGTTGAACTCAGCTAGGAGTGGCTGTATTCATAAGAAATGACCTTCTTATCGATGCCTCTCAAGGAAGTGTTACAGCGTATGGCGGTTTCATGATTTCTTTACGTACTTTGGTCAGACATTTCTCTGAGGGAGAAGAGTTATATATTCAACTTATTCCACATTATGTTTTACCGTATGGAGCCTTCCGTATTGAAATATGTAACAGTAACTTTGTTTTAAAACGAAACCTTTGTACTTTTTCTAAAAAAAATTCAATAATAAAAATTTTAAAAAATGTTTTAAGTAAAACTTTTGCTTTCAGAGACTTATTTTGTTTAGACGGTCAAATTCAGACGATCCCAAAGTATATTTAGAACAAAAAAATTTAGTAAAGAAACTGAAAATAACTAGGAAAAACATGAAAGGGTAAGATATAAATGCCCCGTGATTATTTCAACCTGTTTAGTATAAAATTGTGAGTTATGGAAAATTGATTTTTGTTATGCCATTATTCATAAACTAGCTTCCCCCAAACTCAAAGATGCAGCTTCCCGCTGATTTTAGAAACAATTTTCACACCTTCGTGTGAGTGTGTGTACGTACACGCCAACCTCAGCGGTGAAATTCATCGAGAGCCTGGCCCAAGTGTCACGCGTCTTGCACGGCGTTGTGCGCCGTGTGTCAAGCAGCAATTACGACTGGCAACCATGTAGAAATAATGTAAAGAAAATAGGTACAACCATTTCCCAGGTCTCACCACAGCGCTTGGTTGCATAAAACCAACAATGTGCGATAATTATTTCATACGTTTGTGTTTAGTTTGAAGTGGATATAATATAATTGTCGTTTTCTTCCCAGAATGTATTATATGGAGGTATAACTACTATGTTGTTTGTATAGCATGACCGTTGATAAGAGTTCGACATGGGAGTCTTGACGTGTAGAGACTTTGTCCATTGCTTTTCACAAATTGAAAAATAACGGGAATTTTCGACATAGAAATAGCATTAAAAACAATCAATTTGGTTCTTCTCTCCTGAAGGCCGTTCAGCGCAAACTGATCGAAACGTTGGCTTGTCACGGAATTTTATATATATAGTTTTTTAAACCGCCGCAATTGGTTACAAGTACATAGTGTTTTAGCGTAGTTTCTGTGTTGTTTCCCAGCCACCAAGTTCAAATCCTACCTACTTTTGATTGGCTTTTGTGTACAATTGATTTCTGACCAGTAGACTTTTGAATTTTTCTATTCAATCAGCAAAGCTATATGCAGTTGTAGATAATATCGATTCAATTTTTATCTTACTTGTTTGTTCGATTCGTTTTGTGCGTTTGTGTGTCCTCTAAGAGTGTTTGAATCTGTTTTTCAATGCTGGTTTTTATTTCAGTATTATAATTTAAACACTTTTTAAAGTATTATAATTATAATGTCCAAACCACCTTCGTCTCAATCCCTGTATTCAATAACAACAACTAACGATGATTCCCTTCTTATAAGAGAGGTGCCAGACGCATTATCATTCAACAGACCCCTTGCATGTGACGTCACACTCTCAAACAGCGCCCTCACTGAGGCAAAAGGAGGCAGAACATTGGAACGACATCTGCTCCTTGGGCGTACAAACATGCGCGTGACGTCATCGTACCAGCAGCGTGGGTTGCGCGTAGTCCAAGGGGTCAGTTAAGTGTTCTCTCGTTAAATGGTGTGCTAGTGGATCTGAGTTTGCTTCAGACTTCAAAAACAACTTCGGGAGTGAATTGAGTTGGGCAGATCTTAGCAAAAACTGAGCCCGAGTCTCCTGAGTTAAGAGCTGTCTGGACATCGTACGTAAAAATGTAAATGTGCTCATATTCGCTACCTTATGGAAACCGAGTACAAACAAAAGGGAAAACAAAAGGTATCAAAGTGGACATTCTAAAGGCAGAGGTGCACCACAAGGAATGGTGTGTACAAAGCCATGGGAGAATGTTAAGTACAGAGACATAGGAAAGAACAATGGGAGTCTCTACAGGTATGCATATTGAGAATGCGTGTATACACCACACGTGCAATGTATAATACACGTAGAAACTCTGTATGGAATTATGCATGGCCTTGTCCCTTATACACTCTACATGTGAGTTTGTGGCATCACATTAGGAGTCAAACAAAATGGCTGCTGTTCGATTACGTCATAAAGGAGCCTCAACATTCGGGTTATAAATAGAAGTAAGAAATAAACTGTTCTAGTATTTTCTGTATACAATTATTTCGTTTGTGTATTTTGCGGAAGTAAACATTAGTTGATCCACACTAAGGAATCTTGGCCGCGCATGGCGTTTCAAATGACCTGTAATCCAATAGTGAAGACACTAAGCATCAAAGGAACGCCGTTCTTGCTCTGCTGTCATTTTATATCTCTTTATACTTTTAATAATAAAGCACATGCTTTGCTACACTATTCAGCATTTACTTTACCATCGCTAGGGGAAGAGGAACGAGTTCGGTTGAGATGTTTACGCGCGATTTGGTCCTTTCACGGGCAAACAACGTCGGGCCGACGGTCTGAGAAGCTCAGGCTCGGTAGTGACATTCTAGCATTTCCCGGTCTCTTGCGTTCCACGCGGATGGGCAAAAAATCAAACTCGACGACGATTTGAAAAGATCCTGATTCGATCCATTGTCGAATTCATTAAGGAATGAGGGACAAATCTCGAGGCCAAACCCCAGCAGGGGAAAATTAAATATGTTGTATCTAATGATGCTAGTCGGACAAAATTCGAAATGTTTAATGTAGCGTGTATAGTCAGAACGAGAATACCTCAATGTGGCAGATTAATTAACCTAGCTACATCATGTTGCAACACAAGAATTAATATAACAATAAATGTATATTATAAAGTGTGCGTTCTAAGTGTCTAAAAACTTGGGACTACCTTAAACATTGAGTTGGCTGAGTGGTTTTATTTCATGCCTTTCACCTCTGTGGACCCTGGTTCAAATCCCACCACAAACCAGAGCCTTGCATGTGGATTGGCTTTTAGTCCCTATCTGATTGCGTGGGTTTTTCCCATTTGGAAATCCCCCCCCCCCCCCCCCCCCACATCTAAAACTGAAAATTTCTTTTCGTTTCCTATGAATCATGTTACTGGGGCTAAACATGGTTCTGTTGGATTTGTAATAAAATGAACAGACAAATAAAGTAATCTATGTCAAGCGTGTTTACGTTATTGTAAAAGGACTATACAAGAACTATAGTATTATTATTAATATTATGACAACATTAAATGTTGTATACAGGCAGTACAAAAGGCTATGACGTTGCTATGCTTTTAAAAGGTTTAAAGTTCCATTTTGTCTTTCTTGTACAAATTATCTATACCACTGTTATTAATATTTTTAAAAGATATATGGTAATTGAGCGAGGTAAACCATTTTAGTGCCGTTTCTTACTAATTTACAAGTTGTGGTTTATTACCTGATAATTTAATTGTTGTGACGACATGACTAGCATGGTGCCAGTGACTCGTTCACGACATCTATTTACGGATTCCGAAATCGTCAAAGATATTCACCATAATGACTATTGTTATTGGTATGGCAGTAAGAAGTCACAATGTTGGTTATGTACAAAAGTCTAGACTGTAGTATTCTTGTCCGGATAGTAAACTGTTGGATTGGTTTATTTGATGTAATCTGCATTTACTGAGCATGATTCTTTTACAATTTGGCGTTACGCAATAAGTGACTGTCTTAAAGACATTAAATCTCGCACGGTCAAATTTATTCTCGGATATTATCAGAAGACGTCAGGGATTACGACTTGGAACGTACCCAGTCTGTTCCTTTCATATCATTAGTTACAATTAGCACCTGTTGTCAATCACTTTGCAAATAAGAGTCGACCTTCACTTGATTTAATATTGGACATTCATACAAAAAAGTTGCGAGTTTGAGCGGCATATACCACATCCGAGACATTGTAGGTTTCCGTCGCTAGCCGTAAAACCTTCGATCTGTTCGCGGCACGGACGGACGGACGGACGCTGGAATAGTTGATAATACAATTTCATCGTCGCTCATGTCGCGGAAACGGTCTTGCGGGCGACTGGGTTCTGGTGAGGAGTTTCCTGTAGTTCAACGTATGCAATATAATGACAGAGCCTTGCAGTTGAAGATGGTGGCTCGGCGGTACTTATTAGATAAAAGGTGTTGTGTATTGAAACGGGGTGAATCCTTGCGTGAAGTGCTACAAAGAAAATTAATTGTCCAATTTATATTTTCAACTCCAATGTATGTCACGGTTTTGTACATGTGTGCCTTGGAACGGTACTCCTGTATTTAGGAAGGCTGCCTTGGAGTGGGTCTATTACATACAACACAACTCATCTGTCCCTTTCTCGTTGTTTATTTTGTGTTTCGAAAAAAAAATCGCAGTCTCGAAGTTAATATCTGAAACCAATTGCAACAACAAACAACTTTGCTAAATATTATGAGTACTAAGATAAGTTGTATCAGTAAAAACACACTGACATTTTTTTAAACTAAAATGTTTATATTGTTTAACAATTCAAAATTAAAATTCCCTTTTAACAACAAGAAAATTAAAGAATAACAATTAATGTTTCAACCCTTAGGCTATGTCTATGACAGAAATATCTTTGGTTTAATTTCCGTAAAGACGAATCGTTCCATGAGCCGTAGACGTTTTATTCTTAACTAGACCTTCATTTACCAGTGTTGTTTTGAACAAGGTTTAATTTGTTTGGTTTGAGGCAACATTGTCATATAAGAAGAAAACTTTGTGTCCCCCGTCTTAGGAATTGCCAGTCGGCAATTGGACTATAAAACACTATTTTTAATCGTCCTGCTGCTAGGCTGAGTAGCTGTTGTTCTTTTTAACGTTAATATCAAGACTGTAGATTTTTCAGGGAATACTTTACCTATTTTTACAAACCCACAAAAGCAAGACGTTTCCAAGGTTAGCGTGGGAAAGGAAAACAATTCAAACATTCAGAGAATGAAAACAGAGACCTGTCACTTTAGTCACATCAAATTATTGTCAATATGCCCCGTAGTCCCCTTTAACAGTTGTACAACGATGCCCTATAAAAACTAATATCTCTGAATGAGAACAGTTTATTCCGCTCCACAAAATATTCCTCCGATTTGGGAAAGTTGTCATCAAACAAAATGAGCGGAAATATTTTCCCCAAAAGAAATATAACCAACACAATACCGGGTAAAGGACCCTTCTGTCATCACGTACAACGCAAAGAAAAGCCCCTTTTTGTCCCTCACGACCGTGTAAATTGACTCAACCCAAATCCCTCAGCAAACACATCGATAATAGGAAGTGTATGCAATAAAAACTTACCCACGGGTAAACAGTGTTATTTCGTCAAGGCTTGATGTTATTAGAAAAGTAAAAAAAAA
>JAUELU010000018.1:842845-858306 GCA_032357145.1 Evasterias troschelii
ACTTGTATGACACGTGCTCAATCTTTGTGACTCGTGACTCAGTCTTGGACTGGACACTGGGGACTCACACTCAGTTACTCTAAATGTTTTGACCTGTGTGACACGGACTCGATCTTCGTGACTCGTGTTTCAGAATCAGGTTCAACATTTTGAAACTTCAAATCATCTCAATACTCAATTACGAGACTGCCTCAAATGCGATCCTTTCATATGTTTTGAGGTACTTAAGGCAGTTGCTCCCTGGTTAAATTTTTTCAAATGATCAAATCTGGAGTCCGAATAAAGGACTGTACGACCGTCAGCTGATCCTCTGGGTGATTTGTCTGGTGTCATCATACATGTATTAAGATCAAAACACATGTTCATTGCACGCCTTACTTATTTATGCATTCCAATTTTACATACTATTGTGATGATAGCCGTTTATATATAAACTCCGATGATTACAAAAACAGTGAATACAATTGATGTTTTGTAAAGGGTCATGATGGACGGATGGATAACAAGTTGCCAGTGTTTTTTCTTTCATCATTTTCTTACAACTTCAATGACCAATTGAGCCCAAATTTTCACAGGTTTGTTATTTTATGCATATGTTGGGATACACCAAGTGAGAATACTGGTCTTTGACAAGTACAAAAGGTGTTCAGTGCTTTTAACCCTCTTTTCTTTTTAGTTGTATTTATGGAACAAATCATCCGGAAAAATATTGCAAATACCTCATCATTCAGAAAATTGTATATTAATCTAACCCTTATCTTTGACACCTGTGAGCAATTTATAATGCAATTTTCGCACAGAATAAGTGTCTTACCAAAAGATAATACCACAATGGTCTTGTGATATGCGGCTTGAAATCTTGACAATTTGAATGGTATATTGTTTAACGAAACATGTACCCGTCCAGGGAACAATTTTTTGCGTTCAAACATGGTTTTATTTTCACAAGTTGGTTGTTGGATTTAGTCATGCTTTATTTATTTAGACAAGCATACTGCATTGTGATATTGACAATCAAAATAATGAAATTCGTTATTCGATTATTCGATCTTATTCTTCTTTTGTCACCTGCTGTGTTCATTGACAAGAGTGAGATTGTGAGGTTTGTGTCTGATCTGCTATTGTATTTTGCACTTGTATTGTTGACAGTATGTTTATATGCAAATAAATTAATTATTTTATTGTCAATATCTGATTGAGTTTCGCTGGCATTCAATTGGTATTCATATTCTCAAATAATACGTCACTTTCCTTGACGGCATTGTAAAATTACTTTTAAACAAGTTTTGCGGATTTAATGTTTTAATTTTACCTAGACTACCAAAAACGAAATTCACAATATTATTTTTCATCAAGAGATATCAAATCTCGTCTTTATCATTATATATAAAAACTAATATTTAAAAATATATATATATATTATCATCCGACTGCAAACTGGTGGAGACGCATTTATTTCCATGTCCACTGTCAAGGCCATCAATTCCCCCGTCTCTCCCTTTAATATTCTTAAAAAGTGAACACAAAATAGCAAGAAAAAATCTTGCCAAAATTCGATTCCGGGCTTGTAATTGTTTAACAGCGACAGCGTGTTGACATCGTAAGCCAGCCGTTGTTCGTCGCTTTCCTCCCCGGGGCCTCTGCAAACAACTCGCTCAGTTTCCTGGCAGAAAAAATATCATACCAGGATTTTTAGCCTTTTCTGCCATTCATAAACGAGAAAGAACACATCGGACTGCCCGCACCACGTTGAAAATTTAAAACTCTATTCTTTCTCCCTCTATCTCTTTATTTCTTTTTAAATATTATTTAATTTGACTGCTACACAGGGGTTTCTTTTCTTGACAGAACGTAAGACGAAGTTGTTTTCCCCCAAGGGATCGACGAGAGAGTACCGGTGGTGTTTTAACCCCAGAGGGGATTCTAAGTGAACGTAATTCTTTTGACCTTGATGTATTTTTATACATGTTTAAAGAAAGAATACTTGAGTGTACTAACTGGTGATACCTAATAACGATTTTAGCTAGCAAACTATGAATGAGATTTGACAAAGTGAACAACAAAGGGCGTGCTTTGTGACTTTCTGTCGATGTAGAAACCTTCAGATTAACTTAACATCTTAAGTTTCAATTAAGAGTTTTATTCGAGATGATACACTGACAGACGACATCCGAACACAACATTAACCATAAGACGCCGACTCAAGTTAGACGAAGAAACAATCAGAAAAAGTATAGTGACACTTTCCCGACCTTTGACCTTTTCCGGCCTGTTTCCAACTTTATGCAAAGCTTGATTTTTCCCCCCAATCCACTCTAAAGGTACAAACAAACAAAAAACTAAAAAACTGAAAAACAAAAGACAAGATTTGTGAATATCGAAGGAAGTTTGTTATATTTAATCTAAAATCAGGAATTTCATCTTTGAGGGGCAAGGCTATTTTCATGTCGCAAAAGGCACTTCCTTTGGACAATCTTTTTTTGTTGGAACATTTTGAAGGGGCACGAAGGCCAAGACCAGAGGCAACAGAGGCCATGGCCTCCGTGCCTGTGTAATTCCAGGCCCGTTAAATCTCAACGATCATGAAGTTCATACAAGTACCAACCCTTGACAGACACTGTCGTTTGATCCATTGCCAAGGTCTTTATGGAATAACGATCGCAATCCTTCAACGGACCATTCCTTTTTTCGATCGCAATCAAAATCAGAGATGAGAAAGACCAATTAGAACCCAGTTTTTAATCTTTCTTTCTTTTTAGGCTAGTTCTTATGTATCATATCCAACCTTATTGGCTTGGTGGCTTGTATATATATTTATATGTTAATTTCATCTTTGTTTATTTATTTATTTATTTACAGTTACCACACATTCAATATACAAATATCTAAATATAATGTAGGATTACAAAGAACAAGCCGGATAACAAAAAAGTAAGAATAATCACTACACTACCTAAAGGTAATCCAGACACTACAAAGGCACAAACAGGGACAGATTGGTTGGTATCTTTAATACCCCTTTAATGATTACAGTTTTGGTTGTATCTTGTAATTTTGCAATCTATATTTTTTGTGTGATGTTAGATAAAGTTATGTACCTATTGGAATATGAATCAATGGAGTATAATAACTCCACTGAATAGAATAATAGATCACTGAATAAATAAACAACAAACCTTTACATTTATTTATTTACGTCCGAGTTAAAACATTCCAGGTAGGCCTACTGCTATTTTATTGACACAGGTACATTTTTAAAAATAAATACTTGATGCGGCGCTCGAACATACTTCACCATTGAGCATATCTTATCACAAATGGGGGGGGGGGGGGGTGGCTTTGTAATGATAAAAAAGTAAATTCCTAGGTGACGATAGCGCAATCGTACACCCATTAAATATCACTCAATTCTCCTGAGAATCATGGCATTCCAGGAGATTCCAAATCGCAAAAAGGCAAAATATCTGCCTGATTTTAGGAGATTTAGCCGCCGAAAACAGGATATCCGGAGCAATATACGACAGGATTGATTCGAAAGGAACGAGCCGTAGAGTGGGCATATACTTCAATGCATAGACTCGAACAAAAGCATTCATCTTACCGTTGTTGCTGTAAATTGTCAGATGACAAGAACCCAGCGGTCCTGCCTCCGTAGCAGCCTTCGTCAAACCTGCCGAGGCAATTCCGTTACCCCTTCACCCCTTTTTTCTTTCTCTTGTCGTCTTTCCCATTTCGTTTCCATCGCTCGGGCGGCAGTTCAAAAAAGAAAGGGGGACCGTAAGTGGTTTTTAATGGTCTAAATCGAGAAGCGAATTTGACGCAACGAATTTAAACGTGGCGCTATTACGCTAGGTGATACACGGCGGGGAAACTGCGATCGTTAACAACTTGTCTCGTCGTGGGTGTAGTCGAGCGTGCTGGCCGCAGTCGCGTCCGATCCCGCCTGGCCATTTACTAACTCATTTGCTCTTTGTAATGACAATTAAACATCGCCTCGCTGTTCACTCTCGTCGTTCCTCCTACCACTACAGTTTGAAAGTCCTACCACTTCTTCTCTCCATTTCTACTCATCAGCTCACGCCGTAATTTTTGCATGTAGTAATACGGCGTATTGTCAGGCATTGTGTTCGGCTACACGCTAGATTTAACCCGCGAGTGTTCCCAAGTCCATCCCATAATTCAACAAGCCCCGTCAAAACTCAAGTCTGCAGGTCCAATTTTGAAGAACGAAAAAATTAATTTTCAATAACACCTCCGTCCTATTCAATTTGCTGATATTATTATCATAGTTGATTTCCCTCCACAGCGTGCAAACTAGACACAAAAATTACAGGACAGAAATCACAAACAAGGATGGAATTGCAGAAGGGTAACTTTAAATCGAATTATTATTCGTTAGTTTCACGTCTTCAAAATCTACACTTTAAAGAGTTACACACACATATTATTAACGAACAAAAAACTTCTTAGAATAAAATGTGTGAGTTATCAATTACAATTTGGGTATTCTTCGTTTTTGCGTTCCAAGATAATTTAGTACCAACTCAGGCGTGAGTCGCTGTATTAAAAAAATAATAATAATTATCAAAGAAATATCACAAACTTCGAATATACAAAACAATGAAAATATAATAAAGGCCTACTTAAAGTAGCTGGTTTTTATTTTCAAGATTTGAGGTCTGGTATTAGAAAAGGAAAATTTAGTTTCTTTGTAATTTTTAGTGACATTGCATCGGTCTGGGGTTCACGTCCTCTGCAACTCGAACTGTTCGGTTGTGTTTGATGGAACACCAGTAAATGACCGCTAGCACACCCTCCACATGACGATCTGGGTCCGCCTAAAAATTATATCGATAACAATCTTTTCATGTGAAATATCCCACAATATCTCACAATCAAAACTAGACTATATAAATACTTGAGTTACAACAAGTGGGCAGAGATCAAGCCTATAGTACTCCAAACACTGAAACAAACTCAACTAAAACGAAAACAAAAACAAGTAATGTACAAAATACCAAAACGAAGACATTAAAAAGGACAATAGTGTGCATGGAATGGACTGCAGCTGTAAAAGGACCACCCTAAATAAATGATCGTCCTTAGCTGAACAAAGCTCCCCACCCACCCGTTTTATTAGCTCAGAATTAATGTGGTCCCAAGTCACCTTCACCCTGATCCCACCCATTTTCTTATAAGAAAAACATAGATATATCTTTTATAATATACCCTTGAAGAGTTGGCTCTATACAATTCATTATGATGTCAGAGATTCAACTAATAACAAATGTATTAGCATGAATTTTGAATGTAGCTATTTTGAAAGATATATCAAACGATCAAACACTCAAAACGATATATTTCATACCTTTCAGTACTTTTTAGTGTAGGATTAATAAAAACTCTGACATGTATATATATTTTTTCAATTTAAATTAGTTCATATAAACAACTCTTTACATGGCATTGCCTCTTGGTAAATATATGATTAGTAAAAATGTAAGACTCTGTCCCTCTGTTATTATCTGTGATATGTACACAATGATTGTGAGATAGGTTGTGTTATTAACACAAGTCCCCAAAAAGTCTACAATTCCTCTGCTGTGTTTAACGCGTTTTTTTAACCACACCCGAAGCGCGAGATTTCAATCCATAGGTTGATGTTTTCGATAGATATTTCCTCACACCCAGCCACCCATACACAAACAGAAAAAACCGCGACAGAGGTAAAAATCGAAGTGAGAATTATTTATCTACCTTCTCGAGCCATTAAAATTATCTCCTCAAAACATTCGCAGCAATTTTTTTGACAATGGCTTCGTCGTACTGGCTTGGCCTTGGCTGGTAGTTTAATCACATTTTACAATTTACTTCACAAGTAGGGCTGTGAGCTTCGTCTGTTTACGTAGTCAGTCAGGCGAACTCGAACCATTGTTCTCCGACTGTCCTCACTTTAAACCTTAAGTGAGCGTGTCTTTGGATATTTTTTGTGTATCTGATTGATAGCACAAGCGGCCAGGGAAGAGCAGAGGAGGTAAAAAAAAGATGAGAGACCAAGTGGATGAAATTATGAAAATACGATGACAATTTAAGACATCGCAAGAGAGAATCAAAATATGTATTTATTTGTTCCGTGGTTTCTGATCGAGTGAACTACAACAGGAAAGTTCATGCTATTTTGCTCACTGTGAGCGTTTGCTATAGCTTCCTGAACTGGAATGAAACGCGAGATTTTCTCAATTTCAGAAATAAACAATATCATTATTCTTATGAGGAGAAAGTAATATAAACAATTTCTTATAAAGATAATTAAGCAAACATGATTCTTTCTAAAAAGTAAAATTTATAGGGATTTTATAAAGTGATATTAAAGGAAAATGGACAATAGAAAAAATGATGTCACGAGTAATTAAATAATTGTAAGTCCTACATAATTACAAATTGTATTAGTCACGGTGCTTAGATCGACAAGGTCTTCTTGAGGTAGCCAAGGCCAACAGTTTATTTTTTAATAATACGCTGTAGCTTTGTCCTTCTACAAAGATTAGCCTTCTCGCAATTCCCATTAATAATTTATTTTTAGTTGAAAATGTCGTAAATTTTCATCTTTAAAATGAATATATTTTAAACGAAAAGAGGGATTTTTTATATTTATTTTAAATGGACCATCTTTTTGGTTGAAAATATTTTATAAATGTTCTTTTTTCAGTAAAAACACAATTCAACCAATCTGTGAGAATTTCATTAAAACTGTGTCATTATTATGGGACCCGGTGTGAAATTATTATATTTATACTTGTTTATTGTTGATTAAGCATTCCTCATGTTTATTTTCTGCTTTTGACATGGCATTATTTTTATAATTTTGTATCTTTGTATTTTGGTGCTGCTGCCCTGGTTTTACTTAATAGTCTGCAAGGACATCAGCACCATAGCGCTTAGAAACGTAGTATTAAGCGCGGTATCAATATTTATTATTTTTATTATTTATTATGTTCGTCTTAGAAATTCGTACTAAAAGTTGCTTTTTTTAGGGCAAAATTCTACCTAATGGCAATATTTAAGACAAAAATATTTTACAGAACAGTTGATAGTATAAAACTCAGTTTGGATTTTACCAGTTTTCGATCAATAAGAATCAAACCTCCCCGGTATCTCATAAAATTGATCCTACAACATTAATTTGAAAAGAAAACAATTAAGTTTAACGATGACAAATGATCTTTTGATCGTTTGTATTCCCGTTACACATGTGCACTCGGATGTTGATTGTGTTTTGCTATTTAAACTTAAAGGTACATTTCTGGTATTCTGCGCCATTTTTAGTTATCAGCTATATATGTCATTATAATGCCGCTGTATTCAAACAATTATTGGATAGTTGCCAAGGACATTACAAGTTGTGTTTACGTTGTTCCCGCTAAAAGTATTTCTGAATGCCGATGTTTTTAGCAAAAACAATAATAAAATCCACACGTAAACATTCACAAGATAGCTTCCGCCCGACAGAACACGACGTGTGTTATTTTAACGCGTTTTCCATCAACTTCAAGTGCATTCACACGTAGTCCTCACACAAACCACAAATCGACAATAGGTGGCGCTTTTTAATTCTACAGACAAAAGCTTATTATGTGTACTAGGTGAAAAGTAAAAAGAGTTCAATTAAATAATATTGTACATTGAGTAGGCTCTTTGAAACATTGTAGCACTGCTCATTGCGCCTTTATTATTACTGCGTCCATCTCAGCTTCTTTGAAGTATGCAGCATCGACAGCCAAAATGGCGTGCAGTTTGCATATCCTACACATCAACAATCTCTGTCTCAGATACCCATTTACACATGGGTGTTGAGAAATAATTTTAGTTACGTGTCTTGTCAAAGAACGCAAGTGTCACGACCAGGATTCGAACCACCCTTCGATTACCAAGCCCCTTTTTACGTTGAGTGCGATACTCTAAATACCACGTGGCTTTACAATGTGCTGTGGCGCAATCTGCAGCTAACCATTCAAGAAAACATCGGGGCGAACCACTTCTCCTAGCGGAACGTGTACTGGATTCCTTCATGTGAATTACACAGCATACTTGGCCTCCAGCTTTACGTCCCATCCTAAGGCATAATGGTTAAGTGTCTGGCGGACACACGTGTCCACACTCTTCTGATCAGAAACACCAGAGCTCGAGTCCGGTGCGCTTGACCGCTCGGCCACGACACACGTCAAGGGAGATGCATTGATATGACTTACGTCGCTCATCTACCCATTCATTCAAAACTAAAACATCACAATTGGGGATGATCACATGGAATGCAGTGAACATCAAAGTTTCTTGTTTTCTCGCGTGGTTTAACAAAGTATATACAACAGGGGTAAGATGCATACAAATTACAAAATCCTGAAAAATTGTTGACATTTCGTGATTGGTGTGCATATAAAGCCTGCCGATAGGCTGCACATTGTATAGGTTTACAGTTTCAAACAGATCTAAAGGTTTGGTCATAACAGGGGCCGACTCTTTCATTTATGTGATAGTAAGTTTACCTCTTTCAAGAAAATCTGAAGGCGTGAAGGAGACCAATCCTAAAATCAAGAAAAATTATGACAAGTCTCAGGCCTGATATAAATTGAACTTGGAATGAAAGTCTAGCATCTGCACACACAGGTTAATAAGACTACACGAGCAGTCGTATTAATAGAAATAGATAGTGACTATTATAATAAACTTACGGGTAACCGTGTAAATCTCCTTTGGGAGGAGTAATGACTCTAAAAACAGTTGGTGTGATCTGCGCGTTTTGAATAGTCTTCTCTGCTCTTCTTCAAGAGAATGCAGCAGAGTTCACTGCTAGAAATGTCGAGACAAAACCGGCTCCTATCAGAGCTAGCACTCTCCAGATGAAAATGTTTAACATGGTTGTACCCGCAAGTTAACTAGTCATAGTTAATTCTTATCCAATACCATACAAAGCTTCAAACCTATCTTTATATTTGTTTCGTTGTAGAATTAATTTTCTTGAATCCGATAAAATACTATTTACAATTCGTGATATCAAATTCATTCATGTTTTTTTTTTTCTTCTCCATTGTTGCAATAGTTCTCACTTGTTGCAGATTGTGGCGAGTTGCCAATCATTTTAAATAATTGTGTATTGTTTGTTCTTTTACTGTTATTCATCTTTTTGTTATTGTTCTGAGTGCTAGCTCCAGCGTTTTAGTAGCGTTTGTGCAATGCTTTTTATCATGTAATATTTTATTATTATATATATTCAGTGCGTTTTTGTAGTTTTTATGAAAGCTGGGATCCATGGGAGATCAGTGAGTTTTTTCTCACTGAATGGATTACCCAGGATAAACAAGAAATAAATAAAATAAAGAATTTGTAGGTTTATTGAACCATTCTATGACAATTCCTTAAACAGCCATGTGACATTGAGAATACATGAAGTAAACGTGACTCATTATCAGTTTTAAAAACAAATATGTATATATATAAACATTTATTCCGCAAAAACACCAAAGACCAAACCCATGAACATTTCAGCAAATTGGATTCGTAGTACTCAGAAATCATCGATAGGGTTTATATATGATGACCGGAAATTGGCCAATAGACATGCATCATGACAAAGGGCAATCTGACACTTTATTTCAGCTGGAAGTGTTTCTGAAAACATTTATTGCTGGTGTCAAATTTATATCAACATAAAAACAGTAAACAAACAGGTTAAACATCATTACTGCAGTTGTTTTATCTTTATCAATAATGTAACATACCTTTAAAAAATCATATATATATGTTTCCCCTAGACTTTCATGCGAGCTGACATGTTCTGACAGACAGAATGACGTGATCTCCACAAGACGCCAAAATGACATCGTCTGTCATGACTGTATCGATTCAACCAACAATCAAAGAGCCTCAGGGTATGACAGAGTAAAAACCAACCGTGTTTAGAATTTCGCACTGAATGCATATTAAAGGGAAAGTGTGGTCATAATCACGGGACTTAACTACACAGCCTCGTTGACTGTTATGATAAAACCAATTGACACTCATGCTGTTGCAAACTAATGTAGCAACGCCCAAATAAGAACTTAACATTACTACTGCGGGGAATGAACAAAGACAAATGTACCAGCGTAGGATTTGAACCAACGGCCTCCTGTTTAACGTACTGGTGCTCGATCTACTGAGCTATTTAGCCCTCAACTGGCCTAGCATCAACCACTGACTAACCAAAAACCATCACTACTAGCTCGTACAACTAAGAGAGCTCCATTTGAGAGAAGACGTTCCGTCTAAACTTCGAATGACAAGTCTCTTTCATGATGACCACCAGCAAGAATGTTCTTGTGAGTTTCCCATACGTGTGAATCTGTAATGGGGCGCCATGAAGTTGTCAAACGTCATGCAATCCAAACCGAGGCTAGTGGAAGCCAAACCGAGGCTAGTGAAAGCAAAATAGTTTAGTCCCTGTGGATTTATCATTAAGTGATGATTGCTGTTTGCATCAGGGAACATGTAACGGATAGTGGCAGCACAGTCTATGTAACTTTGTACGTTATGCGCAAAACTAATTCGATAAGTTATGTAAATGATTAGGCCTACGTGTTGATTAACAATGTCCTTTTAAATAATGTCTAGCACTTATTGAACAGATAAGAAGCAGCTCCGGAAGAACTCACGAGGAACATTAAAGTGTATAATTACATAATACGCCATCCAACATGTTATCTAAATAAGACGCGAAGTCTTATTGCCACCCCAAAAACCCTTTCCAAATTATAAAATCGCTTTAGACAAAATAAAGTTTTAAAATAAATCCCAATAAGTTAACAACAACATTTCATATGATTTAAAGCAAGGAATAAACAAGACAATATGAAGCATTTATGGATCAATGTTTAATCCAAAAGCTTAAGATACCTTTTTGTCATAAATCTGAAAATCTTTTTAGGGATTTACTTTGGGATACACCCCAACCCTCCCCTTCCCACAAGTAATGAACTGGCCCGGCATCACCCCTGGCTACACAAACCACCACCGCGTATGTTCATTGTAATTACCCCGCCTCTAACATGTCAAACTTGTGTCATTTCTACCCTAATCCGATAACGCGTTGACATCTCACACGAGTGAGTCCGGTCCTAGACGATAGCTGACAGCCCACCTACCCTCACCTCAACCCCACACGTCGTCCACAGGCTTAAGATTTGACATTATTAATCGCAAATATTTGAGTCCCTGTTTTAAAGCCATCGAAGTTTCGTTGTGAGGGTCTCGTCTTATCCTAACAGCAAACTTGAAACATTCCCCGCTGGATGTACGAAACATTTCCCACTGGATTAAAGGACGTAGAAAGGCTGGATGATATCCTAAAACAAACGTGGTGCGATAATATGCAAATATAAAACTCGAAAAAAATATTCGCATAACTCCAGCAAGACAAAACAGCTTACCTTATACCACGCTAGAGGGGCAGCACATCCTCAAGGCGCAACAACCCTTTCTCCAAAGATACCACCTGACCACACCAGTAATCTCCCTTTAAGCAAAGTTCAAAAACACCTTGATTAATATTTCCCCCACAGGGTCTATTGGAAACCCTTCCGAAGACCTATTCCAGTTCTGAATAATTCTAGACAAAACACTCCGACGAAAATGTCAAACTCCACATCCGCCATCTTTGATTCACACTCTATCTCATGTAGAGCATTGCCAAGTATAAATACACCTTGACCGTCACAGGTGAAAAGAAAAAAACGTGGTATATGTTTCCCCTTAGTATGATTTTTCCGTTACTTTCTAATCCTAGCGTAGCAGGTACCCAGTTTCTACTATTTTCCATCCATGCTCTCCCTCTGACTACCCCCTGACTACTACTACATAACACCAAGTCTCGGTTGGACTAACAGCCCTCGTACCGGCTGCCGTCCACTTATATTTTCAATCCTGTACCAAATGGCATTGTCTGTTTCAGCAATGGATACAAAAAATATCAAAAGAGACTTCTTTTCAATTCTGAAAACAAAATCATCGTGAAACCAAGGATAGCGACAGCCCATTCTTCCTTTGACTGGCCCATTGTTGCGCGTATAGATTTTCACGTAGCGAACAATGGCTGCAAACATTGCATTGCCCTCAATTCTCCTGTCGATATGTCTATTTGATTTATTTCAATACATCCGCGCACGGCGAGCCGCCGTTACATTCGCATGCATTCAGTAAAGAAAGGCCACTTTTCAATTCAGCTAGCGAATTCCCTCTATTTTACCCGCGCGCATACAAGAGCGCTCATCACTTCCATATAGAAAAGGCCTTCTTATTTCATCCAAGAAAAATACGCGTTTTTTTGTCCCCTCTCTTCTTCTTTTCATGAAAGACCTGAACGCCGAAGTGAATTTCACCTGTCGAGCTAGGTCCCAAAAAGGAACTAAAATACAAGCACAAAAGCGGCCGCTCGTTTTTCCCCCGCTAACAAACAAGAAATTTCATCAGCGGCGACCACGCCACAATACCGGACTACTCAAAAAACGCGGGGAAAAACATGTGGTAATTTCCCCCTGAAATTGTCGCCCGGCACACCGCGTGGGAAATCATGCGCGGCAATGGTCCTCCTTAGACAGTCATGTATATACGAGGTACACGGAGCAGTATCGAAATTACGTTTCCCCTGTCCCCTTCCTGCCTCTGGGGAGATTACATTCAAAAGAGATTATCTGGGGAAATTTGACAGAGTGCTCTACTTTTTCTCCCCACCCTGGGGCCAAACTCACGGCGATAGCGAAATAAACATGACGAAAGTGACACAGGATCGTGACGATTTGTAAAAGAACACCTGAATTTCCATAGAATAGAGACCGCTGCTGAATTTGTCCCCGGCAAAATGCGAAACAAGTTTATAACATGTTCCTTTTTCGTTAAGTGACGTCGGCTACTTGTTTTAATTACGTATCGAATTTGTTACAGTACAACTTAAGCATCTATTCAGCCATTCAGATTCATTATATGGGGTTTTCACGGTAGCAGAACAAACGGGGTATTGTTTTTAAACGATCGATTGAACTCGATTTCCCCCCACAAGTTGAAGGTGATAGTACTCTGTCACATGGCCATGAAATAGGATTAACAATTTAAATCCGCATTGATTATAATAATAAAAAATGTGATGTTAAATATTATGTTTCTCGAAAAAGAGGACGAATTTTCACCATTTTATTTTATCTTTTAAATTTTAAATTTGCGACTTTATTTCACCTTTCTTTCATTTCTAAAGCTTTAATATCAATTATAGCATAAATCTTGTAAGATTGCCGTTGAGCTTCATACCTGTCTGTATTTATTTCATAAATCCAAAACACAAACACACATATTTTAAATGAAATATCGAGGCCTTTCCATTATTATCCTATTTTTTGTGCTTCATTTTGTAGAATTTACAAAAATTGACAAACACGAAAAATTCTATATGTTTGTTCACTACTTGTAAACCTGTTCTGTGATTTGGCAGACGAAACTCGATTAAAGAATGTAGCATTCGACATCAGCTTGTGAAATTTGTTGTTGTTAAATCTTGCAATTTTGACGTTGCTGTCAACGTTTGGGAAACTCAATAAAATCCACTTTTTAAGTTCTCATTATTTCTTATTACTATTGACAATCCCACTTATTCATGCAATTGCTTTAAAAACGGAACGTATGAACAACAAATTAATCAAAACACTAATAAGAAAACGCCATGTAATTAAAACCAGATAGATCTGCGAAGCTTCATACTGAATCTCGTCTTTGTTGCGGTTCGTGAAGCAACTCACTCCGAGAAAATGATCTGTAAAACAGCGTGTTACGTGGATGGAGTGTATTTTTAATCTTGTATTCAACGCAACCTCGGCTTGACTCGTTTTCCTACAAGGCGAAGAGATGACCGCGCTCATGTAGTTACCTACAAGGACAAGGGGCTCAGATATAATTAAGAAGCCTGAAATAGGCTTCATGTAAATCCATTTAGGATACATCGTCTTGTAATGACAGGATTAGGAATTTATGTCTATTGTTCATTGAGCATAATTTGACAACATGGATAGATTCTATCTGACATATCAATGACATCAAAATGGGAAAAATATGTATGATTTGCGTGGATTAGAGTCAAAGAAACCCCCGATAATCTTGTTTGGTTTTAATCTTTCCTCGTCTTGTTGAAAAATAATCAATTAACAACATTATTTCATAAAATGTCTTGGAAATTATTTGGCTGTGGTTGATTGCAAGTTCTAAATTTAGTAATTGATATTTTCATGGTCACGTAGCATTCAACTGATTTGTTATAGTTATATTAATTTTGTCCAATGGCAACATCATAATATAGCTGCAAATGACTTCCTGAAGAAAATAATATAATATATATATGTACATATTTATTATTGCATTTAGAAGAAAATGGATATCCGAGCTACTAAATGAAATGAAGAAATATATAACTGACAAGTGGATATTTAATTACAATGAACAACAGAGAGGAACTTTATTAAATACATATTGGCAAGCGCGTTGAATTAAACTGTATTGAGAAAACAAATGAGCGAGGTTGAATCTGATAACGAAATGCCCTTTATAAACTTTCAGATATATAACCGAATATAACACTGCATGTTCAAGAGAAACATTCCATCGAAACACAATTCTTATTTTGATTTAGCAATCAAAATAAGAATTAACAGTGTACAGTTTCCCTGAAAAAATGGTAATTTGTTCTATTTATTGATTTGTATTGGTAGACCACCTAGCAGTCAATGTATAATGGGTTTGTCAACTGGCGGCAGAGGACCCTTCAGGGTACGGCGACGCACGCATTTGTTGCTGGCCAACGCACTCTTCGGTATCATTGTGTTTTGTTGTTATTGTTTGAAGTGAATTAACCAAGAACATAAATCATGCAAATAGTAAACACTAGAGGTCTCCTGAAGTCCATCAGAGCATACGGATCGAAACGTCAAGATGTCAAACCACCGGTTCTTCTCAAAACCACCGCAACCCACAAGAGATTTAAGCACATGTTGTCACCTCAAACCTCACTTGTAAAGCATTGCAAGGCCCCCAGTTATGACTGTTAAGGCATACCTTTGGTAAAAGAAATGTACACTAAATGTTTAAATGAATTTTGTCACTTATTAGTTGGTCTAATTAAATTTATTGAAGGCTTCATGGTTATAATGGGTCTTCTATAACCAAAATTATTCACAAAATGATAACAAAACTATCATTTAAAAGAAAAAAGAGGAATCCTTTCACTATTTGTATGGACCGTTAGCGTGCCTCCATAGACTGTGCAAGTCTCGCGCGCATTCGAACTTCTGGGACCATAGTGGTCACAACCATATGGAGTTTTACGTGGGCGAGATTTTGTTTCGTCAATTAATTTAGTTTTACGTAGTTTATGACCTTGAAAAGTATACATG
>JAUELU010000018.1:1043197-1054085 GCA_032357145.1 Evasterias troschelii
CACTGCTCTCTCGCGAAGTTTCTGGCTGCCGACTCTTCGTCCAGTCCTGAGAGCAGTAATCTCGCACAGAGCAGCCCTCTCGCGTGATATCGCGAGAAAGCCGTTCCGCTAGTATCACCGCGACGGACATTTAACGACTTGTTCACAAGTCTATAGGATACGATCCGTGTAGTGTGCACTGACCTTTGCACACTACAACTTGTCAACACTGTGACGATCCGGATAGAGCGTTCGATCCGCGTCAAAACCAACCCTGCTCGGGAGGTGGGTTGAGATTTCTCGATCCATGTCGTAAATTCCAACACGTGTCGAAAGCCGTAGTGTGAACACCTCCTAGTTCATTTTCTATCCGTGTTGAGTATGCAGGCGCAACCCGCACGCTGTAGTAGATAAGAACGTAAAGAAAAGTCACCGCATCATGCAAACATCCGCTACAGAGCATCACAACACGTCATTACGCTCCACGGTGCGCCCCGATGCGCCACCTTGCGTCGCGACGCATCCCATTTCGATCCGTGATAAGACCCTGCATGCAGTGGGAAACGGTCGCATAATGTCCGGATTGAAAGTTACACGAACCCAAAAGCAGATTTCACTCAGAGCTGCTGTGAAAGCGAAGCAGTTTATCCGTGTTGAAAAAATGTTACCGAGCCAACACGTACGGACCCGCGCGATCCAGATAAGTTTCGACACGGATCGAAAGTCGATGTTTGAAAAGGCCTAAAATGTGTCAATTTGAATCAGGTTCAGGTATGGCATCAGGCCAGATCGGGTCATGTACCCATCCATCAATGGCAATCGGTCGATATCAAGGGTACTTATAAACTCATTTTTACTCAGGGTCAAAATGATTGCCAAACGAGACCCAGGTTCAGGTATCATGGTCCCAGACTGGCCGGTTATGATTCATTTGGGGGTAAAAAATACCCACATCCCTCTGTGATGGTCAGTAGGACCATGACACACACACCGCTCGTTTTCCTCGTATATAGAACGTGTGACCTGTGACATCACATGGGATTGTTAAATACAAAAGAGCCACAGAGCCAGCTGGACTTCAGGCACAGTTTGTACACAGCTCAATGGAAGAATACAATCAATCTTATGTTTTATGGAGATTGCACTGTCTGTTTTTTTCGACACTTTTGATAAGAAGAAAGGGGGGACATCTCAAAAGCTGTACAGCTGTTGCTTTTGTAACTCTCTAATTTATGTGAAAATTATGACACAAAATGTAAATTTTCCCATATATGGCCTGTGTAGTATCTTGCCTGTCAGGAAATGCATTATGATGTACAAGGGCAAGCAAGGTCACTACTGTAAACAAAGGTAACATGGTCTATACGTCAGGAGAAGATCAGATTTTCGTTTCAGCTGCTACTATACTAGAACAAAAATCCTCCATACAAAAAAACATGATAAACAGAAATCACGGTTGATCTGCACATAAATGAAAGTACAGGCGAAGATAAGACACTGTTTAATTCAGTAATTATTATCCCGCTTATGTTTAGAAGCACGTGTGTGTGTGTTCAACTAATGGCGGTAAACACTGGCCTCGTGTGGATAAATATAATGACACAAAATGACAATTTGTCTCTGGAGCATGTCTGTGGTTAGTTTGGGGTCTGTAGACGTCTTAGCACCTGGTAATTTATACAGTCACCGAGATCTGTCAGCCTTGCAATGTTGCATGCACCTGGCTAGTACTGGAAATGTAACGGCAAGGGCAAGGGCATTGCGGTGTACGGGTGTGTTAGGCAAATGGTTAAGTTTTTGATTTGTAAATTCATCAAAAATGGCAGCCTTCATTCTGGTCGTAAAATGTGACGTTATTCCACTTTAAGCCACGCCAACTTCACACAAACTAGCTCCAGAACATTTTTGTAATACAAGTTCAATAATTATTGCACTTGGCCTTTACTTATTCGTTCTTTACAGAATCTTCTTAGATTTACTCGTGAGAAAATCCTTAAAAGACAAAATGGGTGGTTAGAAAAGCTATACACAATACAGACCCTTCCCATGAAATGCACTAATTACATTCACGCATGCGTACAGACACTATTGGTTGCGCACAAACACGTTTGCGTCACGCCACCATCAGCCCCAAACAAAAAGGCGCGATGTTCCATCATTTTGAAAGCAAAGTGTTAGTGCGCACGCGCGATGTGCAATTTACATTTCTTGTGAAGGGTCTATTTTTTATTGTTTATTTTAATTTTTTTAAATTAGTGAACGAATTCTTGTTAATTCAGACAACTTTTGCAAACTGGAATGCGACAGTCCGTATGTTAAATGGCAACAAAGTTGAGAACTTCATAACAATCGAAGGCGACGGTATCCCTCCAACCGCAAAATCTACCGCCACAACCACTCATCCAAACCCCGCGAGATGAGACTAAAACACGGTCCCCACTGTAGCCATCCTGCCAAAAGATGACGTGACGTAACATGGGCTTTTAGTTTATAAAAATAATGTTGTCAAAACCGATCAAGGTATAATGGCCTGTTTGGATGATGGGAATGATTAGGCGCTTTAAGAAGCCTGTGTGTGACACCTGGATAATCTTGTTACAATGCCCAAGGCAGATAAATCTATCATCACTATACGAGTACATAACGACTCATTTATAATAGACCCTTCCCATGAAATATTTAAATTGCACATCACGCGTGCGCACATACACAGCTGGTTGGCAAAATGATGGAACATTGCCCCTTTTTGTGTGGGTGGGGCTGATGGTGGCATGACGCAGACGCGCTTGTGCGTCTACTTAGTGCACAACTCTGTGGCGTTTGCCAACCAGCAGGGTCTGTACGCATGCGTGAATGTAATTAGCATATTTCATGGGAAGGGTCTATTAAGACTACGCTCCCAATCCTGGTGATAAGTGAATACGTCATTATACGCGCACACTCCAGTCGCAAACCCAGACCTTGTGCAATTTTACCTACATTGATCCATGCATCAAATACATATCAAATTAATAAAGGTTATCCTTATGTCAAAGCTTGTGACATAAATTATTATAAATATTTACATCTATATTGACAAAAAGGGCTAGACCGAGAGTCTTTGCAAACATGTGAACGGCAATTGCACGTTGATGACACTACAGTTTCTTGCTTAGATCATAAAACAAAACGAAGCATTAGCTCAGTTCCGATAACGATGTGTGTAAAGTGGGCGTGGCTTACGAAGGAATTACGTCACACGTACCAACACATTCATTGGTTTTAAAAAAGAGGATCACGTAGACTCGTTGTTCTTGTTCCAGGATATGTTTTCCAGATTGATAACAACATTACGGTTAACAATAATTTCAAGTGATGCTTTTTCAAAACGTGTGAATGATATCAACACATTGATTTAAAGGGTGCGTTCAACATTGGTAAGAATGAAAATATAAACGTTCACAGATTTGCACATAACTTACATGGTATAAAGATGGTCATGGTAGAAACTTTCCCTTGTAATAGTTTTGCTTGGAATGCCATAGTTTTTAGGAAATGAGTAAAATAATAGTCTTTATCCTGCAGGATAAATTCCGATGTTTGAAAAGAAGTTAAAACGCATAAGTTTTTTCCACTGTTTTCTCATGACTCCGAAGACCGATTTAGCTTCACCTTTCATGGGTTTGTTATTTCCTGTATGTTGGGTCACATCAAGTTTGGATACAGGTCTTTGGCGATTACCAATGTTGTACACACCCTTTAAATGAATAAAGACACGAAAAATCGAAATCATATTTCAATGACGACTTCTCAAGCAAAGATAACAGGTGACCTTTTCACAGAATACCACTTTTTTTATAAAAACAACGGTAATTCAGAGGTTTATGGTTTCTTTCGCACCCTAGTGGCGCCGACCAGGGAAATACGACCGCCACCAGCCTGCTAGCATGATGTTAGTCATCAGGGTGTTTAGTGCCAAAAGCATCAGGTGCAACTTACGTCATCGGTTCCAGTCATGTCATTTTTCGAGTCAATACAATGTAGATAAAGCTAAAGGTTTACGTATTGGCTTCATTTTTGAAGCTGTTTTCTAAAAATCCTTTAGTAAACCTTTGCTAATTACTCCAAAAATGAATGGCCATAAAAACTGAATTGGTATAGGAAGCACTCTGTTGATAGAGTATAACATTTTGAGAAACGATGCCCTCCTATAAGGAATGTGGTTTTAGAGAAAAGGATTCAAAGCATTTCAATCTGAGACACGTTTCTGCGTTTTCAGATTGTGCTTGCATTCCAATTACGGATTATTCTTCCTGCTGGGACATAACCGCTCCAAATATTCAGTGATCTAAAATGAAATTTTCACGGGTTCGTTTTTATTGTATGTGTCTACATTTATATAGGATTAAAACAATCGAACATTTACGGGCGTACCTTAAAGGCAAAGTACGTCTTTAGTTTTCGGAACAGTGTAAGTACTATAGGCTGTCTTGATTTAATCCGATCAACCACAGCAACCCGAAGCAACCGGTTTCTATTGTAAACACTATACGACTCACAGACTGTGGATTATTTCTTGAGATTAATGGATATTCATCTATTTAAAAGTATGTAAATTAATATAAACAATTTGTAAAAACAAATAGTACTCAATAAAAAAAAGTAAAAAACAAAAAATTATTGTAATTTTGTTTGTTGTTTATTGATTGTTTGCAGAATGTCTATTTGAAGTGCTGTATTTTTGTTAGAGTGTGAAATAAATGGAGTAGCATAACTCCACATCAAGATTAAGAAAAAAAAAATTGGATTGTATTAAGTTCATCCACTAAAACATCAGGGAATTGCTGTAATGCATCCGGTTCCGAAATGAATTTCTGCTCACAAAATACGCAATCAGGATCGTTGGTATTTCAAGTTATCACATGTTACCAATAATTACAAATTATTGTTCGTTTAAAAACATATATACAGTTTTATTTACTTATTTATTTATTCATTTATTTATTTACTTTTTTATTTATTATTTTGGGGGTATTGTTCTTTCATTTAAATATATGTTTCTTTTTGCGAACACGCATGACTATTAATCTGACCCAGTGAGTCATTAGGTACCATCGTTTTCCAATATTGTCTGTAATTTGATAACAATTCTATTTTGTCAGTGTCAATTTTATCCTGTCTGATCCTTTATTTTAGCTTGCCTAATGCTATAATGGTCGATTGTTTTAATAAAACCTGTTGTATCAAGTTCCTCACTTATTCAATTATTTATCTTATCTCCATATCCGGTCCATTATGTGATCCGAACAATTATGTTCTCCAGCGTCCGGTCGAGTGTAACATTCGGCATCCCCGCCAAAATATCAAAGGTGTTTGGTTACCTTTCAGATCTGCCGGCCTATGGGGCGTAATTGGAGGTCGGTCGTCTTAGGTGTAGAGGATGTCACGATCGCGGCATACCTTTGACTCTCGTCTTAAAGACTTATCTTTCTAAAAGACCTTCTGGGTTGAGACTGCGTCTACAAAACAAGACATCTAGTTTGTAATGCGACTAGATTTTAACGGGTCCTCTTCATGGCTTGCATGCGCCATTGATATCCTGCCGGCTACCGGTGATGCAACGATTTCTTTTATTAAGGGTATAGTTTTACCTGATTTTGTCTCATTAATTCTGATTGGAATCAACTGACAACAGCACAGATTTATACGGTCATGCACCGTTCAGGAATCACATGTAAAAATCACACCGAATAACCGGTGATACTTCAGAATACTGTCTGTGTAGTGGATACTTTTCAAGTAGGCCTACCCGTAACTGGGACAATATTTTTTCACGGAAGGTGCACGCTGTCTAACAAAAGCAACTATGTACTGAAAATAGCCGTACAATGTCTGCTGAACTGATGGTACCCACTCCATGTATTTGTCTTCCTCGGTGACGGCTCATACATTTTTTGCTGAACAACATGACTTCTCAAAACTAAGTTTGGGACAAAATATTACAAAACACGATATGCCAAAATATATCTGTAATAAAATCACTCACAAAATTGGTTCCAATTTGACCATACATTTTCATGCCTCACGGCTTCAGTTGTAGTTAAATTCAAAGCACAAAACGGATCACAGAAAAACATACTCTGGTTTTATTGTGTACAGGAATGTGTTGTGTTCCATCCCATAATGCCACAAAGGGTAAAATTGTATTGCGGCTCCAAATCGTGCCCGGTAAGCCAGGCTTTTTATTAACCCGGTAAAATACGGCGCGCCTGCTCCGAACCTGACAAAGCTACCGTGCCTTCTCCAACAAAATGGATATTGTAAGTTGCTAGTAAGCCAAATGTACGGCCGATAGCGTTATATAAAAACCATTGCCACTAGCAAACGAGTCGTGCATAATCCTTTTAAAAATGAGAGAGTTCTTTTGGTGAATAAGTTCTTGTTTAATGCACCATGCCCTATAGGAACAAAAATGTTGAATAAGAAAATAAGACAATACCAAAAGGGGGGCACGAAAGTACGCCTAAAATAAAAAACAAGAGAAAAAACTTCAATCCACATTACTTAACCTAAATGGAGGATGAATTAGACACAAATCGATAAAGGTTTTACCGATCAATTTTCTAGGTGAAAAATGAATTGTGTTAAGCAAGCGTTGAATGACGTAACCGGTATTGATGACGTAGTTGTTAAGTGGCGACGATGTAGTAATTTGACAGCATTTACTTCCTGTAAGCTTACATGACTTTCACTTTTCCCCTGGCTTTAGGCGCAAAGTCTGGTATGCATTTTGTGGAGTGTCATACTTGGTTTTAAAACACCCTTATAAATATTGTCATTGGTTTAGAGCGCGTCACATGATATGTCTTAGTTTTACTAGAAACCCGGCGCGGTACAACGTGGCCGCCGATGTTGTACCACATGGCGTGCAGTACCTAGACGTCTTTTTTACCCACCTCGAACCCAATTAGTTGTGCATCTGTGTATCTGAAATGCGCGTACGAACGTTACGTGAACGAGGATGACAGTTTTTTGGGGTGTTGTAAAACAAATATTGACTGCTTTTACTCGTGCTGTGGTTAAAACTACGACTCCCTCGGTGATCCCCGTTAAAAATGAGAATATAAAAAATGTGTGTTCCAATTATTTTGTAATATTAAAGGTGCTACCGGGTCAAATCACTTCTATTAACGATTTATAGTACTGCCTTCTTTTACACAGTAAACCACAAGGGAAACTGACTGGGTACATTTTGAGTTATTGTGGGTTGAAGAATAGGGATACCGCCAACATGGGGCTATATAAATAGCTCAGTTGATAGAGCGCTAATACGTTGCTTTAATGTACGAAGAGGACAAAGCCATGCACTATGACTGATTGGGCGCTTTGGGCAAAACAAGCGTGTGTTTTTTAAATTGAAATAAAGATGATTGGAAAGATGTTTTACAAGGAGATTAGAATGATTCACGCAAATATCCCTCGAAATTGTAAGGTTTTCATTTTTCTTCGTGAATTAACACAGTTTATGCCATTAATGTGGAGTCAAACATTTGGTTCTAAACAATGGCGGACAGCGTTAGTTCACGTAGTATACGGAAAACCATACAATTTTGAGGTATGTTTGATTAGATCTTTCCAATCATATTCATTTCGCAACAAAAGCTTTTTATAGCCCAAATCGCCCAATTCGAAGGCAACATGTCCATTTAAACGGACATAATACACAAGACGCAAAACACTTGTACACCAATGGCAATACTCACCTTAGACTTGTTGACAAGTCGTTAATGATGGTCGCGTGGGTCGAGTCGCGTGTGGTGCTGTAGCGTAATAAAGAATGCTCTCGCGAGATCACTGCTCTCTCGCGAAGTTTCTGGCTGCCGACTCTTCGTCATGTGACCAGTCCTGAGAGCAGTAATCTCGCACAGAGCAGCCCTCTCGCGTGATATCGCGAGAAAGCCGTTCCGCTATCACCGCGACGGACATTTAACTACTTGTCCACAAGTCTAAATATTGTCTGGTACAATGACTTGCTTAGTCACAAAGCCTTCAAAATTTGAAGGCCTTGACCCTCAGACTTTAGAGACAGTTGCTTTATTGCTTGTTATTAAATAATAAAAAACATATACAGCACAATTCCAAAGAACGATCGCTTTGAACAATATTACCCATGGTCACTGGGCCCTTTATTTCATTCCTTAAACCATCTCAGCTCCCTTGGAAGTATACAGCATGTGATGCCAAGTACATGGTGTACCATCTCTGCCCTCACAGGTACACATGTACCCCTGGGTGAAGAGAAGCAAAGTAGTGAAGTGTCTTGCTCAAGGACACAATTGTAACCGTCAGGGTTCGAACCCATACCCTGATGAGTCGGCAACTAGGAGTCCGATGCACTAAACCGCTCGGCCTAGACACGCCCATGTTATGGGCAAGCTTAAGTGTAGCAACCTCCAAATGGGCAAACCCTGGTATTATTTTGCCCTACACATTCATTCAGAATTCTCAATGGGAGTTTGCCATTCTGTACATAAATACACAAAAGCTATCCCTGAATCCTGTTTCACAGCAACTGTCTCTTTAGTCTGAGTAATTCACATTTAAGCAGTAACTTGTGACTATGCAAGTCATTGTACTAGACATTGTTCAAATCAAACTCATAAATAGCAGCCCTTGAATGGACCACCAAGCCTGCTCAAAGTTTCAACTTCACAAAAAGTAGCTAGGACCCTAGTCCCATCAGCAACAAGGTTTCATGGCCACTAGAGGCAAGAAATATGGCTTAAATATTAGTCACAAGCCCGAGAAGCACTTACATACAACATGGAATACTTAAGGAATACTTAAAAAAACTTTTAAAAAACGAGCAAAGAAAGAAAGAAAGAAACAAACAAACTTGGTAAATTTGGCACCCTCCTAAGGCGGCATTCCGTGTCCCCCGTGGGAACACAAAATAAATAAAAGACTTCAGCGAAGCTTTTTATTATTGGCATCTGAAAGCGCACAAATTTGTGCAACAAGGGTTTTTTTTCTTTCATTATTTTCTTGCAACTTCGATGACCAATTGAGCCCAAATTTTCACGAGTTTGTTATTTTATGCATATGTTCGGATACACCAAGTGAGAATACTGGTATTTGACAATTACCAAAGGTGTCCAGTGCCTTTAACATTAAAAACACATGTTCCATTTCTTCAATAACAAATATTAATTATTTTTCTACAAACTTTCCACCAAATGTAAGTTTTTGTTTTAAAAAAATGTGGAAAAAACACACACAAAAACAGCAACTGAAAAATGGCTGAACCTAGCAACATGAACATGTTGGAATAAACTTGGATCGACAATCTCTGTTACAGAATGGTTGCTGATCATCAAACAGCAACTCAAGTGAGTTTGCGTCAACGACGATGACATAATTACATTGTGCCCTAACGAGCAATTCATCCACTTGTGCCATTCACGTGTAACTCTTGTCGCCGTCACGACTGATGCCATTGCTTGGAATATATGCACCCGCTGTTGAAAACCGCAGCAGCCTGCTAGCAAAGATGTGGGATTTATCCAAACAGACAAAAATTATCCTTAATGGGGAATAATTAGCTCTGAATTGGCGTAGAGGTGCCACTGCTAGCCTTGTGGTGCTCGAACTGATCTTTGTCGATATAGATAAGAGAGGGGACCGCAACCAGGACAGACATTTGTAGGTCAATACGACCTCACCCAATCAGAGACCGAGGTTGTGTGAATCACAAGTGCTTTTCCGTTTACAATCCTCACAAAATTTAACTTGATTTTGATGTCTTAATTTGTGTTCAGGTTTACAGCAATACCGCCAGCAATTAAAAGCTATTTTTCTTTTCCCTCAATGTTTAAAAAACGACAAAAGTATCCAACTTTTTTCAAGTATGGAATTGTTTTTATTTAATATGAGACCAAACAAAATCAAGGAATACATGCTGAGAGGGTGGCATGAGTGATTAGAAATGGGCTAGTTCGCAGGAAACTCCAAATTACGGAATTAATCTTTTCCTGAGCTCCAGCAATTATGAGGGGAAGTTAATGAAAATTACTTGAGCTGTGTTGGTGTCATAACGATTACAGATCGTCAACTAATATCCCTTAAAGTGACATAAATCAAGTGTTCTTCTTCTTTTTCTATTTTTAGAAGGGAGAACATTTCTTCAAGCAAGTGAACCTTTGATAAAACTTTTTCCCTTTCCATACTGCGGATATCTCGGTCCTGTACCCAGCGTGCAATGAATACCGAATCTCATCATGCCATAACGGGCCCAGACTATTTAGCTCTTTTAGCCTCAGTTCAGGTGTATTGAGTCAAATGGCAGAAAGTCATAATGGCCGACCAAAATAAATTCAAGCTAAAAAAACAATCATGGCATAAGAAATGAAACCAGTGAAGGTTTTAAAGTTGGTTCTGATTTCAACAAAGCCTGTCTCAGTTACTGGGAAGGTATACGTTTGGTTATGACTCTGAAAATTAATGGCAATAAAAACTTACTTGGTAAGAAGTACAGCAGCTTTGGGTAGTATACACGGTATAATGCATTTTGAGAAACTTTTCACTTTGAAGTACTGCGATTATGGAAAAATATACCACTTTTTATCCCCCAAAATTTGAATCTGAGTAGCATTACGGCCGTAGCGCTTCTCAGATTGTGTATTCGTATAGGGAATATTCTTCCTGCGTGGAAATATTCACTGTGGTTTTTCGATGATATCTCAAAAACGCGACCACCTTTTGAAGTGAAATTTTCACAGGTTAGTTTTATTGTATATGCCTACATTTAAATAGGATTTAGACTATCAAACGGTTCCAAAAACCAAAGGTATACCTTGCCTTTAAAGGGTCTCTATACTTCTGGTAAAACACAAAACAGAAAAGCTCACAGATTTACATTAAACTTACATGG
>JAUELU010000018.1:1150482-1161967 GCA_032357145.1 Evasterias troschelii
CAGAATAGTTCAACCACTCTGTTGTTGGATCATCTTGAAATCAGCATCATCAGAATAATTCAAAAACTCTGTTGTTGAATGTTCTTGAAATCGGCAACTTTATAATAATTTAAACACCCTGATGTTGAATGTTCTTGAAATCAGCAACTTCAGAATAGTTCAACCACTCTGTTGTTGGATCATCTTGAAATCAGCATCATCAGAATAATTCAAAAACTCTGTTGTTGTATGTTCTTGAAATCGACCACTTTAAAATAATTTAAACACCCTGTTGTTGAATGTTCTTGTAATCGGTAACTTCAGAATAGTTCAACCACTCTGTTGTTGGATCATCTTGAAATCAGCATCATCAGAATAATTCAAACACTCTGTTGTTGAATGTTCTTGTAATCGGCCACTTTAAAATAATTCAAACTCTGTATTCAATATTTCTTTATATTTCTCAATTTTTCAAATCCCATATAATATATCTTTACAGACACTAAAAAAGTGTATCCGAACCATGGCTGGGCCCACCTTCAAAAAGCAGGCCAGCAGCGTTTGTAGTTTTATATTAATTTGTGTTTGTAGTTCTAACACGAAAGCAAGTGTTGTGCTTTCTGCCTAAATTAGCCTTCCCAAGATTTGTTTTGATCAACAACAGTTTTTACTTTTGTTGTCAAAATCCTATAGGTTGAGTGTTTTTATACTTGTTTACTTTTTAAAGCGAGTTGCTGTCTTTAGCAAGTGATGATGTCTATATTTTACATGTGTATAGTTTATATTTTTAATTCAAAGTTAAGCACCATGATATTTTATTACAGCCTCTATCTTAGTCGGTATAACTGTATAATAACATAATTGTTTAAAGTTTCTTGCATAACATCACTTATATAGATGTACATTTGGTTTTACGGTAACACATGCGTATATTTCTACTTGCTGGGTAGATTTTTATTTTGAAAACATGTCTTGCTATATATTTTATTGCTACGGGGTAGATTTATTAGAATTCTGGAGACTTATCAGTTCTGAAAAGAATTGTCCTGCTTATTAACTGAGTGGAGGGTAGGAATGGCGGAGTGAGTTCATAATTGGTTTCAACGTTTCGCCTATCTCGCTCTCGGGAGCTATGATTGGAGCCTGATCCCTATCTGTGACATGGTAGAGATCGGCAGAGTGTTTGACAATGGCATATTTGTCATCGTCTCCTCTCTGCAGTCATTTGCCCCGTGTGCTCTTTTAACCTAAAGTAGTAAGGTCTCTACCAGTCTCGTCAATTATACACTTTGCCACAAGAGCAAGGGATTCGGTAAACTCCTGCCTGACTGCTAGAGTCATTCTTTGTGGGTGTGAAGCTTCGTTCCCAACTTTGTTTCATTTATCGAGATAGATAAGTTGTAAACGGTATGTTACTTGGATTGTCCTTTTTCATCTTTTCCATTTTACATGGTATTAGTGTTTTACGTTTGTTTTATTTGTTTTATTTTGACAGCTGATACAGTTGTCTGTGTAAATGAAATAAACACGGGTGTGTTACTTCAATCGGACCCTTTTTCCGGGGGGTGGGTGTGCTTCGGGAGTTTTGGGTTGAAAGTCGCTCCACTCGTTTGCGCGTTTCCTTCGATTCAACAGCTCAGCTGCGGCTTCAATATTTTGATGAATTTACAAGGGGTCAACAGTTGGAATTTAATGAATTGATGTGCTCAGTGAAGGGCCAGGGCAAGTCACCTTAAATGGGGTGTGGCGTCATGTGGCTCTACATGGAATTAAGAAACTTAAACACGGTTAATGCAGTAACAGGGGAAGAATTCATAATGGGGGATGGGTTGCAGCAGACTTTCCAGGTAAATCCTTTGTTCTCAGTAATGAGCGCATGCTCAAAACTACGTAAACAATATTATAATATTTCCTGGCAAATCTGCTGCCACCTAGCGTTCAAAAGGCTCCAACTCCAAGTTCTCAAAGTTTGCTTTGATTATGATGATACCGCCCTTGGATAAACTACATAAACTCACGGTCGGATCTGAATTAGCACTCTGTACAAAATCCCTGAAAAATCGTAAAGCGATTGAATGTTTATTTTTTGTTAAACTAGAGGACGGAAATAAATTTGACTATTTTCAAAAAAACTAAATGCATTTAAATGTTTTATTTTTAACTTCTCACTTACATAATTTACAACCTGAAACAGGTAACCATAAAGCATGCAGGTACAGCACTTCGGTTCTTGTCTTTATTATCTATACAATCAGTGGATACCTATATACTTTCATTTGAAAGGGGGAGGGGTGGGGCGGACATGCTGGAAAAAGACATCAACACAATATTTATTGGATTTTGATGTGTCAGAGCATCAATTTGTACACACAGGGTTTCTCCTTGGGGGGGGGGGATTCTGAGCTGGGAAGGGGGTTCATGCCCCCCACCCCCCGAAACACCAAACAAGGAAAGCTTCAAGCATCACGTTACTTTATCTTGCCTTTCGCCTCTACTCTACCATGAGCTTCCTGAGGTCAGATTCCAAGAAGAGAACTTATATCTTGTAATCACTTCTCACTAAATACACTACACTTGCAGGTGTTTAGTGCACTGAAAAGGATAAGATGTAATCCCATACAGAAACATTTTGAAGTATTTGAAGGCAAGAATGTGCCTCTTAATATTAAGACAAAGACAAAGTGGTTGTCACTGCACTTTTGATTTAGACTATAAAATCATCTCCAATAAAAAACAAAAACAGATATTAAAAACAAAACGAAAACCACAATTAAAAAAATAATAGATAGATATAAAATTCATTTACAAGCTGTTTCCCCTACTTCTCGAATTGATTTATTTTTGATGTAACTAGATGTTCTAGTTCTTTGAGCTGACAAATCATAATTTCATTCTATTACCGGATGAAAAGAGGCTTTGAAATTAAAATTAAGAAACCAGGAAACGGCTGACTACATATTTGCTGGTAGCTCAGACTTCTGTTTTGATGTCCTGGTCGCTGCTTGGTCAAAAGCCTTACTAAAAACAGTGCCGTCTTGTGCGCCTGAGAATGTCGCCTGTCCATTCATGAAGAACATCGGAACGCCTAAAACAAGAACAAAAATGCAGTTTGTTTTATTACTATTCATGATGACACGACACTAGGTAATAACAATTTGGAATATTGGCAATATTTTTCAGCGAGTCGACCAACAATTTGAAACCATCCAACTTCGTGGGGTTTGAGGCATTGCATGGTGAGGTATCAATGTATATTTGGTTTGCGGCAACACCTTGTGCTTATCTACTTGCTAGGTAGTTTTTGTTCTTTAAGAACTTGTCTTGCTTTTTATTCTACTGCCGCCGACGATGCCAGAGCAAGCCAGTCGAAACGCTGGGACCAATTAAAAACTCGCTCTGCGGCAGTGTACATGGTGTAGTTAATAACGAGAAGTCCAATCGATTAACAAGCAAAAGAAGTAGTCCCGGCCGATTTCCTACCTCCCGCCAAGGTAGTAGTTAACAAGCAGGACAGTTCTTTTCAGAACTGAGAAGTCTCACCGAAGAAGTCTCTCGAATTCTGAATAATCTACTCCGCGGCAGTAGAATAACAGCAAGATAAGTTCTCAGAGAAAAAAATCTACCTAGCAAGTAGATATATACATGGTGTTAACGAAAACCAAATATACATTCAACCACATGTACATGGGTTGTGTATAATGGTGCAAAAGTGTGGTCAGAACTAGTACAGATGCATTCACATCACGATTACCTTATTGCAGGCTGGTACAGTGGATGATATCGAATGGTCAGACAGTTGGAGGGTTAAGATTTATACATTTAAAGGTAAAAAACAAGATTGGGAAAGATACAAAAAATAGTCGATTCCATACGTAACCATATTACCCCCTGAAATGGGGGTCATATTCGAGAAAACTGTATCTGAAAACCTAAAAACAGCTGATTTGGGTTGTTTCCACTAAATTTATGGACAATGTGTTTACATGTTGAAAATTGTGCATGGTTTTTCACTATTTTTTCTAGACTCACTCAATGTTTTAAACCCAATTTTCACAGGTTTGTTACTTCGTATATGGTTGATCACACAAAACATGAACATTGTCTGCGACTACTTTGTCTTCTCTACCAATCCCTGTATAATACCTTCAACCAACTTTTGTAAAAATAACAACAGTATGAGTTTTGAGATGTCCCACTTCCTTCATATCTAACGTTTTATCTCCATATCTTCATATCTACGCCTTGAGCATATTTTGTGATGGATACCAGCGCATTATAAGCATTCATATTATTATTATTTAAGTGATGAAAAAAGTACACGACCTTCCATCTCCATTACCATGACACATTCAATTTGCTGCAACAGAGCAGTGCACACTCTATGCCTGCAGGAAGTCAAACATGTGATGGGTCACATGGTCTGTAGACCACCAATGACTGTTTCCTACCTGTCACACCTTGCTTTGACCAGTTGACAGCCCTGTTGAATGTCTCGTTCTTATGAGCATCGTCTCGAATGAAGACTCTGGCCTTCTCAGTATCCAGACCCACTGCTTCAGCAAACATCAACAGGTTTTCTTCATCCGGCAGAAGACCATCGGTAAAGAATCCCTGCATGCAGAGATGCAAAGCTTAGTGTTAGTGAGGAGACAAATAAATATCAAGTATTAAATCTCTTTATCCACTATGCAAATGTAACACCTTTTAACAAAAGTATGTCTCAACACAAATCACAAAGTTAAATTGACATTTGACAGTGCATCTGATTACAAAGTTTATTGCATTTCTAAACGTTTACCTTAAAGATGGCCTCCTGTAGATCATTCTGCTTGTTACCTCCGTCTGTCTCCTTAGCAAACTCTAGCAGAGTGTGTGCAAGGACTGTTCTTGGTATCCTGTCACTCTTTAAGGTAAACTCAATGCCTACAGCCTTCCCTGCTTCCCGAATGCTTTGGAGTGCGCTGTGTACTTAAATGAATTACACCTTTTTAGTTTTAATAAACCTTGTGGTTTATTATTTGATATCTTTTTAGTTTTTGGCTAGGTTTTTGAGTATACATGTATTTAAAGGCGCTGTGTGGTCAGTTTGGTACGTGCCCCTGCTCTCCATGACAAGGAGAGAGGGCGTTCGCGTGCAATAACTGGGTGAGAGTTTATATGTATGTGCATAGCCAAAGGCTGGCTGTGATCGTGACAACACAGTACCTTTACACTTTTCAGTTTAAGGGTTAACCATGAAATATGAGTTGTAGGTCTGATTCTCCTTTAAATTCATGGATGTAAATACACGGATGCTCGTGGTTAGACGCGGGGAAACACTTTCATATTGAGCCCCCTTTAATAATCTGGTCCAGGCAAATTTTTGCCAATTTGCTTTTCAACCATGGTATTTTATTCCATAGTGGGAGAAGTGGATGTTTGTAACGTTCAGTGGCAGTGTCAATATTTGTTATTTTCATTACTATTTTTATTATTATTATTATTTTTTTTTTTTTGGGGGGGTGAGCAAGCAGGGCAAAGACAAAAATTGAGGTGGGGGGGGGGGGGGCTATTCAATGTTTTGAACCATTACTAAATTGTTATCCCATTTGGGGGGAGGGCTCCTCCACAGGTAGGCCGAACAGTTCATAGAGTTTGATGATGTTTTACTTTTCCTACTTTGGGTCCTCTGTAAAGGAAAATAACTTGTTTATCGCATACCGCCCTCTACATTCAAAAGTAAGGCGTCTTACATGTAAATATGGGGGAGGGAGGCTCTTGCCCCACTGTTTACGCCACTGATTACAGTTCTCAGCTATGTTTATTTTTTTTTTCCTAAATGGTTCTTGGTTGTGCTCTGTAAATTTAGTATAAATCACCAACAAGCCTATTCATGCCAATTGTGGTTTACATGTTTTGAAAGACCATCTACAGTAGGCATACACTTTGGGTGTATTTGTGTTATAATGTATGCTGTACATGATGCTTACTTATAGTTGCAAGGCACGAAATTTGAACAACAAAACTGTCCTGTAAAACATTATGGCACTTTTTGTAACACTTTTGAGCAACAAGCTCTGCTGTCTTGTGTGTTTTTTCCCCTGAATTTGAGCCCTGATATTTCTTTTCCCACCTTTCTGTCATCTTACCTTGCGCTAGGGAATCCAGGTGGTTTGGGTGTACCTTCCTCTGGGGTTCCTGGTCGCAGTAGAAAAGGCTCCCACCGAACGACAAAGTCATATTTATCTGCAAAGAGATTCAGAAAATACTGCAATAAGTGAACAACAATCAAATTAAAAAGTCTTCAACAAAAATAACTTTGAAATGTGCATTGGAATGATTCAATGACAGGTACATTGTGTGGGGTGATGTCATCAGTTAAGTATTTAATTTCAAAAGGTATTTTGAATACACTTTTTGAAATAAATGTTTGGAAATGTTATGTTAGACCCTACATGAAGTAAGAAGTTCGAACAGTGAGGTCAAACTGAAAGGAAGACCCATCATTGGCTGAGAGTTCCAAATGCTGTGTATTTTGTTCTTTATTTAGTCTCTATTCTTAACACCCTCCAAAATATACTTTGCAGACACAATTGTTTGTGGAGCACCAGTCTAGAATTCCCCTATAGAGACAAGAAACTGTTTTCCTTTTTTTCGTTTTCTCCTCTTTCTCCGCACACATCGTTAAACACCCATAAATGATGACGGTCAATGCCTCAATGGAATCCATTATTTAAGTCATGTATCAAAACTTTTGGAAAAAAACATACATGGATTTCAAACAATCCCAAAATATTATAATAATAAAGTATCTTGAAGCAGAAGAAAAATTAGTTGCGATAATCGTAACCCTCCATCAGGTCTCCGACCTTCGGGAGGATGGAGGGTTACGATTATCGCAACTAAAGAAAAAATGTGTCTTTTTCTGCCATTTGATTCAATCTTTTCGTTTCATTGTCAGAAAGGAAATGGTTTGAACCTACCTTTATTCTAGTAGCTCTAGTCCCACTCATCAACAACTTAGCATGACGTCAAGTATAGGACTTGACTTTGCAGTTTACTTTATCTTGTTAATAACTAATTAAACAAGTCAAACATTTTTTTTTCTTCAAAATAACTCGACCCTACCCAAGCACAACCCGATAACACAATTTTTGCATGCAGTGTGCCACAAAGTGTATTGTCACTATTTATACTAAGAAAAAGTACAACACCTGTACTACCCGAGGACACTGACAGTCCTTGTTATTTCACATAAATAGTGGAGTACTTACTTACTACCACTGTAGTGGTACTTGTAGAAGTTAGTACTTTTTTCCTGATGTTTCATTTGTTAGTGTTAGTGTAACTTTGTTACGTTACATTGTAGGCCCCCTATTGTTTTTATCGGTACGCAATTTAACATGTAAAAACCTGTCACTATTATCACAAGCACGTAATCAAGTGGGAGATCAAAATTATTGTCTCGACACATCCATTGCTGCAATCACAACGACAGTAACTCCTTAAATCTAAAATCATGTTTACAACTAATCCTAGTTTAGAGATATGAATAAGGTAATGACTGTTGATTTTAAACACTACCACTAGTGTGTATTTTAACTGTCAACCGTTCATAGCACATAATCTAAGTTCTACTTCTAGTTCTACTACTGGCCTAGGCCAATTTTAAGTTTCTGATATAGTCAGAGTGGATTTTCAAGACCCGCGCCGAGCTCACTGTGAAAACGAAGAACACATACAGAGCCTAATTTTGGCCAGATCCGGTTTGGGAAAATAACTGTAGTGAAACGTGAAGGAGAAAAAGTTTCGAATAGGATTCTGTACATGTCACTCTGACTGAGGTTCGTGGAGACGAGATAGCGGATCGAACCATGATACAGCACTTCTAAGTTCTAGGACTAGGAGAATGGAGGTAGAAATACATACCGACCTTTGTGTTGATTTATGGCAGCTTCAAGTCTCCGTTTTCCGACCCAACACCATGGACATATGACGTCACTCACCACGTCGATATGAATTGCAGGTTTTCCACTCATTTTGTAGCATCTAAAATCTCAAAAACTTACGCAGCATGCATTTAACTTCTTGAGTGCGGTGTACTACAGTGACGACGGCGGTGGTGGTGGTGGACCTGCTTATCTGTTATTGAAAGCACGCCACCAACTGTTGATAACTTGAACATTATTTTTGTCTACCTATGTCGTAGCCTCCAGTCAAGGTACTCGAGCGCCTTTAGCCTGAACATTCTGCCGTCACACTTTATCGTTGCTGATAGAGACAGGGACCAGTCTAATAATGCACTGCCCTACTGTCAGCATGGTAGGTTGCACAATTAAAATAATTAGGCCCAACTAAAAATAAAAAAACACAAACAAATTAGGAAAATGAACGAGTAATTATGTCCACCAGACTCTATTTCAGAAATATGACCCCACATATATATATATTTTTTTTAAATATTTTATTTTTTAAAATATGTTGTGTCAAATGGCACAACGGGGCAACATTTTGAGGGCAAGGCCAAGTGTATCCATCACAACATGCCCTTTAGTCGAGTGATAATGGACATCAAAAATGTCTTGCGCAAAGTTTCAGTGTTGGAGTTTATGGACGCCTTGAATAAAAGCTAAACATGTACGGGGTCACACTTTCTCACATTTCGTAACAGTTTCTACCATAAATAATATTGCACTATCACATCGATCTGTATTTATTGTGGGATTAATGTGAGACTGATCAAAATGGGTGTTTGATTTTGAAATTTAAATTGTGTTTTAGTAGATTTTTAGGACTATAAGAAAATAGGTACAATATCACAGCAGCAATTTACCTTGTGCTCAAAAAAGTCTGATACCTTTCAGCCATTATTCATTCATTTTAGATATGATGTTAAAAATCTGTTCATCTTTTGAAGTCATTTTATTTAATACTTTGTTTAGATAGTTATATGTTTCAAATATTCCATAAGCAACTATAACACTGATAAAACGTATTAATCGAGATAAGTTACGGGTTGCTATAAATCACACTGAATCCCTATCGCAGTATCGGTTTCATTCGGGGTTGATGATTGCGTATGGGACGATACCATAAGCTAATCATAGCAGACACTACATACATTTTCTACCATCGAAAAAGGCCTACTAATTAATAATCATATTTATTTAACCCTTCATTGATTCTAGAAGAGATAAGTTTGATATAACGTAATACTTTCACAGAATATGACCTATTGCTGTCGAGATCTATAAATGCAGCGGGTAAATAAATTGATATCATCCGAAGCACATCTTCTGAAGGTTGAACTTGCGCAGTGTTGACACGACTGTAACCATACTTTATTGATGCAAGAAGTATTTAAAAAAAAAAAAAAAAAAAAAAAAAAAAAACTATTCAACTATAGTTTAACGGCACTAAGTCTGCAAGACCGAGGTAAATAGCTGTAGCTTGACTTTTTATTAAATTCATTGCGAAGAAGAAAATCAATTCTCATCGTTTTGAATAGAGCCTCCAGCCATTAAAGTAAATTGTACACGCTCTACAACAATAGTCTTTAGAATTTCTTCAAAGAGATAAACATCAATGGCTTTTGAGACTCGGGATTGCTGGTACAATTTGGAGGCCAGACGAATTAGCCAATCAGCAAAAGCCAGATGCCAGAAAGAGTAGATTCCACTTGGCGCTCGGCAAGAAGATTGTCATTTGCATCTCTTCTCATCTGAGAGAGACACCATTCAATATTAAAATCGCCGTGATGAACTCGGCTGTCTAGTTCTTGATGTTTGTTTCAAGATAACCCCTGCAGCGTTTCCGGATTATTCGAAAAGTTGATGCTCTCGTCCTATTTAGAACAAGAATTTCTGTCTGCAGTAAAATTATTTATAAAAACTTGCTTGAAAAGGACTCAAAAGTGAAAACAGACTTGACTGGATGGTGTTTATGCTTTCAACTGATCTTGAGCAGATGAACATTGGTTACTATGGAGAAGGTATGGTTTTGCTCACCAATACTACACCTAACATCCATTGTGTTTCTTTTCATGAGCACGTCAATTACAGCTTCAGAAATACTAGCATGTGATCATCAACTAGTAACAGAGTTTCTATATGCCGAAAATAAAGAATTGCAGCAAGTTTCCTACCGGCAGACGGTTACACGATCTCATGTCCACTGTGTGAGTTATTGCCATGCTGATCCTCGGTGCGCATCAGTCAATTACAACATTGACACTCATTTATGTGATCAGAATAATGCTACCAGGGCTCGGTATCCTGACCACTTCATAACACGCTACGGGAGTGTGTACTTCGATGCCGAAGTAGACACACCTCTACAATCTCTGACTGACCCCAAACCCTCTACACTACCTGATACACCTACCCCATTTCAGCCTCGTTACAGTAGTTGCAAGAAGCTACTTGAAGCAGGTCATAACGAGAGTGGTATCTTCACTATATCTTCTGCTGGCTTTAGCGATGGTCTGAGGGTGTACTGTGACATGGAGACTGATGGTGGGGGATGGATCGTCATCCAGAGGCGTCAAGATGGTAGCGTGGACTTTTACCGCAACTGGACTGACTATCGTGTCGGTTTTGGTGACTTGGATCGTGAGTTCTGGCTCGGGAACGACAACCTCCGCGGTCTGACTGAGTCTGGAGGATTGTGGCAGCTGAGATTTGACTTCGAAAACTGGTTCGATATGAAAGCCTGGTCGGAATATGAAAGTTTCCGTATTTCTGGAGAAAACTTTCGGCTTAATGTAGATTCGTTCAACAATAGAAGCACTGCAGGGGACTCTATCCTACATGTTAACGAGCAGTACCGCCACAATGGTATGATGTTCTCCACGAAAGACAAACAAAATGATAATGACAGAGAGGGTTGTGCTGAAAAATACCATGGGGCGTGGTGGTACAACGACTGCTTTAAGTGTAATCTGAACGGTCGGTACTACGCAGGTAGGATAACCGACGGTGATGAGCGACGGGATTTTATAAAATGGAACACTTGGAACAATAAGGAGTCACTGAAGATTTGCGAGATGAAAATCCGTCTAATTTCTTAAAAACACACTTATGAACTAGAACAGTTCGCGCGTTTAGTACAATTAGGACAACAAGTTTCCGAACAGTGTTGGATCACAATTTTTTCCAAACAATGAGGAAATAGGTTGTCATTCTCAAGAACTTCAGTCATTGATTATTTCAGTTTTATTAGATCCAATCAATTCAAATAGCTTATTGACTGTAAGCAGAAATTATAAACACTATTCAAATGTTACTATCGTCAGAACTATAATATTTATCGCTATTTAATGATTTCTGGTAATGAGTGCAAACCACTTCTATCTATACATCTTGTTTAAATACGATGTACTTGATGTTGATGTAAAATGATGATTGAAATTATTTATGCTGGTCGATGTTAAATGTTTAACATATTTTTGGAAGCCATACTGTAAAGCTTTGGTTATTGAAAACTAAAGGCACTCCGCCCGGAACACCTCTTGTTTCTGTTCCGTTTT
>JAUELU010000018.1:1172205-1184824 GCA_032357145.1 Evasterias troschelii
ATCAAATTTTCTTCTTATAGTAATGGTTATATAAAATGTAAAATATGTACCATATAAAACCATTTAACACCGTTGGATATAATTATAATAATATATACATGTTTAATATAATAAAAAACAAGTGTTTTTCTAATTTTCTACAGCTCTTTCAGGGATGAAATGGAAAACCATGGCTTGTACACAAGCTGGATTACAATCCTTAATACTATTGACCTACAACCACCAGAAATATATTTTAAATTAAACAGACTCACTGTGTTACAAACAACACTTTCTGTCTCTCCAAAATGAGGGGGAGGGGGCTGTAATGTAAAAAGGCTGCAGTTTATATGATTTATCTCAACATTTCTTTACAAACAAGCAGACACTTAATAAAAACACCGAACATTTGAGCTAAATTGCGCATTTTGATTCAAAACACCAAACAACAATATTTAGTTTTATTTTGTTTTTAGTTCCATAACTTAAGTTCACACCACTATTGTTTTGAGTGAAGTCCCTTCGATTTCAGTGGCTAAGAGCTTGCAAAAATGCTGATGAGAAAACAAACTATTTATTCGTGTAAACAACTTTGCCAAAGTTTGAAGAAAAACGTAAAAGAAGGAATGCTGGTGTTTAAAAAGGAGGGGTGTGAGGAGGGGTGTTAACACTGGGAATTTTTACAATCGCAGATATAATTTTTTATTCTTGATCCGAGCCAACCAAAGAAGCTCGTGTCGAATCGAAAACTAGACTAGATACCAATCTGGAATACTGGAATGATGACATCAATTTAGAAGCAAAACAGGCTTGAACAACCGATTTCCGCACATTTTGCTAATAATAAACAGATCCGTTAAAGGAAAAACACAACTTTTAAGGGGTTGTACAAATTCACTCAGACGGTATAAACACAACCTTACACACCCTTTATGCTTTCAATTTTCAGTAACAGGATAAAGTTCAACGTGAAATCTCCAATTAAGAGGTTTACCATAATAAAGTATTGCTTCACAAAGTATATGCAACGATGTATTTACACGGGAGTAAACCAATGTGGAAAAGGGGGAAATCCCCTTGACGTGACGTAATGACACCACGACTCATATTCAACCTTGCAGTCAATCCACTGACTAAAAACAGTCACAATAAATTCCCACTTGTACCTTAATAGAGAGACAATTATTTTAGGCCACCATTTGAAGACACACAGTCCTAGCATACAGGTGTTTCCTCAAACACAGACGGAAGTCGTGACGTCATCACTTACAAACTGAGACGTAAAAAGTCCACTACTCGTCGCCGCACTGGTTTCCATTGACGTATTTGTCGAATTCCGCTTTCCAGTTGACCATGTACTTGGTGCTCCAATCGTCAAATTGCTGTTTCCATTTTCTTTCTGCCTCGCTTATGTCACCTGCATAAGGGAAAAACAAACATATACATCATTTTAAATGGGAACATAACATCAAATTATCACTATGTTTCCACCAAGTCAATGTATAGTTTGGTTGGAACAGTGTGATTTTTCTGCCTCTAAAAAAACCACTGCTTTGTGCATGATTTGACAAATAATACCATACCTGGTCCTACTTAATCGTACTGGGTCATGTTACAAGAAACATATATTTCTATCGTGTTGGCTAAGGACCTTTGTATTAGGCTAATTGTTTTCAAAATGGTTCGCATCTAACTTTATGTGAGACGCTTCACATTATTAAAAACGAGGTTGGAATTTCCGCATCACACCTCGATGCATTTGTTGTACCATTTCAGTTTAAATTACGTCCGTCCACTCAAGTTCACTGTTCCTCACAAATGTTACGGCAGCTAAAGAGATAGCATGCTAGCTCATCGGTCATTTGCAGTGATCCATAAATGCCAGGATTTCTACAGGCTCATTTTGTACACAACTCGAAAAAACAAAAACATAAAAACTTAACGTTCGTGGCGATTGCACCTTACGATTGGTTTGTCAACTTAGGGAGGGATCTGACAACTTGTTCAGCTGCTATTTTTGTGATAATTTATGACACAGAATGTTGCATTTCTTTGACCAGTGTAGAGTTTTGCCTGCCAGGAAATACCTTGGAATAGATAAGGTCATTTCTTTTCTGTATAAGTTGGCATGGTGTACTCGGATTCATGTGTTTTATTTTACAAACTACGTTTTCTTGCCTTTTCATGCCGCAGCGACCAAATTTCCTGCTCTTCATTTTCCAAAGTCAAAAGATTTAAGGCCTTCCGTTGAGTGCACTCCTAAAAGGAAAAACCACACCTACCTGTCTGTGTGATGAGGGTCGGGAAGTACTGTCGCCAGAATGCACATCGTTGGGCAAATGGGCCACGCCCAACTATAGTATCCCCATCAATGATCGATTTGTCCAATGTGAAATATTTCTGGCCCTCTTCGTTGTAGACGGGCCAGCTTCCTTCTGTGTCAGCCGGGAAAACACCATTTGGGTTTCTGTGTGAACACAACAAAATGTTACACAAAGGTCAAGATAATTTTGTTTTTAAAAGAATATTAACAGTGTTGCTGAAACTTAATGCATCTTTACAAAATGTGACAGTTGCAGGATGATCTTCGTTTTGAAGAAAACAATATTGTTTATACTTTAAATTGGGGGTACCGGAGGAGCACGCATTTGCGATTCGCGAATGGATGTGCAAACCTTCAATTAATAGTTTCTGCTTCCTCTCGAAGCGTTAATGTTTGTGTTGTTATTATTATTTTTTTATTGTATGAAAAGTCACCGAAATAAATAGGTTTTCCATCACATTTTTGCATACACATCGTAACAGTGAAACAGGGCTCGATTTCAGAAAGAGTTGAGATTGATCTGAAAATATGCATCAATCTTAATAATCTTAACCATCTCGTGCTCATTTTGGTCAACCAACTCGTACTCTTAACAACTCGTACTCCAACCAACTCGTACTCCAACCAACTCGTACTCCAGCCAATTCGTATTCCGACCAAAAGTACTCCAATCAACTCGTACTCCAACCAACTCGTACTCCGATCATCTCGTACTCAAACCAACTCGTACTCCGATCAACTCGAATGTTTTGCCCCAATAGAATGTAAAGTTTGAAAGATATTCTCTCTATGGTACAAGTATAAAGTGCTTACCACTCACTGTATTGTCATGTTTCATGTAATGACCATGCACGTGTTGGTTGGAATACGATTTGGTTAGCACGCCGTAACAACGCGCACAGATCGTTAGGTTGCAAACGGAAACAGGTCAACCCGTACTCCGAACAACTCGTACTCTGCTCAACTCGTGATTTCTTCTTTTTCTTTTTCTGAAATACTCTCAAGTTAGTGCCATTTTGCTTGACAAAGTTGGTTGAAGTACGAGTTGGTTAGAGTTGATTAGAGTACGAGTTGGTTAAGTATGAGTTGGTTACTAGGGTAAGAGTTGACTCAAATCCCTCAAACATTTAGCCACTTTTGCCGTCTTGTGTATCTCATTCGTTAAATGCGAACGTCCTAAGCAAGGCAATACTTACCCAGTTCTTGCAAAGTTCGCCCAGTAACCCATCATCATCCGACTCAGTCGTTTTTCCTCTTCATTGAAGCCATTTTCAGGGTGGAGTGGAAGCCCGAAGATGTAAGCAATTTCATCAGCATGGAGGACACCCATCCACTCTGGCCATGGGCTATTGGACGCCCGTTCCGTGAACCGGTAGTAGTATACCGGCTTGCTTGCTCTGGCGTACCCTACGGCCATTTCGTACGTAGGACAAACGAAGTTGTAATCACCAGTTGACATGTCAATTGCGTCCCGCAGTAGAGCTCCATCATCGGGAGACAGCCACGGTGTGTACTCAAACTTAAGCGCGTTGAGGCCGAAAGAGTTGGCCTGGGGAAAAGCATATTTCAAGGCTTCACCAAACTCCTCTGTGCTCAGTAGACTTTCTGAATCCTTTGAGATTCCGGGAACCTCGTAGATTAGGAAGAATACTCCTTCGTTTGTGTTACTACCGATGAGCATCTCACAGTCTTTCACGGCACCCCGGCTCAAGGCTGACTCCGGGCGTTCAGTCAAAAAAGTGCCGTCAATGACCGGCACAAAAGGAAAATCCAGATATGTTGCCGTCACCCACTGGTACGTAAGGATCTCCACCACATCCCTATTACGAAGGCAGTCAATAACTTGCGGGATGGAGAGCGTGTTCCCGTTCGTGTCCTCGGTACACTGGAGTGCCTTGGCAAGAGTCATCCCCCTGTTGATGCCCTCCTCCATAGTGTAGTGCCCCCAGGGAACAGTTGCTGATGCACTTTCAAGAGCTGCCCGCTTGAAAAGGTGCATGCTTTCCGGAGATACCATATGAAGCCCGATGCTCGCTGCTCCAGCACTCTCCCCAAACAACGTAACCGCCTTTGGGTCTCCACCGAAGACATGTATATTGTCTTGTACCCATTGCATAGCCAGGGCCTGATCTCTCAGTCCCATATTGCCAGGTGCACTTGAGTCGTCCATTGCAAGGAATCCAAGAGCGCCAAGTCGATAGTTCATTGAGACCACAACCAACCCTTCCTCTGCCGCCAATGTTTTGCCATCGTAAACATCCAGGGAATCCACTCCCGTTATAAAAGACCCACCAAATATCCACAGTAAAACTGTGCCATTGGTCGGTCTTGGGTACGGTACCCAGACGTTCAGATTCAGGCAGTCCTCCTCCAGTCTGACGTTTGGGTTCCACATCTCAGACCCGGGGAAATTCGGGAAGGCTTCGTCTGGAACCTGGAAGCATCCGAATCCGTGAGTGGTTGCATTGTAGGTGCCATCCCATGGCTCCCGGGGCAGTGGACTCTTGAAGCGTAGGTCTCCAACTGGTGCCTTGCCGTACGGAACACCCAAGAAAGCGTCCACGGTTTTCCCAAGGACGTTCATGCGTTTTCCGAGGATCTGACCTGTTGAGATCCTTTCGATTGGGCCGGTAGTTCCCGCATCCTGTGATGCCACAAATGACAGAAAACCCACAACAAGGGCGAAGCTGATCTCGGAATTCATAATCACTGTCTTGCAGGTGGACATCTGTGTAAACGTAAAAGGAAACAATAGAACGGTTATTAAAAGTTTGCACAACTTTAAAAAAAAAGTTAACCCTCCATTTCTGGTGACATTTTCCAGCGAAGATCCATTCCAACAGCCCCCCCCCCCCACCCCCCCATCACACACACACGTATTGCATCTCCTTGGAACTCCTTGCTCGGTGCATGTTTCCCTCCATCCTACAATCTATACTTTTAAGAGAAAAACAATTTCCTTACATTCAGCTCCCATTAATTGTTTCATATTTAATTTATTTGTTTCTTTCTTGTTGTCCCTATTAGTACCCTGGCGTGGCTTTGAGCCTTTTTGGGGGGAGAACTTGCAAATAAAAGGTGATCAATCATTTGAAATCATTGTGCGTGGTGGCAAAGCTGTGTTTTAACAGTCAATGCAACACATAGAATACTTTTGAGTGGTTGTCGACATCCAGTCTCTGCATGAACTAGTCTAGTGACTAGTGTGTCATATTGTACCCTCCAATTGTGTGTTTTGTCAAGTAGAAGGTAGCCATTTATTCAGTTGCAATGAATGGATGAATGGAACTTTTGGTCTTGATATTCTTAACGAAGGTGAAATGCAAAATATTCAGTGAATTATAATGTAACAAAGGCGCTATATATTACAACTGAAAAATATTTTTTAGCAAGAATACCAAACAACTAAACCATGTGATGCATCTTGGATTAAATAGCTTAATCGATGAAAAGGGACGGAATATTTTGTGGCAAACTTGTTTTGAATGATTAGTTATTCCATCAACTTATTGAAAATGTTTTTCCCCTATTTATGAAAAGTGTTTAGCTATAATTCCAAGCTGAACGTGTCTGGAAATGATAGTCCATATTCAAATTGGTGATACATGTTTGGTTTAGGCATAACTTATTTGAAATCAAGGTAGCCCGATAGCAGATACAACCAGGAAGGTATTTGCTTTTTAAAACTAATATTGAAAGAGTATAGGCTAATTTATTAGTTATCATTTAATACTCCTGATCGGGCTAGCTCGGTCGTCTAGTGGTAAGACATCTGCTCTAGCAATGCAAAGGTCGTGGGTCCACCCGAGTGACTTGCCTATGGATTTGTTTCACAGAACTCGTGTAAGTATACTGAGTATACAGTGCTTTAAAGGCACTGAACATGTTCCGTAATAATCAAAGACCAGTATAGTCACTCAGTGTATCCCATCATGCATAAAATAACAAACCTGTGAAAATTTGGGCTCAATCGGTCATCGAAGTTGCAAGAAAGTAAAGATAGAAAAAATAAAAGGCTTCATGCATGAAGTCTTTTATTATTTTAGTGAGAAGTTACCTCTTTCTAAAAACTACGTTACTTTAGAGGGAGTGGTTTCTCACAATGTTTTATACTATCTACAGCTCTCCATTGCTCGTTACCAAGTAAGTTTTTATGCTTAATATATATTTTGAGTAATTACCAAACGTGTTCAGTGCTCAGTGCCTTTAACACACATCAAGGGTAAAAAACAAATTATATATACTTCTGGTAATGGGGGAAAAGAGGGTCCAATGCAATGTAACACTAACAGGCCTGAAGAAAACTGTGTGTAGAGAAGATGTATAAAAACAATAGTCGGTTTGTGTGAGAGGAACACCCAAAATAGGGGGGGGGGACACCACGGAATCAGGTATAGACTAACAAATTTCATACAATTGTGTTTAAATTGTTTGTTAATAAAGAATCATTCTTACGAAGGTGTTTCAACCTGCTAAGCAACCTATAAAGAACCTAATTAGACGTAGTGTAGTTACATTTGAAATCAACAAAAAGGTAAATTTCCACAGGACATCATGCTCTACGGTTGTACACAAACTGGTAGTTGAAACTTATCAAGACCGGCTTTTGATACTAAACGAAACACGACAAAATTCCGTGCGACATTCGATATTGAAGGACGTTTGTTTTTGTTTCGTTTGTCTCATGTCTTTTGCCCCCTTTCAGTTTGTTGCATTTGTGTGGTAACCGTAAAAAACACTGATGTTTAAACAGCTTTTGTTGATCTAATTGTTTACTTAGCACTAGTGTAAAATTTGCCACTTTCAATTGCGAAGGTCATTAACAAGGCCATTTTGTCTACCCGGTATAAAGGTATTGACATAAATAAATAAACACTTCTGTTTTCGCTATTGCATGTGATGCAAACTCAACCAAATTGTAAACCAATTACACACATTTCTCCTTCAAATCACCAACTCATTCTCACAAGCACCGTTGTTGAAATCTAAAACATTGGAAAATACCCACAAATTACCCTCCGGAAATTATATTTTAAAAGGGCAGACACAATACTATAGATTTTAGTTTGTAAGCTATGCATGCGTAACACCAGCAGTAACGGAATAGCGACACAACATTGGCATGCTCAAGATATCAATTAATTAGTTGGCAAATCAGACAGACTATGTATAAACAAATATTGATCAACTTATCACATGTTAGCTCGAGTCTCCATCATGAAACAATTCCTCTGAAATCATCCACGAATTCATGGACCACAAGGAGAAAGGGGTTCGTCAAAAATACATCAACGACAATCGCATATACAGTTATTCTCGGCATGTATATACAAATGAATATAATACAATTAAATAAACGGGAAAAAACAAACACTTACACAATGTTAGCTGTATGCCGTCTGCGTTGCGAAATTGCTACCTAATTCCTACACAGAAAACACTACGTTAACGCAATCGAGTTGTGTATCCTTGTTTATTGATTGGCCTTCTGCCTTTATTACCGACGGCATAGCGCATAAGCACCTATGGGCGACTTAGCAAATAGAGCACAATTTTGAAACCTCTTTACGGCATTGATCGTCTCCCTTAAGCTGATCCGGATCTGAGCTTCGGTCCAGGGTCGAGTGGCAGACGCCAACAATGCCGACGAAAATCCAGGTAAAGGCGAACTACAATGGCTACGACACATCATGTTTTATGCGTATAATCAATACAACCAAGTCATTGCTGAACGCCCGGCTCGAAATGTGTAATTCCAATGAAGTGGGTTTTTCAAATTTTGCGAACAACTAATTCCTCTTCTGACCATAGAGAAAGGACAGAGACTGAGAGAGTAGCAGTGCTTTAATACGGGGATAAATCACCCATAAGTCGCATTCACTCCGAGTCGACTCATTATTAGTTACGCAAATCTGCATTCAAGAGACATCCTTCTCAAGAAGTTAAACCATACCGAACCAATCACCATAAGACAGTCGAGCATCATTCCACAATACGCACTGCAATCGCCAAGTAAAGAAACCCAGATCACATTTCTAGGTAGCATTTACAATAATACTAATTGGTAAAAGTAGTATGTTGCAATGCAATTTCTAATAAACATTGTAATTATAACTATAAGACAATTTTAAATCATGTATCAAAGTGTCGTATACTGTTTTAACAACCTGTCCACCGGGCATTAAGGATTCCTGAAACCATCCCAGCTCCTTAGAAGTATGCAGCACCGGCAGCCCAAATGGGTGCACAGGTTACCAATATTGTACATCATTAAAAGGCATGTCACAGCAAACTAATATCGATTACATGCTTCAAGTCATGATGCGATGATTATTAACTACTGAATTGTTACTATGCTGCTATGTAAGTTGTGTATATGTAACTCACTTACAATGATAATGACATTAATATTGTACGATGAAGTAACTTACGAGTATTACGTAATAGCAACACACTTCACATTGGATGGGAATCGAACTCAGGACCCTTCTTATTCTAGAGTACCATCTGTTAATTAAATTATTCTGATTGGTTATACATTTTAATTTGTTTTTGTTAGATGCCGTCTGTCAAAATATAGTTATATTAGAAAATACTAAAATACATGACAGCAGGTGAGCAAACATTATTTATTTATTTAGGTAAACCTAAGTTTCAATCCGTTGGTTTCAACATGGTTTCACCAACCACGGAGTCAGTGGTGTTAAAAAGGGTGTGGCACGTTCAAAAGAGGGCGCTGTTTCAAGGTGGATATTACGCAAGGCGTGCACCGCACTAAGCCTCTGAAGGCAACCAATGCTATATGCTAAATATTTAAAATTATATTTTAAAGTCTCTCATCATGTTGAAAATAAATTGAATACATTTTCCGATAGCTAAAATTTGTTCTTCTTTTCAATTTGTGGTATGGTTAGCCATTTACCTTTTGAGCAAGGCTAAAACAAACATCCCTGAACGAGCGAACTGGCCAGACTCCATCTTGAAAAAAAACCACTCTACACGTTAGCAAAATATTACCATTTAAAAGGGCTATAGTGAACCCCATAATGTTCCAGGGCCCAATTTCATAAAGCAGTTAAACAGAAAATACTGATTGACAAATTACTTTGCTATTAAAAAGCAAAAAATGTCACAACAACGCAAATGTCGAATAATTTTGGTTGGTAACCTGTTTCGTCTAAGCAATACTTTTCTGTGCTGAGCAAGTTTTTGTGCTAACAGGCTTTTTGAAATCGGGCCCTGGTTGGAAGTCAACAACCCAAAGGGCACATTATTGGTCCATTTTCAACACATCCTTAACGCATTGACCTTCAAATATTTAATTTACAAACAAACAAACGTTCTGGGCTTACTTTTGTATTAATGAGGCTCCACCCGCGAATTTTTCAATAGTGTGGTGCACCCCAAAGACATGCATCCAAACCGGAAGGCGCCCTCGGCCTCCAACTTCACTACCAGAAAGGCTCTTGCCCTGTATCTTGCCAAGTGAACTACTGATGTCCCATTACCCTCTCCTACATGATAAAAAGGCCCAGTACAGAATCAGAAGAATAATTTCTAGGAATTGGGCCGTTGATTTGAAAGCAGACACGGCGTTCATTAAAGGCAAACACACTGTGCACAGCTTGGCAGTCAAGTCAAGCCATCGCTCTGCCATTTCACGACGAGATTGACGCCGAATTATTAGCAGTCCCAGACAGGGCGTCTCGACACTCGTCAACCGACTGATTCAATAGACTTAGAAGTGGTTACCCCTGAGCGACTCTGTAAGCGCACGCTGTTCCCATTCTTCACTGCCCATAAATATTGCGAACCACAAATTGAATTGGTAGATGGGGAGGGCACCGAAAACCCTTCATATTTTTAGATATATACTAATTTATATAGAAAATGCCAGAGGCCTTGCAAAGAACTTGGGAGTGCTGACCAACAAAAAAATGCGTCACTCATGTTTATCCATGATAGCTGAGTGTTGTAGACGTGTGCCATTGCCCATTGGCGAAATTGAAAACAATGTTACCAACTGTAATTTAAAAGTGGTCTTGAACAACATAGACCTGTTCATTATGCTTAATAATTAGTCAGCCCATCGATGACAAAATCATGGTCGAACCACATTTGTTGTGTTTCTACCATGACTTAAGTTTGAAATTGTGAAACATTTCAGAATGTTAACTGATCATCGGCAAAAAAATAATGTGCAAGTTTCTCGTGAGACAAGCAAACTTGTTTGAAACGTCGAGACCAAACTCAGTTGGTTCATCTCAGAGCCAACACGTCTCACAGATAATTTGTATACATAGTTGTATTCACAAGTTTACTACTGTAATTTTTCTTCTGATCCACACCATCAAAGCTTCATGTAAACATCAATTTATGCACATTAAAACGGAACGTTGAGCCCAGTGTGATGTTGACGTAATGTGGTTGTAGTGTGCCATAAACGGGAAAAACCACGAGTATAACATGTAAATGAAATGTTGGTGGTATTACGCATTTCTGTGACGTCGTGTGCAACTATTATAATCACAAACAGCCATTGTTTAAAGAAAAAACAAACATGTAATCGTTATGAGAAATGACAACGTCTCATATTACATGTCTCTCGGTCAACCCGTGTTTTCTACCCCTTCGAAACACTTCACTAAACATCAAACGACAAAACGTTGGCGATACATTCATGCGAAACAAGATAGACGCTAGTACCAAACTGGAGTGCGTTATGGGGTATCTTGGGGATACCGCTGCATCTGATAGCATTTATTTGAGCCAAAATGAATACAACTGACCGTGTAGCGTAAATACAGGTCCATCTCCCAGGATATCACTACAGCCGATAGCATTTAGTCTATCTAGGGTATCTCAAAGCACCCGGACTACTTAACTGTCCTCAGCTCGTTCATCACACCTCCCCTTTGGTTTCGCCCCGGCACGAGTCGACCCCTTTTAGCTTGCCTACTCAATCAGACCCGTATGCCTTTAATTACAAACTGCCACTTGATGTACTGATGGATATGTGGATTAGTCCTCGTTTTTACTTCCCCTAACAGTCCGTAGTATGAGCAAACGTATAGCTTGAGCAATCTAACTCTAGGTAACGTCGGTGGGGGGAAACGCGATCGGGCTAATGTGACGTTGATGGACACGATGTAACAAGAAAAATCATTATTTTAAAGGCGGTTTTGGAAAAAGTCAAGGAAATTGAAACGTGCGCGCTGTAAGTAGAGACGAGAGCTAGAACAACGTCCAATATTAACCGTAAGGCGATAGCGTGGTTGGTCCATGCGTAGTCGAGTCATCTCTTAGTCTTATCAAAATTGCTTGACACTTAAGACGAGCGTGTCTACAAAGCACGAGTGTACAAGTGCGTTTTAAAACTAGGACCCTGCTGGAATTGAATCGCCGCACGATCATGAAGAGCACTTGCAAAAGGACCGACTCTGTTTTCGTTCACACCATGGGTCCTTTCAGGTAAAATGTAACTATTCAAACGACGTCATGCATCTTACACACGCTCAAAATAACCCAACAGCACTGTAAGCACAGTCCCGGCCAATTTCGATTCTGAATTGATCCATGCAGAGCGAACAGCGATGAAAACCTCGGTTGTTTCGTGAACGAGGACGCCTCAGGCGTTACGGTCATGCATTTAAACATAGCGCTCAACGAACCCCCGGTAACATCGCCAGCAGGCAGTGAACTCGGACTCGGAACCTCATCTGAAGGTCAAGACAGATACCCTAATGTAGTCACTGATGTTAAGTCAGAGACTTTATCAAGCGGGAGGAGTGTTATTCCACGGTCAGGATAAATCAATTTATTCTCAAAATGCCCGCTGTCTCAAAGGTGTGGAACCTGTCAGTGTTTTAACACATCCTCTTCCCCCATGCCTAGTTTCCCTTTGTTAGTGTAACTGCACTGCATCGTGGAATTCTTTAGCCTGATCGGCCAAGGCCATCTTTGATTGGATCCCCGGATCCCCAATACCTAGGTGTATTAAAACAACGAACCTTAAGAGTGACCAGTCTACTTTCCTTGAATGATTACATTCCTTACATACGCAATGTTAAGTACATGTTCAAACCAGAATGGGGATAAACATAAAACAAAATGTTTGCTTTTAATTTGTGGTTAGTTGGTTTATTTCCACTCATGTAAACAGCATACATGAAAACAATTGTTTTGTAGAGAATAATAAATAATGAGAGGATGGCCATTTAGAATCCACGGGGCTTGTATTGATGACCCTCGGTAGTGGCCGATGAGAGAGTGGATATGATAGGCAAAACTTAAACAGAGAATAATGTACTGCTTTTC
>JAUELU010000018.1:1184924-1196139 GCA_032357145.1 Evasterias troschelii
GGACATACAAAGGAAGATTTTATGACGATAAACTCATCCCCATCATTTTGTAACCTTATTATTTTCCCCCACAATTTGGATGACATTAGTGTGAAATTTCATTCATTGGGAAGAGATGATGGCGTAATATACTTATGTTTAACGACGCTAGATATTAAGAATTGACACATGAATTTATTGTATGATATGCCTATTAATATTTGTGCAAAACCATCATGTATTTGCACCTCTAACATAAAGCGATTTTTGTTTTATTTTTTAAAATTTTTATTAACAATTAATCGTTGGAATAAAAATGTTACTCATCCACAGTTTCTTTTGTTTGTCCGGATTATAACTTGTGTGTGTTCTCTTCAGAGACTCACTTGGATGGACATGGGAAACACTGAGCTAACTGGGCCCAAACTCCAAAAGCTCCAGAGGTATGTAGGGCTTGACCCACTTATGGAACAGTGTGAACAGGATTACATGTCCAAATGACCCAGTAACGGGTCAAACGGACGTAGAGTCTGAGTTACAAATCCCATTTCTAACCGGCTTCGGGTTCGGCGTGACCCAGAAATGGGGCAGGCAAGTGCCTGGGACCCAGAATCTGTATCAATCATGACCTTTGAGTTTTTAGAGCGCACTCTATACCATTTTAGAGCGCACTCTATATCGTTGGCAAGTGGAGAGAGATAAGTTCACCCAACAAAGTTGGCCTACTCAATTATTATTATTTTTTTAAATCCAACGAACCCCTTCCTAAGAGCTAGGATTATTCATGTCAGTGCAATGAGCATTCTAAACACACAAACAATTTCTGCAAATCTCATTCATTAAAATATCTAGGTCCTTGTCGTACCTACCTGTAGATTTTACCAACCTGCGTTGTTCTTGCTCGTAAAATAAACAAACGTATGAACTGCTCACTCCCCCCCAAAACATAAAACAAACTTACGAAAAGTAGAAAACCAAAAATGTGCTTATGGAAAAGTTACTATGTTATCCAACACGGCAAACAAAAAAATAAATAAAATGCAACCCGGAAAGGTTTTAATTTGCAGCCTCCCCTTTTACACGTCTGCGATCCAAAACGTCCGTGAGATTGTTTACGGTTTATGCGATACAGGGTAGAATGCGTCATGTATTCACAGGAATGTTTTTGGGAAGAAGAAGATAATAAAATCCGACTTTTACTATCACAACCTTGGGGTTCAATTATACACAATCTAGATGGCAGCGGGTTTTAAATGACAAAAGAAACAACATCACAGTATAGCATGAAGTTATTCGTCTCGATGAACACGATGACCTATCGTCCAGCTAATGGCAGAATTACGTTTAGATTGTACAAGTACAATGGGGAACTAACAAGTATTACTGAGACCAAAATGTTGATCTACAAAATGGCGGACCGTGTTAGTTCACCAAGGAAAAGGAAAACCACACAATGTCGATGAATATGTGTGGAACGTTTATATCCTGATTTAAAAACATCTTTCCAACCATATTGCCATTTTCATACAACAAACACTTCTACAGCTAAAAGTGCCCAATCCGAAGGCAGTGTCTCTCTTTAACATCATAAACATTAAAACCGACCACGCAGAAATTACAGAAAGAAAACCCAATAAACTTACGGGAAAGGTTACGATTTTATCCATCAAACACGGCGACAGGTCTTCTAACCGGGAAAGTCTGCACGGCCACCCACTAGATGTACGTCTGCGAACCAGAAAGCCTGTGGGTTGTTTTTACAGGCATCAGATTTTTACCTTACAAAAGGTAAATGGTTCCGTGCATTCACACAAACACTTGGAGAAGAAAGAAAAATATAAAGTCTGCTTTTCACTTTTAGTAACCTTGGGGCCAAAGTAAACACCATCTGTGAGCGGCGTGTTTTAAATGACAGAAGAAACAAACAAGGCAACTGGTTTGATAATATTCAGTTCATGACAAAATTGACTTTTCGTCAAACTGAATTGAAATGGCATAATTATTCAGTAACATTTAGTCCGTATTCAATTGCACTTCTTGCTGCGGTATTTTCCATTGTCAAGTGTTCTGTTACCAACTCATACGGTCTACCGTTGTGACGTGTCGTGACCGACTGGCATACCACTACCGTACCATTAACCGTCGGACCCAAGTTCTGGTGTTGTCAGCAGCAGAGTGTGGGTTCGAATCCTAGTCATAACGCATGAGAAAAGCACTTGATAGTCATAACTGCTTTGTAACAATTGGGAAAGCAGTGCATTCTGCTCTACCAGCCAGGCTCATGTATGGCACCATGCCTACATCCTAAGGGACTGTGAGGGGTGGGAGAGGGGGGGGGGGGGGGTAACTCTGTTTCACCCGCAGGAGTAGGTGGCAACGTGTCCCTCCTGGTGACAGTTAATTTGGGTCGACAGCCCAAAACAGTTAAGTGTAACCCTTTAACTTTAGGTGGCGACATCTCATACAAAACAAACAAAAAGTAAGAAATCGGGGCAAACTGTTTTCATAAAATGTCCTCTCTTTGGAAATAATTCATGGAAAATATTTTAAACTATAGGAATTACTTTTGGAATGAATGTTTATTCTTCCCAACCCCCCACGATGTACCTATTTCATATTATCCTGTTACCTGTATAGCTAAAAGCCCTCATTCGACATGTTGGGTTTAGTCGCTCTGTGCCAGGCTGTGACGTAAAAGACCACAACCTTGCTCCCCGCAGTCTGCATTACGCCGCGTAATAACCCAGGGTCTCAAATACCCGTAAGGTGACGCGCCACCTCAGTGCAGTAAAATGGTGTTGTGACAGTTAAATGAATGGTGTCCACACAAACAAGGCATCTGTCACCTAAAAATTGTGTCATCGCCACATGGCACCAGTCTTCTTGTTTACATCCGCTTAATTGTGGTCTTAATCGATATATCGACCATATGTGGTTGTCAGCTTGTGTGCTGTTCCGAATCATAATTATATCAGTAGCCATATTTATATATATTATTCTTTTTCCCCAGTGCGATAATATTATTGTTACGAAGTAGGGTCATGAGGTTTTTAAAAACTGTTTTCCTCGTGGTTTGTGTCATGAGTACGTTTAGTCCACGCCAAGAATGCTTCTAATACAAAATGACTAATTATGTAGGCCCTTGCTTCATAGTTCCAAAAGGTCATCTGAGTTATTTAAGACCAAGAATTATTTAACAATTATTCAAGAAATAAGAAGGAAACAAATGGTAAACAAAATTAAATAAAAAAATAAAAATAAAAACCGAGTGTTTTGCTTTAGAAAGTTTTAACCAGACAACAAAGGAAATGATGGTGCTATAAAACACATAGGCCTACATTTAGATAACCTATTTATTTGTTTATTGTATGTAGTCATTTATATGCCTATGACCTATTTATTCATTCATTAGTTATTTATTTACAAGCATAACAGGTCGAGAATAAGGTTCGCCTTAATGGTGTCTTACTCCCTGTCACTATTGTGGGTCCCGGTTCGAACCCTACTCTAGGATTTGAGTCTTGAATATGGATTGGGTGCTGTTCAGACCCAGCCTGACTACGTGGGTGTTTGCCTATATTTGGGCTATCTTAGAGTTTCTCTCATATCACGCATATATGTCTAACACTTATTTCCACCATCTTCTCTACACAGGCATCTTCAAGCCTGCAGATTGCAGTGATTGCCCCTGTTGAGGATCACAGGTTACTTTACAAGAATGCTTTAAATAAAAGTCACAAATTAAAACACACCGACGGTATTATATAATAATAGCTGCCTATTGTTACTGACAATCTCTGTTAGACATTCGCTATTTTCAAGGATCCGCCATTTGCATGTAGAGCCTCGACTTCATGATTCAGTTGTATTGTATTTGTGTATCTGTTTGGATGATAGTGTCATACTTTGCCAAGACAATACATATATAATGCTTTTATTCACTGTTGTCCCCAATTCGAGGCTCTACACGCAAATGGCTGACCGTGCATGGGGCGAATTAAGGCAATCTTCGGATAGCAGACCACAGTTTCTATCTGCGTCACGTGATAGTGAAAGGAATGTGAGTAAGAGAGAACAACTTCCGAATTGTCACAAAAAGAACGGATGAGTTTTTATCTAATTGGCAATCCGGTAGAGCCAGACGACTGCGTGATAAGGTTGCTATCACACAGATTAGCAACAAGAAAAAGTACAATGGTAGATTTATGTCTGGTATCTACGTTTGGAAAGGTGTCGCTTTATGGCGGACTTTGGTCAGTCAGTGCACTTAGTGACACGCCTGTTGGGGTTCCATGTTTACATTTTACTATGCTGGGTGAACGATTGCTGTTGTTGTTGTTGTTGTTGTTGTCGTCGTTATTGCGGTTGTTGTTGTTGTTGTTGTTGTAGTTGAATGTTGATGTTGTTGCTCTTCTTCTTCTTTCAATAGGCCTATACCCAATAATAAGAGTTATTTTTAACTGTCTTAATTCACGCCATACGTTTGGTGACCGCGTTCGGTAACCTGTAGAAGTCAAGTTTCGGGGAAACCCCCCACCCTTTTTGCACACCCTTAAAGCTGAAGCAATAATTTAGCACCGAAGTTTGTGTTAGAGCATTTTGTTTAATAGGCCATGTTCACCATCCTTCCTTTTCAATTTATTGCAGGTCGAAATGTATTGTTCTTGTTTTTTTACCGAAACAGTCAGTACAATACCACCAAACTAACAAATAACGGATAAGAATTGTGTGAAACGCAACTAGTTTTCTTTTACACATGGCTTTACATTGAAGACCAACTTGAGGGTCGTAGCGAACCGTCTGGAACACAAAATTGTGATTCAGCATAGAGTTGTTACAGCGAACTGTGGGAACTTATTCCTTGGACCCATGTTCAGACGATCAAAGTAAAACAAGCTCTAAAAAAACACGGATCAGAATTGAATCGGGCTCCGGATCCGGGGGACGATCCATTTTTGGGTCATTTTGGACCCGGAATCTATGCCAATGTGACCCGTAAATGTTTTGAAAATGAGAATTCGACCTGGGTTCCAGTTCACTTTGACACGGACTCCAAAAGTGCCAGGCCCTCTCGGACCCTTAATCCTGGTCAGTTCTGATCCCGGGGTTTATATAGTGTTGAAGTAAACATTAATGAAACTACATTATGAAACTACAAATAATAAATGTTCCCAATTTTAGAACCTTTTTAATGGCAAAAACAAGAAATGAATAAAATCCGGAAGGTCACGAACTTTCATGCAATAGACCTAAAGCACGCAAGGAGGAACGTAATACAGCTAAATGGCCGTTAAAACAGATTAGCTCTTCCACCATCGTTATGTCCAAAGCTAAATTTTTATGAGATCAAGCAATGTTATGATCTACCATGGAACCTGGTCCTCCACACGAAACACCACTGCAAATTTCCAATAAACTGAGAGGGTAGGGGGAAAAAAAACAAGCAGTTTGGACTGCGAAGTAAATATTGACTCAATTTTGTCGTTCCGGTAAAACAGACCCCGCTGTGTGTTTGTAGTCGCGGTTAAAACGCATCGACAGATGGCTCTACTGCAGAGACACTCTAAATCAACCACGCTCCTTCGACCTTCGTTTCTAAGCGATTTTCATTTGTCATTATCAAACGCCACTCCAACGAGCCAATTATAATTTAAAGTGGAGCACACACCTTGTGGAAATTGACTTCATCGTTCATTCGAACCTCCGAGTTATTCGCGAGCACCGATTTCTTTCTTTCCTGAAATGTTTCCCAAAAAGGTTGTGATTTACAATTTTAAAATTTGACAATGCGTCATGGATAAGTGCGTAATTCATGTAAATCTATGTTTGCTTTTAAACAATTCAAATTATATATTTTTTGATACTGCACTATATTTGTTGTGGAAGAAGCCTTAAAACTGGATGAAGGTTTTAGTTTGTGGTTGTTCGTTGTGTTAAAATGCGTCGTGCGTGTTTCAGAGAGGATTGCGTTCTTACCCCCACATTGTTTTTAAAATAGTTCTTAAAGGGTGTGTACAATATTGGTAATTGCCAAAGACCTGATCCAAACTTGTTGTGACCCAACATATAACATGAAATAACAAACCTGTGAAAGTTTTAGCTAAATCGGTCATCGGAGTCATGAGAAAACAGTGAAAAACCCCCATATATATTTTAACTTATTTTCAAACATCGGAATTTATCCTGCAGGATAAAGTCTATTGTTTTACTCATTTCCTAAAAACTATGGCATTCCAAGCAAAACTATTTCAAGGGAAGTTTTCCACAGTGACCATCTTTATACCATGTAAGTTATGTGCAAATCTGTGAATATTTATATCTTCATTCTTACCAATGTTGTACATACCTTTAAATACCCAATTTTTTGACGAAAAAGTTAACATTAGATAGTTTCCTTGCATTCGCTGTCCTTATTTAAAACTCGGAGTCTCCGAACGCGTTACACGTCAGAAGGCTTACATACACTGTGTCCATCAGCATGAAGAGACAAACTACACGTTTGCACACTGTGGACTATTTCTTTCTTCCTGTGTGGACTTCGTTACTTCTTTCAAGAACATTTTGAAGAATCAGGATGTTTTTAGCAAACCCTAAAATCAGGAAAAAAACAATAATTTCATGTACAAAATACATGTACAAGTACTTCAAACTTGCATAAAAACCTGTTTACAAATCACACTTATTACTATTTCGTATTATTTTTCATTTGATTAATGTTATTCCTTTTTTATTAAATCTCAACCGGTGTGGTTGTAATGTCAGTGATTTTCAACTCCGTGTGAAAATAAAGATCAAATCGGAAAGCATTCGTCACGGGAAAATGGAACCGGGGTGGTACACCTCCCTAAAGCTAATAATAACCTGTAAACATATGTTTCCAATCGATCAATTGGTGGATCTTCCTTCCCTCTACGTCTCCTATGAAATGAACATTTCCTAAATACAATCCCGCTTTTTATGTTAAGAGTCCCAGGGCATGTCTGGCCTTTCCTGATCACTCAACTTATTTCAGATTCTTCTCTACTTTTATGTGGTCTAGTCCCAAGACAGGTGCATGTCGTTGACTTTAAAGACAACGTACCGGATTGGTAGTTGAGTAAATTTGATTAATTCAATCTCAAAGCTCACTGATTATAAAGTTCGAACGAGCGCAAGTCCTCCAGGGAAGGAAATCCGACTGAAATACCGTCCAAGTCAAGAAGCTAGCATTTTGAAGACATCAACGTCAGAAGTCAAAATTGCTTACTGGTACTTTGATTGCAACAACAAATTTCTTAAAACACAATGTGTCGCAATGTTCAATTAAAAAAGCTTAAATTGAACTTTATTATACATTTTTGATTTTTAGGCGGTTTTGTTCCAGATCCAAACCAAACGATACTGGCCAATACCCCCCCCCCCCTCAATTATTATTGTTTTTGTTAATCCGGTAAATAGAGGACTTGTTTGTTCTCCCATTGTTTGGACTTAGTATTTCTTTCTAGACGTCCCCATGGTTTTGTAAAAGAAAGTGAAGCGATGACGTCCCAACTCTGTTTGAACACCGGATCACTTTCCCGTATTAATGGGGTTAACATCCCGTATACTCCACACACTTTCAGATCTTACACAGTACATAACTAAGCCAACTTTTATAGAGAAGACAATATTAATAGTGCTTATTCAAATGTCTGCTATAGGCAAAGATGAGCAGGAAACTACTCACATAATGACGTGGTTTTTTGGTTAGTAAGCTGAGTCAAGTTAGCTATTCGTGTGAACCTGCCCTGATTCTGGTAAACGCAATTGTGTTTGAAATTGGTCCCTGGTGGCTATATAGTGACCTAAAGTAATGAAGTTCAGTTTTCCAATTTAGCGGGTGTTTTTGTTGAAGCTGTTAGTGTGAGTGAAAACTGTGTTTCGTGTTTGCGTCTTTATTACAGGTTTACCCCTTCCTAAACCACAATGTATCCAAGGGGAGGGCTTTGTCGCCCGGGGGTTCAATATGACATTCCATCTAGTTACAGAAATCATCCCTCTAGAACCTCAAGAGTGTCGTATTCAGTTTGTAAACATGTCCGGGGTTTGTCCTCTAGAGCTCCAATTGGAGCCGGTCGGCTCGGGGGTCCTTGTAGGCACTCGTTTGCCCCCAGAAGAATGCCTGATCATCGCGCCAATTATGTCGCGATCATCTTTGAAGTCGTTGCACGTTCATCATAAACATGTCATCTTTCACTGGTGGGGCGAAGGGTTACATTTGTCAGACGTGCTTCGTTTTGTTCGGAATCCTTCAGTGCCCTCGGAATCTATTATGTTTTACCGACATTTTCTTTGGCCAACTCTTGTCTGTTTGAGGTGGAATTGCCATCACGGAATACTAAAGAACATTTTCTGCAAACATTGTGTATTTTCGAATCCTCCCTGGTCATCAGAAAGTGCCTGACCGTTATTTAACTGGGTCAGTCGTTCCTCTTTCATAGATGGTCAATCTGACCTGTCATGTGGAGTCATATTGCACTTGAGTACTTAATATAGATGCAACTAACCAGGAAAACATTATTGACTAATACATTCAGGAGATTTTGACCTAGAATCGGGTCAAAATATATTACGCCGTTAAAATACACTCGATGCTAACAGACACAAACTACATTTATCGGTAGTTTTGTTTCTGAATTCCTGGTTTTAATTTTTTATTTTTTATTTTTGGTTAGATAATTCACCTATAATAAACAACAATCTTTGCTGACTCCGCACCCTATGTACATCTAAAAGGTGTATTCGTAGACAGGTCAGAATAAGTAAAAGCTAAAGTACTTTCCCTGCAGAAGACGGGGATATATAGCAAGAGTATCAATTTAACGCTGTGCTTACAACCAATTAGTATAAATCGTATATTATATTTTATTACTGTATTCCACAGAGGAGCTCTGCCGTAAAGCTAGAAACCGCTATTTCGACTCCAATCAATTGGATACCTTTTTCCAATAAAATGTACAGCAATGTGTATGGTAGCTGGCTGTGTGAAGTGGCGAAGACAGGGGGAGATGGCAGCTCTATATTGAAATTGGCGTTACTGACTACCTCCATGTTAGTACTGAGAACTGAAATACCTTGACAGGTTATCGAAGCAGGTGGCACCTAAGACTAATTGATTAGCTACATCATTAAATTAATTGGCCATCCCTGTACGGCAGTGAGTAGGCAGAATATTCAAGGGGCGAAAAGACGAATGGCCGTCACGACTATCGTGTAAAGTAATGTACACAATTACTGTTCGCTCGTCAGAGCAATGTGCACGTTCCATGTTTCTTTATTAGTCATTAAGAATGGCATTAAACATTCTATTACTTCTGTTTATTTTATTGACTCAAGAGTGGTATGGGTTGTGCGTTCCAGGTACTTCCATCATCTAACCACAGAGAAATGTGGATCATTTCCTTATGATACAACGATAAGTTTCGACCCTTTAGAAGTTGCGACTCAGACAAAAAGTGTACTGGTATATATTGTATTTATTTATTTTATTAGTTGTTTGTTTATTTATGTTTATTCTATTTAAAACCAGTTAAGATAATCAGTCAATTGATGTTTGTGAAATGGAATAAAAAAGCATCGAAGAAACAACATGTGTAGACTCACAAAATAAAATAAAATAGATATTCCACTTGGACAGCACACATGCCCTAAAGTTTTTACAACATCGTCTACAACATTCATGTCTTAAAATTTGCTAACATATGAAGACAGACATTATCTGGGAGACATACCTTAGAACCGTTAGTTCTTCTCGGCGGCGGACAGTTCCCGTCTCTATGTTGCAGCTGCGGGTGAATTATCAATTAAGCCCTTGTATCACATCGGAACTATTCCACATCAGACAACAACACCTTGCAACATGATACCATTGTTCATCACAGGTATCATCCAACTTCTGGTGATTGATAGCCAGGGTAGTGATTTTACCAATCGGCAACCGGGGCACACGCTAATAAAAAAGTACACAACTGTTATCAGCACATCTGTGGCCCCTTGACGATAACACGACGTTGAGATATTCAACTCAGTGGTTGCATGATTATTCACACCAGACTGAAAAATGCGGAGTTGTGGATGCAGCCTTCTCTAGGTATGTCACCTGAAATAACCACAGCTTGACGAAAACACGCGGGGACTCCGAACTTCAACCGTGATCCAACAGTCTCTGCCAACCGCGAAATATGAGGATTCTCCGGCAGTGCGAACTGGAATTCATCGCGCGCGGAGAGAAAAAAAAAAGCAGCGTGCCGTTCGCTGTGACTCTCGGAAGGTGATCTACTCGAATTGAACGTTCGTTGAACGTGCGGAGAGGTTCGTGACCTTTACCTTTGCGAGAGGGCCCTGTCTGTGAAACTCGAAGCGTTATTTGACAGGTCACCCAAATAACATGACGTGTACCTTTATTTAGTACCCGGGGGATCCGACGCTCACACACGCACTTTTAAAGGGAGGTTGAAGTGCGTACCTCCTGTTTGTAACAAACAAAAATTGTCTGTGATATTTTTTCCACAGACCTCGGGAAAGTACTGAGTTGGCCTAATGATTATTACACATCTGTGTAAGAGCACAGACCTAATTATAAAAAGTAGTTTGGAAAACCTTTAGTCTGCTGGCTCTAATATTTGTAGCCGATTTTCTTCTGTGTTGTTGTATGTTTTGTTTATATGTTTTATTAGTTTGTATAATTTTGTGAAATTGTGAGCCGGGATGCTCGTACTTTACTCACAATATTTTCTTATGGATCAACGATTTTTTTTTTACATTAAGCTGTCGACATGAAACTTTTCCTTTTTCGGAAAATGATGACTGCATAAATTAAAATCAATATCTGGAAGAAACAAAAACTTTTTATTTTAGCCTTTTGATTTGCTTCAAATGATCACTGCAGATTCGGGAGATTGTCTTCGGCCTTTTCCTTATCTCATATCAAACTTTCTTAAAATGGCTTAGAATAAATCACATACTTAACAGCAATTCATTTTGCTAATTATTAGTCTGCCCCCCCCCCCCCCACACCTAAATTGTTGATTTTATAATCAGTAATATTACTGATCTTACACAGATGGGGAGCTAGACATTAGAAAGTTGGAGCACAACGACAGACCATTTAACCTTTGGGGTATTCTTGTACATTCCGCTGCATTTACCGGCAGGCATGATACTGCACTTGTCATTATGACTCATTACTTGTTAATTTGAGATGTGCACCATGTTTTAT
>JAUELU010000018.1:1220977-1234313 GCA_032357145.1 Evasterias troschelii
CAATAATGTATCAATGCACTTTACATTAGTGCCCTGGTCATTGGGCCAATAACATTCCTTTAATCTTTCTCAGCTTCTCGGGGGCTTTTTCAAACACAATATCAACCTCTACCCTTGCAGGTACCCATTTATACCCCTGGGTGGAGAGAAGCAATTATAGCAAAGTGTCTTGCTCAAGGACACAAGCGTCATGACTGGGACTCGAACCCACACCCTGATGACTAAGCTACCAGAACTTGAATCCGATGCTCTTAACCACTTGGCCCTGACACCCTATGAATGGAAGAGTAAGGGGTTAACCCCAGTGTTTCGGATTCACACAGCAAGCACCCTTGCTTACAGGTTTCCTCAGGCGAGCTATAGTGATAAAGTTCCATTACCAGAAATATATAAATAAGCTATGTTATTAAATCATTGAAAGATTTCAAAACTGCAAATGATTGGAGGATGTTTTAAACATTAGGAGCGGGTTAACTTGAGGCCACCCTAATTTCATGTCTGTTTTTACTTTCTATCAGCGTTCGGGAATTGAAGAATTGAAACTACGCCTGGGAATTCTAAAGGGTGAAATGGAACGGCAGGAAGTCCTGCTGACAGCAGATTGCAAAAGATGCACCAAAAAAAGAGAAATCAACGATGAAAGAGGTAACTTGTTATTCCAATAATTCTATGTTTGTATTTTTTGTCAGCTATTCTTTCCCTGCCATGAAATGATGTTAATGCATCCATGTTTGTTACGTTTTAACATTCTGGAGATCTCTGTCAAATTGGTTTTTCAAACAAAAACACACAGGTTGACAACAATCGTTTTGAGGGGGAAGCCAACCAGCACAACTAACCCTAATTTTATGGCTCTGCTTAATGCCGAATTCTGAGCTTGCGATCACCACTCTTCGCTTACAGGGCAAGGTCAAAATTCCTGTGCTAGCTGTGTAAGCATTGAGTATGCACTCACACAAGCGAAAATTCCTTGCTAACCTGTGAAATACGTTGGCGTAAGTGCAAATTTCCTTCCTCCTTAGGCGCCTATTTTTATTTATTTTTTATGTTAAGCAGAGCCATGAAATATGCCCCTGATCACTTGGGACCCTTTAGTTTTTAATATTTGTAATATTTTATTTTTTATGTATGTATTTTGATGTTGTTGTATCGATAATGGAATGTTATACTTGCGTCTTGTAGCTCAAGCTCACAAGTTACGATGTGAGAGAATGAGGGGTGAGAAGGATGAGTGGACAAACCAAGTTCAGCTTCTCAGAGAGAGAAAGTAAGTGAGCATCGTCTTAAATGGGCACTGTCGTCGCGATGACAGTGAATCTGTGGCCAGACATTTAATTCTGATCTCTCACCCAGTCACTCCAAACGCATGCAATAATAATGTTGGCGCTCTTTGAAGCTTTTATTTGTGATTTGACGGTTAACGCCCCTGCGTGTAGTAACTGGGTGAGAGTTCATGTTTGTCTACCAGCCACAAGCAGACTATGATCACAACGACATTACCCCTTTGTTTATAATACTTTTACCTTTTTTTGGGGGGGGGGGGGTTGGATTAATCATGTTTAGGAAGCATCTCAAAAGTAAAGCACGTTCTTGGGTAGGCACGCGCCCGCAATCCAGTGGTCTGCCAGAATGTTCTGCTGGACTGTGACATAATGCTGAACTACGTGAACGTTCCATCACAGAGAATTTTATGCGTTGGCATTTTGATCGTTTCAATGGAACACTAAAAATGCCAACAAACCAATCCTAAAACACTCTACTGATCCATTTAGAAAGTTTCTGCCGTTTTGACCTTTGAGATACTCTCCTGTACACAGTAGCAGTGGTATCAAACAAAATCTTTCAAGCAATTTCATCTTCAATTCCTCCTGACCCTATGTTTTGTTATTTTATTTGTTTGTGCAGGGAACAACTGCAGAAGTTATCTGCACAGTACGCAGCCCGGAAAACTACCCTCATCGGGGAACTGTCTGATATCTACCCCATTGTGGAGATTGCAAATAATGAGCACACCATTTTAGGCATCAGACTTCCAAATGCAGAGAACTACTCAGGTATCAAGAACAATTGACTAGAGCAGGATTTGAACCAACGACCTCAAGAAACATGCCGGTGCCCAACTGAGCTATGTAGCCCTAGTTTGTGGTCTCCCTATTTTGTTAATAACTTAGATGAGCGGAGGTGTGAGGCTGGAGACCTGGCTGAGTCCATCGCGGGTGCCAAGGACTGTGTTTGGTTCTGGCTGGAACACACAGTATGTCTAGCCTGTGTGGATTCGATAAGGAAAAGAATAACTTAGATAGCTCAGTTGGTGGGAGCGCCGGCATGTTTCTCGAGGTTGTTGGTTCAAATCCTGCTCTAATAAATTTGTCTTTGTTCAACCCCAAATTTTCTAAGTAATACTTTAACTACTCCCTTTTTATAACCAGACTTGTCTGTTCCATACAGGAACCGACGATATGGTGGTGTCCACGGGGCTCGGCCATACTTGCCATCTTATCTTGATGATGTCACAGATCCTCAAGTTACCCCTTCGCTATCCCATGATCCACTATGGGTCTCGTTCCATCGTCCGAGACCACATCACGGAAGCACTGGCAGAGAAGGACAGAGAGTAAGTTAGATTTTTGTTGTTCAGTTGCAAAAGGACACTTTTAAAATTGCATCAAATGGCTAGTGACCTTGTCTTTCAATTGTGAAACATGTTGAGGCAGGCACCTACTGTGCTATTCTTCAATTCATTTATACAAATTGCGACAACAGGTTCTGGAAAACATGCCTTGTAAAATCTCTTTTTTCGGGGGTTATTGTGTAACCCTTGATTCCAAACCTTAGTCCTGTTGTTGTACAAATGTGGGATACAAGAATGGACAGGCTGTCACCATTGTTTGTCATAATATTAGACTGAATGGATGGTAATTCCAAGCATTTTATTAGTCCAACATATTATGGCAGATTTTCGGCCGTGCGAATCCCAGTAGTGCCTAGTCAATTTTTTTCACATGACAAATCCTGGAACTAATTATGAGAACCTTTGTTGTCTTTTCTTTGTCAAGTCGGGGTTCCCTTGTGGCAACGTGAAGGGAAAGTGATCACTCAAGAATGTTTATTAAATGTTGTCATGAATTGGTTAAAAGACTTTAGGTCCAAGAAGGTTTTTGGGTTCCCCAAAAGCCTTTTGCACAAAGCAGGGTTTCCTCCATGCGCTGAAGCATTAGCAAATTTTCTTCCAAAAATGTTGGGTCCGTGAAAAATTTAAATGACTTTGTGAAAAATTAGGCCCACATGTTCCATTCAGTAGCTAAACTTATGAGCTAAATTCTTAACCTGCCACGTATTTTGGAAACACTGCCAATTGATGATGCATGTGACAACTAATTACCAAGCTTGCTCTCTCCTAAATGTAGCCGTAGTGCTGGCTGTGGTCCTATTTTGTCAATATCTTTGCTTGGGGGTGACAGTCATCAGAAGCCATGCAACTTGTAACTGCTATCAATCCAGGGATCACACCCTATATTTTTACTCACTGTATTTTCTTAATCTTGATGTTAATGAAAGTTTTCAACCTTTTTAGACCTTTAGCACTATTGTCATGAGCAGGTACTGCCATCCTATGGTCTGCTATATTGGGAATCAACTTGCCTGTCAGGTTATGGTGTGCATCTTAACTGCGCATGCGTCGCCTAAAAATGCACACTGGGCAGTAACACGTGGAGAGTCTGACTCCAAAAATGGGGCAAACAAGATTTATTGTGACGACGTCAGGTGATGGGGGTCAATAGCCCCCCACAACCCCCCTTTGCACTGACGTCACTCGTGTCTATCGTCTGCCCACGATCTGCCATCCAATTGCCTAAATTTCACAAATGTCCTAATCTAAGAAAACCGGTCAATACATTTGTAGTAGATTCTACCGTGTTCACTTTCTTGATTTTGTTTAAGTTAAAATATAACTTGGTTTTTTACCTTATGTAGCAGTATGCCATTAGCAGACCGAGTCAAGTCTAATGTTCATTACCCATAATGCATCACTGTATAACATGGCTGCTCACATGTAAGTTACTATGCTCGTACATGTATCATCTTGAATAAAGCTCGGCTAGCCTCTAACTTAACGAAGTTGTCAACCTTCTTTACCTTACATTGTTATATAAGGGGAAAAAAACATAATTATATTATTTATCCCTGATGCAAAACAAATAGAAAATTAACATCTATTAAAATTAATTGTGATTTAAATTTTTTGTTTTTTTGCCATTACAGCTTCCCATTATACAGTCGTGGTAAGGAACGCTTCCAGTTCAACTATGCGCTTTACCTTCTCAATCGGAACATCGCTCAACTCCGGTTTGCCATGGGAGTACAAACCACTGACCTCAGGGCCACTCTCCCTAACCTCAAGACTCTACTGGAACTAAAGTGGGGAATAAAAAAGTAAGGATGCATCTTCAATAAATATTCATAATATTTCTTGGGACAATCATAAAAAAGTACATACACAGTCAAAATAGCAAAAATATTAAATAGCAAGTAGTTGTTACTAATTCAGTAACTCAACACCAAAACTGTTGAACTCTGATTATGGTGGTGTGCCTGGTCCCATGTAAAGCATTATCAGTTTACTGGTGCAGTCTTCAGTCCAACACCATGGTATTTCAACACCCAAACTGTTTGACTCTGATTATGATGGTATGCCTGATCCCATGTAAAGCATTTAATCAGTTTACTGGTGCAGTCTTCAGTCCAGAACCGTGGTACAGTTACTTAACACCCAAAATGTTGGACTCTGATTATGGTGGTATGCCTGATCCCATGTAAAGCATTTAATCAGTTTACTGGTGCAGGCCTCTGTCCAAAAGGAATCAAAGAACCATGCGGTTGGATTTTGATGGTTTAGGGGTGGTTTTGGTAAGCAATAAACACTGTACCTACACTTTTTTTGAAATAAAGAATCCTTCAAATTATTTATCAAACTCATAAAGATTCCGCTAATGTAGCGTTGTGTTTGCCCTCCTCAGTAGTACCGACAACATGATATACCAGTCACCAAGAAGCCTCCGCCGGCAGGGTTCATCCTCGACACAGCCACAGCAGAGGATAACACCTGCCAACAGCCAACTTTACCCCGTCCAAGCACCCCCTGTCTACAGCCAAGTAGAATCCTCAAGGCATGAGACAATACCCAACACTCCGCCGCCCTTGTACCACCAACCTGACGCAGAGAGAACCCCTCCTGTTTCGCCATTTGTTGAGCTGAACATGCCATTCGAGGATTTGACTCTTGAAACAGAACCAACTGCAACTCTTCCAATACCTATTCCAAGTGTTGACATGGCAGCCAAGGATATTGAAGCCAAACAGGCCATGCATGTGAATCGCCGTAATGGCACGACAGTGCAAACCACTGCCTTGGTGAAGCCACAAAGAAACACGCCTGGCTTAGAGGAGTCTTTAAGTGATGTAGACAGCACAGGAACTCTCCAGCCCAGACCATCTAGTGAAACCTATCAGATGCAGCAGAGCAGCTGGCCAACAGATCAGTCTGTCGACGAAGTTATTGATGTCAGTAGAACACTAACAAAGTCATTGGATGTTGATCAGACGCAGGAGGAAAAGTCTTTAGAGGTGTTTACATTATCACTAGGAGATCAAGCAAATGCATTGGAATCTCCTCATGATGACTTGCAGATCACCTCACTTGAATTCTCGCCAGACGATGAAGGAGATTCGATAGCCTTACCAAAGTTTGCACCATCAGGCCAGCTTAATGTTTCAGAGCAGTCAACAGCAGAACCAGCAGACCAACCTCCCACTGATAACAAGCAAGGTAACTCATCCAGTATGAACAGCAACCACAACTCAACTTCAGAAAGCCTGTCTGATTTTCACACTGCTACAAACCCTGAAACCAAACAGACATCACCTGACATCAATTTAACCCAAACTCCTGTACAAAGCGTTGCCTCTTCGACACTGGCAGAACCAAATTCAAAACTGAACTTGGCACACCACCTGCACAGTCTCGGCCAATCGCCTAAAAATAGTTTCATAGAAGCGTTGAATTTTGACGAGAATGCCAAAGTCACAAATACACATGACAACGATCGTCGTCTGAGCATAGAACGAGCTTCCCATAACCGGTCCCCCATTGAGATTCCTCAAAGGGAACCTGTTCATACTGGTTATTTAACAGAAACAGATCCCGGCTGCCAGTATGATGACCTTGGGAGTCGTACGGAGGCCCTCGCTAGACACGAGAGCTTCTCAAGCTTCAAGAAAGCATCTAGTCCAGCTAAACCGCGCAAGTTTGGGAAAACATGAAATGCCGACCAAACTATTTTGACAATTTGTTGCAAGCAAAGAGCTAATAGTACCTGAAGGGATGGTTATTTCCTTCAGGAACCCAAAAAAGATAAATATATTATATTCATTTGCTCTCCCTCAGTCTGTGTTTTAATCTTATAACGCCTCATACTTGGAACCCCTTTTTAAGAATTTGTTTTTACACAACTCGTATTTTTGCATAGTTTTAATTATCAAGTACAAAAAGTACATTGATCAGGGCATTGTACCTTATTAATTTTTGTTCAAATTGTATCAAGATCATGTATTGAACAGCTCACACTTTAGTTAACTACAGATACCAATTTGTGCTCTCTTGGAAAATGATGGGCAAATAACGTAAAAAACATGAAATCATTATTAATAAGGCTTACAAAGAGGAATGTAAGAAAATGTTGTCGAGGCAAGTCATGCACGCAGCCATTTTAGCTATATGAGAAATTTTCATCTTTTCTATTATTGATCGTGTTAATTTTCTTGAATTGACCCCTTGCCTATCCTGTCTACCCTTTTTTAATAAAAATGTACACAAAGTATCAGTTGCAACTGAAAAATCATCATTTACTACTTGAGCTTTCAGTGTGGAGAAAACATGTTGATTTTCAGTATTTTGCCATGCAAAGTTGCTGAACGAAAATGGTTCCCTGCCTCTTCATTTTGTTCAAGTATTATTAAGGACTATTTAATTAGAAGGTAAAACAAAGTGGACTGTAGTTGTGCAAGTTCAATTAGGAAATCTTTGTTACCCAATGTTTGTTGTCAATAGCGCTGATGATAATGTGCAATCGATTAGTATAGTTAGGCTTTTTAAATATTTGTATTATGCCCTTCAAATTACACAAAAACAGGTAAAGGCCAGGAGTCAATTTCATGGCTCTGCTTACCGCCGAATTCTGCGCGTACAATCACCATTCTTTGATTACTGTGCAAGCAGCAAATTTCTGCGCTAGCTGTGCAAGGGGAGAATGCATAGTAAGGTGGAGTACGCACAAGCAATAATTCCCTGCTAACCTGTGCAATACGCTTGGCATAAGCCCGGAATTCCCTGCTTTCGTAAGCGCGGTAAGCAGAGCCATGAACTTGGGCCAAAGACTAGGTACATAGTAGTATCATCATCCTCCGAAAAGCTAAGATGAATCCTAGGTGTTTATTAATCTTAGTTGATGTCACAATTACAAATCACTTTGGCAACACTGCAAGTATATCTTTTAAAGAACAGTGTAAGTGTTTTGTGTCCGCTGTTCTTACTTTCTGCAGACTCAACAGCAGTCTGGGAAACAAAGCGATGTCTCACTCACAGCAGAGATTCACAAAATGTGTGCATTTTAAGTTGAATCCACAATTTCTCACTGTGCTCTGTGTAGTTTAGTAACTGGCCTGAAGTATAGATATATCCTGATAGACACCATCTTTAGGAGCAACTTGGGTTTGGTGTTTGAGCTGCTCCAAGTGTCCTGATCAATTTATGCAGCCAAGTGGTTCACAGACCAATCATGCAAGGAATTTGATAACTAGTTTTTGCTCGGCAATATATTTTGAATGTGTGTGTTGTTCATAGCCCTGTTTAGTTTGTGAGTGTTGTTTTGTAAACAACAAATACTTTGTGCATCCAAAAACATTACTGTAGCTTAAAAACAAAATCACTTTTATGAATTTACATGTACATTCATACATGTATAAGATGTATGTATTTCTTTTAAGAACATTGTACGCTCAAATGCAACATTTTATGTTTAAATGTTAGAGAAATGAACTCGGCCTAGTGTCAGCTGCAGTATGAATGGAATTGTAGTATTTTGGGTTTCACCTTACCCTCCTCTCAGTGCTTTTCTGAGTCTTGCAGACAAAAAACACAAAACAAAACACAAACACACTTCTCCTGGGTTTCAATCCCAAAGCCCCTGCAGTTCTAGAGCAGATTTCTTCAACCACAAGACTACAGTTCTCTGGATTTTGTTTTCTGCAGGACTGGGGTGTGGGTGAATTTAGTAAACAGTGCTTGCCACACAAACAACAGTGTTTAGTAAAACCAAAAATACTATTATTTATCTCTATTGCAATTATGAAATCTTGTAACATAGAATTTTGTCCACCCTTTTAAAATTTAAAAGAGCACATTATTGTAAATATAATATCGCGGATTCTTTGATATTCTTTGAATTCCACATTTCATAAATGGTGGTTAATAATAGGGTGGTGCAGCTGAGGGCTTTTGATTTTCTTCCGGTTTTTGTTTTTAAAGATATTTTTATCATTCCAATCTTACTAGTTTCAGAGATCAGTTGAAGAGGGACTCCAAGCTCAAAGTAAGTTTTGTGATCCACTCTTTTTCTCCCATTAGAAAGAGTCCTTACAAAAGTGGAAAAACAATCACAACTTTCTAACCTCAGGTTGTGTAAAACTTTGTGTAATTACTGTTTAATACCCTTCAAAAACAAGTATTGTCAAAATTCAAAACTGTTCGATGACGTCACATTTCAAATGATCTGTACATTTTTGTTCGGAGTGTTTGTAGTTGGTTCCTAAATTTTGATAATATTCGATCTTAACAGTTTTCAATTTAACTTTTTGACTGGCGCAAAAACTCCCCTCTGGAATATACCTGGACCCAATTGTTTTTGACGACGCCATGTGCCAAATTTCACTCTGAAAGAGTATAAAATAAAATTGCATTTTACACAATTTTATGGTAAGGTTAGAGACTTACAATTTTGTCCCAACTTTCAGAGGTGTTTCCCTTTGGAAAATGAGTGTAGCACAAAACTTGAACTTGTAGTCCTTTAAGTTGATTTTGTTTTTGCTAAAATTTGATAAAGGCTTGTATATGTATTTTATCATGGATCAGTGACAAGTGCAACAGCATTGATTTGGGGCAGACTGCATCCGTCATAACTGGAAGCAATAAAATGGTCAAACATACTCTGGAACAATTTGTTGAGTTGCATTATTCAAAAGAAAAGCAGGAAAATATATCCCTGCTTCAACATATAGATGAAATTAAATACAAAACATCAAATAACTTTTGAGAAAAAATTGATGTGATTTCATTTAAAGTAATTATGATCTTGTCATTCATTATAGCAAGCAAAAATTGAAGACTTTTGCCACGACCCGATTTCAAAGAGCTAATAAAGCACACAAAGTATCCTAGACGCAACAAAGTTCTGCTTACCAGAATAAGGTTATCAGCAAAATCTGTGTGTGACTGGTTTCCTTCTCAGTTGTGCTTTGCATGATTTTGCTAAGCAGCTCTATGATATTGGGTCTAGTACAATCGTGTATGGAACTTTCCTAAAAGCGGTAAAGAGGAAGGGAAGTGACCAATTCTGTTTTATTTTATACTCATTTTCATCCCTGTACAAACAATATTTTTGTAATTTGTTGACATTGGAAGGGTATCGAATGCAATGGCAGTTTACACCATTTCAATGTGAGGTTAGAGACTCAAAATTGTTTTTCCACTCACATAAAGACTCTATCTATTGGAAAATGAGTACATCGCAAAATTAAATTGGTCACTTCCCTTCCTTATTAAGGTGAATTATTGAAATGTGCTTTTTAAGCTTAAAATACAGTGAAAAACAAGTATGAGTGAACAAAATACGCACTCGTACATTTTACTCTGTTTGAATCACTCACGCATTGATTCATCATACTTTATTTTATAATTGTGTTATTTTTTCAATTATTCTTCCATTCTTTTTTTAAGCCGCATTGGACTTATCAGATTAAAGACAAACTCTATGATTAAATTTATTATGTAAAAGAAGTTATCTTACAGTTCCATATTTTTCCTTTTTGTTTCTTACTTTATTGGGATAAAATCTACAAAAGACGCAAAGTCACCCCTTGTGACTATTTACAAATTTGGCTAAAATGTACAAAAAGTGCAAGGAGTAACCCTAAGTAGGAGTAGCAAATTTGGAAAAAATTAGTTTGCATTTTTTGCATTCAAAGACAAAATTTGATAATAATGCAAGGCTTACCCCTCGTGATTTGTTGCATCTTGGGGCAAAATTTGATAATTATGCAATTGCAAGGCTTACCCCTTGTGATTTACTGCATCTTAGGGCAAAATTTGATAAAACTGCAAGGCTTACCCTTTGTGATTTTGTCCATCTTAGGTCAAAATTTGTTAAATCTGCAAGTCTTACCCCTTGTGACTTTTTCCATTTTAGGGCAAAATTTGTAAAATCTGCAACGCTTACCCCTTGTGTTTTTTTTCCATTTTGGGACAAAATTTGTTAAATCTGCAAGGCTTACCCCTTGTGTTTTGTCCATCTTAGGTCAAAATTTGTTAAATCTGCAAGGCTTACCCCTTGTGATTTTTTCCATTTTAGGGCAAAATTTGATAAATCTGCAAGGCTTACCCCTTGTGATTTGTTGCATCTTAAGACAAAATTTGATAAAACTGCCCCTTGTGATTTTTTCCATTTTAGGGCAAAATTTGATAAATCTGCCAGGCTTACCCCATGTGATTTTTCCTTTTTAGGGCAAAATTTAATCAAACAGCAAGGCTTACCCCTTGTGATATTTTACATTTAAGGGCAAAAGTTGATAAAACTGCAAGGCTTACCCCTTGTGATTTTTTCCATTTTAGGGCAAAATTTGATAAATCTGCAAGGCTTACCCCTTGTGATTTGTTGCATCTTAAGACAAAATTTGATAAAACTGCCCCTTGTGATTTTTTCCATTTTAGGGCAAAATTTGATAAAACTGCAAGGCTTACCCCTTGTGATTTTTCCATTTTAGGGGCAAAATTTGATAAATCTGCAAGGCTTACCCCTTGTGATTTTTCCATTTTTGGGGCAAAATTTGATAAATCTGCAAGGCTTACCCCTTGTTTTGTTTTTGCCTTTTTAGGGCAAAATTTGTTAAACCTGCAAGGCTTACCCTGGTGATTTTTTCCATTTTAGGGCAAATTTGTTAAATGTGCAAGGCTAACCTCATTTTAGGGCAAAATGTGATAAAACTGCAAGGCTTATCTCTTGTGTTTTTTCCTTTTATGCAAAGTTTGAAAAAAGCAAGGCTCACCTCTTGTGATTTCTTGCATTTTAGGGCGAAATTTGATAAAGTATGCAAGGCTTACCCCTTGTGATTTGTTGCATCTTGGCGCACAATTTGATAAAAGTGCAGGGCTTACATGGCTTAGCCCTTGTGTTTTTGTTTTTTGCATTTAAGAGCATAATTTGATAATAAGTGCAAGGCTTCCCCTTGTAATTTTTTTTCATTTTAGAGTAAAATGTGTTAAAAATTAAAAGCCTACCCCAACCCCTTGTGATTTTTAGCATTTCATTCTGGGAAAGCTCCATTAAAGAATTTGTGAGTTTGGCCACAAAAACTTGCTTTAAAAGTTTATTTTTGAATTAATTAGATATTCAATCAAAAATGCATTGAATTTGACCTTTTGACTGCTGCAAAATGTTCTCCTCGAAATGTACAGACCCATTTGTTTTCGATGCCCGATGACATGTTTCAAATTTCGCTCTCAAAGAGTACAAAATAAAATGACATTAAACACCATTTTTAATGTAAGGTTCGAGTTTTCCCCACTTTTTAAAATGAGGACTTTCCTGTTGGAAATGAGTGCATCTGAAACCTGAATATGACCTTTGCACCTCTCTTTAATATGGCATAATTAGTATAAAAAATGCAAGGCTACCCCTTGGTGATTACTAACGTAACTCTGGCAAAATTCTAAACAAAATGTGAGGCATTTTATATTTTCAACTGCACCACAAAAAGGGGCCCAGCTTTTACAGTAGTGTTTAGGATCTGTTGCCTCTACATTTATAAGCAACCTGAACTGTATGGTTTCCAATGTTCGAGGTGTCCATTAAATGTCATCTACTGTATAGTGTGGTAGCTTTAGAACCTGCAAGTAGTATGGTCACCTTCACCTTCTTGTGTTCTAGTGATGCTCGTCCTTTTGCTAGTCCACCTACACTTGGTCCTGTGTCTCTTACCACAGCAGCATGTGTTCTAGTGAGGTGGGTAATCATCAGACTACTCCTACCCGATGTGTTCTAGTCTCTCATCCATCCTCTTCGTAGGAGTTACTTCTCCATAACTTAATAGTCCCTTCCGATGCAGACAGGAGACAAACTTCCTTGGGATGGAACGACAAAGAGTGAACATTGTCCTTTCCTGCCTTCTCAATAGTTGTCACCATTGACCCCTGAAGATATTAAAATAAATGTGAATTACAACATCAATGTTTGCAAGAAGTTCCCTCATACAACATGTACATGAATGCCTTTATTAATTATGCAAGACATCAGGCGCAGCACCAAATGATAATCAAAGATTTCGTGGCAGTGTGATTAGTGGATGAAAAATGGGGCGGGCTTATTGAATGGTGTATTGGTGGTACTGCGCCTATAGCCTTGTTTCGCTTACAATATTGACGTAATGCATTATAAGAAAAACCATTTTATGGTCCATTATTATACCATCTCTAATGGCTTTAAGTGAGAGTTCACGGGTGTTATAAAAATGGAATTCAAAGAACGCTGAGTGAGTTGTAACCTGATTGTCTTAATTGTGAGATCATTAGAATATTACCAGCAATTTTTTTTCCAACTCTTTTGTTCCTTTTTTCTAAACTCAGTGTCTAGTGCATCAGACTCGAGTTCTGATGGCCAAAACATCAAAGTGTTGGTCTGAATCCTGGTCAATGACTCATGTACTGTCCTTGTGCAAGATGCTTAAAGGGGCTGTGTTGGCTATATCAAAGCAGGCCTGTGGCTATAAATGGAATATGAGCTCTCACCCAATTACAGCATGTGCGCTCCCCATAAATTGGTATGGGGGAGCACGTGCCTGCACAACTTAGGAAGAGTTCATAAGCTAACAAAATGTTGAACTCGGTACAAGGCAAGCTCTCAAAACTGATAGGTGCACAGAATCAAGTATTCTATTCCACTTACAAACACTCTGCCTTGTGACCGGTTTAGAGCGCATCATGACTGGTTAGAGCGCATCACATGACTTT
>JAUELU010000018.1:1254206-1264235 GCA_032357145.1 Evasterias troschelii
TTTACTCATTTCTCAAAAACTACAGCACCTCAGCCAGTAATATTTCAATGGAAGCTTTCTATCATCATTATCTTTAACTATGTAAGTTTAATGTAAATCTGTGAGCTTTTCTGTTTTGTGTTTTACCAGAAGTATAGAGACCCTTTAAAGAGGGGAGTCTAAAATCAAACAGCACTTAGGCCTATATATGTTTTTGTTTTGTTTTTATTTCAAAGTCTTTTAAGTTAAACAAAACAATACATGGATTATATCCAGGTCGCCATTTAATGTTGAGCTGTAATCCGAAAAAAAAACATCATAGCCTGCGTCTTGTACCTGGAAGACGGGCGTAATGATCTATGCCCTATACTTCCAGGCACACAACTTACCTTTAATTCCAAATAATAAAAAGGCCCTGCACAGTAAAATTGCACCGGAAAAAGGGGGAAACATGGCATAGGCTTACTGTTCCCTTTTTGCTGCTAGAATTACTAAAATTATGTTTCTCATTCCCATTATGCAGAAACTAACCTTCCTATAATGATTTTTGAATGGCAGCAAGAAAACCGATCAAAAATTCACGCGTAGTTTTCTTGACACACAATGTTTTGCAAATTAAATGTTTCCAGTTAACTTTCCGTTACGTCATGAGTAGTATAAACACAGCCAGACAACAGCGTCATAAATAACTAACTAACTGCTGTGTTATGAAAAAGTTGACATGGATAGACAGCAACCAAAATATATATAACAAACTACACGCAACTACTACCAGGGCCAGTCAAACCTGCCGAAACCGATTTAACATAACTCAAAAATTGTCCATCTAAGCTCAACAATTGACCGCAATCTGGTAAAACTGCAAAAGCACTGGTCAAAAGTTTATTGTAAACTAGCCACAAGATGCTCGAAAACTGGGGAACGACTGTCAGTAACCAATTAATATGGTCAAAAACTGGTCAAGGCTGCTCGAAAACTATTCGAGAACTGCACTCAAGACCTACCGGGTCGAGAAGTAGGTCGAGACCTACCGAGTCGAGAAGTACTCGAGAAATACCGGGTCAAGAGTCACTCGAGACCCACCGGGTCGAGAACTACTCGAGACCTACTCGAGAACTACCGGGTCAGAACTGACCTGGATTCCGGGTCACACGGGGCCCGACCAATTTATTGATCATTTACCCCATATTATGTGTCAAATGACCAGCAACTGAGTCATACTGACGCAGACTCCGGGTCAACATGCACATTTTAAATCATTTTCCGGTTGACCTGACCTACAAATTGGTCAAGCACCCCCCACCCCCTATACCCATAAAATGCGTTTATTCGAAGGCTACTCCAAAACAGACAGAAACAACTTGGCGCTTTCTGCTGAATGACCAGGTACTTGTCAAAGCGTCATGGCAAGTTCTAGGTGGACATGAGGGGACCATGTGGTGACGGTTTGCATAACTGTATGTATGGTTTACGGATATCATTGAGAACTGACTTAAGAACCAACAGCATTCCTTGTTATAGACTAGAACTCTGCTCCCTTGCGACGCCAATGAAAATGGTAAACTTGCCTTTTAAAGCATATAAAAACAAAATAATCTGTGGTTAATGTAGGTGCCTTGAATTGTAATGTTTTCTTCCCACGTAATGTCTCCATCAATCGTCGTTTATGTCTACAGAGTTAGTTAACTTCATAATAAGTGCACGTTCAATCCTTTGTTATGTAAAAACAACGTAGACAATTTGCAAGCCATAACAAATAAAAGTGTTTTCTCGCAAAACGACATATTATAACGTACACCAAACGACTGCAATATCGCCGTGAAAACCGGTGTTTACTGTTCTATTATATAATTATGCGTAACCTTAAGGACTCAAACTACGTAAAAGATTGTCGCAGCTACGACGAAACTTCCGCCTTGCGGTTTTCCATGGTAATCGATATTATCAACTCAATTCAATTTGACTCAAATAACAATACAATTGTTTTGTCCCATTATAATTAGCATCCAGAAAATGCAAGCAAAAATGACAACGTGGTGGCATGTTTAGGCAAAGCTTGTCAGGGAAGAGCCCACTTACAAAAATGCAAGCGTTGAGCCTTAGAGAAAGACTCTAGTTTAAGGGTCAAAACTTCAGGCCATATTTATTAATATTATTATTATTATTAATTATTTGTTTTCATATGTCATTTTGGTTGGTTAGCTAATATGTTATATTTTCTCAAAAATACAAAAACTAAAAAACAAAAAAAACTAAAAAAACACAACAACACTCCAACAAACAAATAAACAACTACACAACAAAATAAAAGACCAATGCTCCCCCCGAAAAAATAAAAATAAATAGATATATAATAATTTGTGTACGTTTGATAAGTTTAACAAAGCAGTAAACAATGATCTATTCTTAGCCAGCCCCTCGATCGTGATATAAGCGCACACCTCAAATAAACTCAAACTTTACAAATTCGCAATTTTTAAAGTCCAATTCACGCAAACATTTTCAACATTTGCCTGCCCTACATGAGGTCAAGTCCCTCATCGTGAATTTTAAATAAAATATAAATAATGGCGGTCAATGTTTGGCTGTTGAATCAACTTTAAAACGCACTCTTCTAAGGCAATTATATAAACATTTGAGGTGACAGCCCGGGTGTTATAACTATACTCAAAATTCGAATCAGTTCTAGATTATGTGTAAATCTACGGCTAGGAAGTAGGAGTTAATTAAAACCATATAATTCTGTGCAACCTATATGCTAGATGTGAAACTGTAGAATGATTGGATACTGAAGAAGAAATATGCTGATATCCAGATCTGCCAAGTTTCACAATTCCAAAGTAATTACAACAGGATCCATCTGGAATCTATCTCAAAATCCCTGAGTTCCTGTTCGATAGAGAATGAAGGGACTTTATCGCCTCGGGTGGTACTGTCATCAATTTCAACGGAGTAGGACTGCTGCGAGAGGTAGCGAGTGGAATGATATACTCGATTAAACTGGATGAATATATATTTATACTCTTTCTCTGAGAAGGGTTATTCCAACAAAAAAATGCAAGTGAAAAACCAAATTTACTAAAGTAATTAATGCAGCCTTATTTAGCTTACGAGAAGCTGTTAGTGACACCAAACAATGTTTAATAATGGATTCGTCAATACTGCATCTAAAAGACGTTTCGGTAAGTATGACATGGTCTTCAGCTTACTTTCTCGAATATAGCAACATTACAGGGTTTTTATGATGTAGTATGCAAAAGCAAATTCAAGCGAAAACTATAACATCCTTGTTTGAAGTCTTCATACACAAGAGAGGTTTCTTCCATGACCAATGAGCCTGTAAATTATTCACGCACCTTAATATTGTGTACCGGAGCGCAATCTGGCGTAATAAATGGTGTAAGTGTTTTTGTACCCTTATCGATTTCTCGATGAATTGGTCTCGAAAACATTTCAAAGTCTTGAAGAATTTGATCAAACACCTTGTCCATGCTAGACCCTTTGAAGCAGCGGGCCGACAGGCAGTGGTTCAAAGAGGTGTACGCGGCGACCGACTACGGTATAACACTTTTCATGGACGGTCAGAATTAAGTTAGCCCGACCATGGACTTGTTTATGTTGTGATGATAAGTCAGGTGTGTAATTGAGAGTCAACTTTGATACAGCCGTGGAATAGGGTTTAAAGGGTGTGTACAACATTGGTAAGAATGTTCACATAATTGCCCACATGGTTTAAATATGATCATGGTGGAAAACTTCCCTTGAAATAGTTTTGCTTGAAACGCCATAGTTTTTAAGGAAATGAGTCAAACAGGAGTGTTTATCCTGCATTATAAAATCCGATGTTTGAAAAAATGTAAAATATATAATGGGGTTTTTCACTGTTTTCTCAAGATTCCGAGACTGATTAAGCTTAAACTGTCACATGTTTGGTATTTCATGTATATGTTGGGTCACATCAAGTGTGGATAATTGTCTTTGGCAAAAAAGTAAACAATAAGTGAAAATATGTTCATAGTTTATCTGTACGCATGTTTGTGTTCTTCTTGGTAAACTACCAAGACTATGAGATGTGTCTGAATTGGCGGCTGACTGGCTACGGCTACGGCTGTATCGCCGCGGTCATCAATAATTGAAGTATAGGTTGTCCTTAGCAACACTCTAAGCCACAACCGTAGCCGTAGCCACCAATATGGATGTGGCTTAAGACGAGAAATTGAAAAAATGCAATCAATGAACTGGCTCACGAGCAAAAAACTAAAAACTCAAATGAGAGAAGTTAAATTCACTTTATTTTGTTTGTTCACTGCTCTAAGTTGCCATATTCACACTGTTATTTATTATAGTAACAAGTTGAGAAGTTTGTAATTAAATGTTGAGATACTTATAAATTTGCAAAAAATGAAGTTAAATTGGAGCTCCTGGCTTCGTTCTTTGATAGTTACCATTAAGTTTTAAAGAAAATAAGTTGTTGTTGCTAATGTTTCATTGTTGTTTGTTTTGATTCATTATCTATAAACACTTCCCTGATTGGATTGTTTCGTCAAAGGGGGCTATAGCCGTCATCGCAATAGTGAACATCATTACAATAATGCTGTTTTTTCTTTATTATAATCTCTTTTTAAAGATTATTTTTAAAGATAAATTTTTAATTAAAACAAATAATGTATAAGTGCAGACAAATTTGGGTGAACAAGGTAACACAATAATGCGCTTAAACACTTAAACTTTCTGCAATTATATACAATTTTGTAAAACTAATATCATGCTAGTGCTTCCAAAATAGTGCTGTTGCAAAAAACGATTGCAGAGTTGTCAACATAAATATATGATTTCGTTTCTTTCCCCTTAAGACAAATATATGTTTCTTTTAAAACAGACTAACTTTGTGCATCACCAGAATTCTGTATAAAATTTAAGAAATTTAACTGCAGAGTTGTCATAAATAGTTGATTTCATTTCAGTTAAGCTTGGTTCCAAACTATGTTCCAAACACTGTTGCTAGTTGCCTTATGTGAATACATTATAATGTCACTGTGACACTTGATGCGCACTATAGACTCTTTAGTTCACTTAGACTGAATACTGAAAGCTTCCCTTTTGACATGGTTTATTGAGACTGAGTAACTAAGTATAGTGTGACGTCTAGAACGGATTGAAGATCGCGATATGTTCCTACCCACGCATTGATAAAATTTAGCATGTGGTATCGTCTCATAATAGCATCCGTTATCAGTATCGATAGGCGATATGGACGATGAAAAAAAAAATAATGAAAACATTATACAATTCCCGAAAGACTCGGCTTAGTTTTCACAAAACAAAAGATGAAGACAATAATGGATCATCGGTTCGCCACAGGGATCACCTTTATAAAAGGCTGTGAAATTGAATACGGGCACTTGGGAATAACACCGACGGACAAGTGTTGTTTGAAACGTCCCCGATAATAATCACCGTAACCTTTTGCTGTTTCATTTGTCAACGTGAAGATTATTCAAGGTATACTTGTTTTGTTCTTTTTAAAAACTAACAATGATTTATGTGGATTGAACTTTAAAGTGGTGAGCCAAACCGTCCCATTCGCAAATAAAGCTTAGACGGCAGGGTTTGGGCAATTAAATGTCAGGGGGGTTTGTTTGATTAGATATCATTGTTATGTATAAATATCGGTCATCAATCGTTACAGGAGATTATAGGTTACCCGATAAAAAACAAAACAATGCGGAGGTAAATCATAAGTGTTCAATTGAAAGGTTCTTGTATAACATCGGTTGCATTACTTACTAAAGAAATTGCTGAAGGAGTGGGCCATTTTTACTTTCATATTAAATCAATATTTAAAACTAATATATATGTTGGCCTTAAGGCAAATGTCATCTTGTTTTGTCTTTTTTTTATTAGCCGTTTTTGTTTAGACATTAATATATATAAGTTTTTCCGTAAGTTTTCCAACAAATTAATATTTAGAGAGTTTATACCTCTCGTTGTTCTATTTCGGATTAAATTGAAAGCTCCTCTGATCAGACTGTCAATTCTCACATGTGTGTATTAGTTTGATTCAGGCAATTAAACAAAAAAACATTCAAACACCACTCAAAAAAGTGTTCACATTTGCAGCGGCTCTTCGCAGTGATTTGTGGCTGCACCTACTCTGTTAAATTGAATTCTGATTTCGCACATGGCTCATAAATACGCCAGCTATTGTTTTAATTTGTATTATTATTTTAATATAATGCCATATAAATTCGCTAGTGTAACAGTCAAATGTAATTGCACTTTATCTGAAGAGGCGAAATAACTTTAATACTAATGCATGCAAGTGGAATATGTTGGGTTTTTTTAGCTGAAGATTTCAGGAAAACCTGCCTAAAATAAACGATTAATTAAATATAATAGTCATAAAATAATAATAGCAATAGTAACGTTACATTAGTTTGCTTTCTATATTTTTAACTGTGAAGCTGTATGGATAAAATAGATGTTGTAATGTATACTATATTTATTTAAGTTTTTAATTCTTCGTGATTCTTTCTCAGCGTTCTCACTATCCTCCGGTGTATTGGGTAGCCCACTATGGTGAAACCTTCTTGTGGTTTAGTACCTCATTACGTTTCCACACACAAATATCATTCCTGACATCGCTGTACTCTGGCGATGCAATTAGCGGTCTCTTCAGTGTGGGTGTCACGTACACCAGGCTATAATAACAGATTCATTCACCCAGTTCTATAAACGTCAAGAACACACCAAGTGCAACAATTTAACCGACTCTGACTTCTCTGTTTAAAGTCCTTAAAGAGAGAAGTGCCGATTCCCATTTCGCGTTGAGTGCTAACAAGTTAAGTCTTCAACGGGACACGAGGAATGCTCTGCAAGGCCTCATAGAGATTCTGACTTATTGTTTAAGACAACAAAGAGAGCGAGCGATCAAACATGAACTACTCGTTCTGTTTGCACAAGCATCAATGTTGATTAGCTTCAGTTCGCCAGGCATGAGGGTTCTCCTTCATGGGCCATTTGTGGGGAAAGTGCTGCGGCAGGATCCAGACAAACTGCCTCTGAGCGTTAAATTAATTCATGGCTTTAGTGATCCTTACTTAAGGTATAACGGCACTCGAGAGGATCAGATAAAAAAGGGTCGAGTTTTGGAAAACTGCGGCTTGCTTTGGGGAAATTATCTTTATGACATTTGACTCGCGGGTGATGGCTGCATCCTTATAGATGACAAGAAAAGGAAAAGTTCATTATCCATGGAATAATTGCATTTTTTGTTTTTCATCAGAAATGTTTGTGTTGCGCTGAACAAAGTAAAGATGAAACAAGGTACATATGGCAAAGTAAAGAAAACAAATGAACATTCATACGAAATGAAATGCCATCGTCCACAAATTGAACTTAAAGACGATAACAAGTTAAATAAAATAATACGATAAACTACACAAAAATACAACATATCATGAAAAACAACAACACCATCAACATTAAATGCTGACATTCGTTAACAAGAAAATAAACAAAAACAAAAATGAAAAATACGTCAACCCTAAGATTGTGTTCCAACAGTTCGATTGCTCATTCGACGCGAAGCATTGAAACATCATTTGTTACGGCGGCTGGAAAACAATACCCCCACAAAATAAAACACAAAATAATTTAAGCGTACCAACTTAAGAAACAGAAATAAAAAAATAAAAAAATCAATACAACTTGAAGATTGTTTGGGGTCAGCTATCAGTAAGTACCGGAAACAGTGCTTTGCTATTGGATTATTTATGGACTATTTTTTAATATCGTTACTGCTCTAATTGGAAAAGGAGGACTACCGTAAATCTGCTTCCGCATATTTCGTTCGGAACGAACAAAAAATGAGAAAATCAGAAGTAAAGAAGGTCACTGTATTCTTTGTCATTCCTTGCAAATAAATTGACCTCTTGCACCGCGCGCAGCGCACTTCACGTCTTTATGCTTCTAGCCATTTTGGGGGCTCGAAATGCACCCACACAAATTTCAACTCTCAAAATGGTGGACATTTTAGACGCGAACTGTGTGAGGGTGCATTCCCGTCCGCAAAATGAAATTAATAAGTGTGAACCTAACATTTGAATGTGCTTGTTTTGTACCATACAAACGAGCGAGAGCGCTCTCCTGTGAGCTCATCTGGAGACGCGCCATTCCGCAGGTTACGTTTACATACACGATGGAAACGTGCACGTGCATAACAACATTATAAAGGAAAACTAGAAACAGAAAAGACGAAAAACCAGCATTGAGTCTGTGTGAACGAAACGGAAACAATTATGTGTTTAGAAATGGAAAAATTAACATACGAACTGAACTAGTTTTTTAAGAGTAAAATGGCACAAGGGGTTAATAATTTTATGAACATAGAATGAAACTTGTCATAATTTTAAGAAAGTTTGTAGATGTTAAACATGTACAGCAAACGTATGCTTGGGTACACATAGAAACAAATGCAATAAACTACTGACGACAGGAGCTAACGGAAATGGAGGCTTGATGGTTTTGAAACTTAGTTCTCAAGGTTGTAAAATCAGCACAATTCATCAACCTTGTGTGCTGACGTCATCACGCTGTCATCTTACAGGTAAAGCGATTATGAACAATGAAAACGCACATATCATATTGATAAGAGAGGGCCAAGCACTTATCGTTTGACATAATATAGCCGATGGTGTCCTACTCCAAATGACGTCTCGTGCGTAATGTTTATACTGCGGACAGACATTCACTGAGTTTGAATGGCGTTGAGCTTTGCTAGTCACGACACTCCTCAGCAGTGTCAGACATCATTTAAGGTCGGCCCTCTGGAACTACACAATTTTAATATGTAGGCGTTAGAGAAAGGAACTTGTATAATACTTTGTCTCTCTCATTCCCCTACCCCCTTCCCCTTTCAGTGCAAGAAGCCCCCGAGCAATCTTCGGATACGCCTTTGAGGAATTGGAAGCGGAACAGTTACACCATACTAAGAAGTTATGGTAGAGTTTTAACGCTTCGAAGTGATTTCTATACGCCAGTGGGCACAAAGCACCGGGATCTTCAACATGCTTAGTTAGAAATACATTTCAGATGGAACGAAATGCGTGAATTACCAGCAATTTATTGAATTGGTGATAATCGACAGCTAAATTACATAATGCTAACAAAATAAACTTGATCAAGCAGTGGGTAACTTAATTTTGTTTAACACTTCAAATTTTAACAATGACAGTGTCGACAAGCCCTTATGAACCAAACTCATTGTCGATTGCCAGGTTTGTTTTGCACATAGAGAAAGCAAGTAATGTATTATTATTATTTAGTTTTTGTTGTTGAGTGGGGATGTTTGTCGGGTAATTTTTTATTTGTTCAGCTTTCAGGTGCTAATTGGAAAACAAAACCACACATTTGAAAAGAAAAGGCGACAACTAATTTACAGCAAGATATCACCTAGGCCAATCAAAGGACTTTAAGTCTATAAAAGCCCTGCCTCAAATAAACATTTATATAGTTATCTTCATTCGGAGGAAAAGACCATTCAGGCAAAACATCTTCCCCGCTTTGACGTCACTACGTTTGGCCCGATTTTACACTGGCTTGCTTTAAATACAATTTACAGAGCTCATATTAGCAGGGAGCCAGTGAAACAGCGCAACCGCCGGCAGAAATTATCCACAACACCAACATAAAACTTATGCGTTTATATAACACACGTAGCAACAATAGCAGGGGCTAACACAAATGATTGTTTTACTTGTTCAAGTTCAATATAGAAGTAACTTTAGGCAAAATTACTGAATAATTACTCAATGAGATTTGGGAAAAAGGTGCTGTTAAAAAAAATAAAATAAAAATAAAATAAAATAACAAAGAAACAAAAACGTAAATTAGCTCTGAATGGAGCGTGACTAACTGGCGAAGACCAAACGAAGCTTGAATTTAATTCCAGGATTTATTTACCTTGTATTACAATATTGTTTCCTCACGACGAGTTTCAATGTGTTCATTTTAATGTTTGTAAAAGGCGGATGCAATCTTGTATTTTTG
>JAUELU010000018.1:1289145-1300229 GCA_032357145.1 Evasterias troschelii
TTTTGATATTATGGATGAACAAAAAACAAAATAAAACAAGAAAATACAATGTACTATAAAAATAAATACCAAGATAAAATAGCTCTAACCTTACAAGGATATTGTTTCTTTGTGTTATTGTGTTTAAAGAAGTTCCGTCTATTTCGAGGACTAGTGAGAATCAAATTTGAGCAGCCTTGCCGCGATATTTAAACCCAAATTAGCGGTTTATGAAGCAAACTGTGTACGAATGTCAGATGTTTGGGTTGAGAAGAAGTACCCCAAAGTCCCAGTTCATTTTTCAAAGTCTTGTTATACGATAGCTCCTCTTAGTAATGTGTGCAAAACCAACGCACAGAGCATTTTCACGCCAGATCTTCGGTCAACAACGTGTTCTGTGTAATGCCTACCGCAAAACCTGCCAGCGACATAAAGCATTATCCCTTTATTGGTTGATATAATGGTGTTAATTGCGTTGCAATGATTGCCCCAGATACACAAATGGCGCAAACAGTCGTATTCGTCTTCTTTCTCAAACATTTTTGGACAACAACTGGCCGACACGTATCTCAAAGCACCCCCCCCCCCCATGTCGTCAGAACAAGTAGCCATTACAGGGTTTGTGGCTAAGTTTGCTCTCTTCCCGTCCAGTTAGAGCAATACTGTTGTCCATATACACGTTTTGTCGTCGACGGGGGGTACGCACAGCGATGAGACGTAGCGCAGGGGGGCTTGTTGCACGTTACAAGTGGTGTCCTCCGTTTGTTTGCTCTTTCACCTCGCTCGCTCGACGCAGTGCATTTTAGCTGTTAACGCGTCAAGAGCAGCCACTACAAAAGGCTTTTAAGAAATTGATAAGAGACAAAATGAGACAGAGGAGGAAAACAAGGGCAGGCAGACATCTCAGCATGCTGTTAGCTCTGGCCATTTCGATAAATTAGACCAGGTAGCCGTATTTGGTAAAGATCGTCTGACGCGTCCGTTCAATTACAACAGACACGTCACTGCTGTCGCCAGGGCTTGTAACCAGAACCAAACGTGGTCGTTCGTGTTACTGTTACTCCTTCGTTTTATCAGAAGGGGGGAACACGGTTTTGAGTTTCACGGGATACGCATTTTTTTGATAAATGTGGTTGTCAAACCGGCGATTACGCTTACGCTTGCAGCATCCATCATCACCATGACAAATTCACGGTCCAGTATGAGGTCATGGCACCTGACTAATCTAAGTTAGTCCATACATGTTAAATCGTGTTTGATGCTCAACGATAAATACCACTGTACCATAGAGCTGATCAGAAGCCATATCTTCCCGAGATAACAAGTGATGAGATATCTTAATCGTCCCACGTTTCAATTATTGGACTGATAAAGAGTAAATGCAATTGATTGGACGGCATTGCATCTCGCAACCTTTTGATGTTTCGAAAGATTGAAATGCATTTATTATGTATGTTTTTCATTTGTTATTCAATCTTGCCAGACCTTGGGTTTAATTGGAGTTTGCTTCTATATAGCAAGTTATCAGGCCACTGAACGCAGAGACGCACGTGTATAGGTTTGCTACTGGATAAACAACTTAATCCTGTCTCTTTTATGACGCATGGACCTTTATATTTTGAAGAGTGCCTTCTCTCTGTTTTATTTGTTTTTCCCTTTTTTCCCCGTATACCCCGTTATTTTTTTCTAGATACCGTTTTCTTTCAGTTGGATCAACAAAGAAGACAATTTAAAGACGACTATTGATTTGGTTTTACACTGTGGGTATGGTTAAGGGCTCAATGTTGCTCCCCCGACTTTAATTGGTTGTTGGTGTTAGGGAAGGGAAGGGGTGGATAACTGTATAGACAAGGCTTCAGTTTATTTCCAACAGAATAGGCACATTAGATAATAATTTCTTGGTACGGTGATGCGTTTTCTAATTTGGATATTCAGCCAAATATTTGCAAGATTGTGTACTTTTTAAATTAAGGCATAACAAATTATTACATACAAAATAAATGAACATGGATGGAAAGGAAAATGCACACATCATGTAAAAAGGTAGAACGAACTTTGTTTAACAGAATACGTTTACAACTATTTCAAATTTACAGCTGACTTCTCTTAATCTGAAATATGAAATGAGTGAACAACTAAATGGCTACCTCTCGACTGAATCTAAACGTACTCATCAATTAAATAAAATAGTAAAATGTTTGCTTTGTTCTACAAAAGAAATGTATTTTCATCTGCTACTCAAACGTCCAAACACACAATAGTCGGATGCGCTCTATGTGCATCAATGGGTACTTCAATAGTTCCGTTGCCGGGCTACCAAACTGTTTCGCTAATAAAAAGTGTCAATTATCAAACTTGGGAATCGAACAAATCCTGATCTTCTGCTCATGGGGTTTGAATTGAAAACCTTAAGACTTTGCGGAAAAAAGTCATGACTAAATACTTGATTCGTGACGTAGGTTTTAAGAGTTGTACTTTATTCGGTTGAACATATTTTGTAACTTAAACATAGGTGAGACCTAGGGCTCTGCGCAAGAGCACCACGATTACTATGGCTAGGGACTAGTATTATAGAGCAGAACGATAAGGGAAAGTGTAACACGGATAATGTAACTCATACATGTTTCATTTCTACGTCTCCTTCCCAATCCCGTGGCCTGAGGGCGTTCTTAATACAGTATTTGTCAGGTTGAACTAAAGTTAGGATAGATGAAGACATTGCGAGGCTTTGGCAACAACTTGATACTCCCGAATGACAACTACCAAATAAGCATGTTACCCACTCACTTTTTGTGTTTTTGTTGTTGTTGATGCTTTTATAAGATAGTCAGACGTGAGTGTAAAAACAATACCGGTACATTGTCTGCGTGTGTAAGGGAAACAAAGTAATAATTAAAATTGAACATGAAAGCCAAATAAAACACAAAATTGAACTCTGCTGTTTTTAAATAATATAATAACGAGTCAAATTTCAATTGGATGCCCACTGAGGGTACAGACATCGACTGGGGTCAGGGCACGTGCCCCCCCCCCCCCGCCCCCCCGCCTCGTACGCCACTGATCCTTACCATCAAAGGGTAAGACACCCTCAGCCATTGGGACTCGTTCTATAAGTTAACGAGTCCGGGTCATCAGGATCTATTTTGTAGCTTATTTAATCAGTTCTGGTTATGAAACCGAGGGACCTTCACACGTAATCGGCGCCGTACCTTGCGGCCTGGACTACCCGTGTAAAGACGACGACGACGAAATGATCCGGTGGGAGGACAATTCTTTACAGGGATAAGGCCATGTAATCAGGTAGAGACTGAAAGCTTCAATTCAAGCGGGATACTTTGATCTGACCAGGGATTCTAACCGGGGTTCATAGAGGTGAACGGAAGGTCAATAAACCATAAAAGCCAACCCTTTTTCACGATGCATTCTTTTGGACTATTAGGGTACAGCCCGGTAGTGAACACATTCGTGCATTGTAATTGAACTATGTTTCTGCTCGTGCTGAATAAATAGGTTAGGTAGAGTAACACTGTTGAAGTGATACGGTCGTCACGTGGTAACATGGTCCTTGTCAGCGGACATCTTACATTCATGATATTACGTTGTTGTATCCATGACCGCGAACATCACCGGAGACAGTCACTGATACGCGAGTACTATCATACATTAAACTACCCTTAACGGGGCTGTGTCGTCATGACCATAGTCTGCTTGTGACTGGACATGAACACTCACCCAGGTACGTCATCGTACGCGTGCGTTGCCCGTCACATCACAAAAACAGCTTAAGTGCGTCGTCATTATTCTCGCACGCGCTTGTGCAGTAACTGAGTGACGGCGCTCAACTTATGTATGACCACAGACTATAGAACACGACGACAGTGCCTCTATAATAGATCGGTCGTTCATTGGTAATCATTTTATACGCCAGAATTGGGCTATTTCGACAATCTGTCTCGTTTTTGTTGAGATACGGTAATTATAACCTTGGTTGGTAATGTTGGTAACAATACTGCAGCAATAGGAGGGGTGGGGGTCAGCCAGCGTTGCTTATGATATCTTACGCTTTGGATCAAGATAAGGCAGAACATTTGTGTTTTTATTTTTCTCTCTTTTTGATCAGTTCAATACAGAGCAATACAGTATGATAGCGTTCTTTGCGTTTATAGTTGAGACAATAAACCATGGACATGATGCAAACTGTTGAACGACCTTGCCTCGATTTTAGCAAGCCTCGTTTTTAGCACTATAGTCACGGAAAGATTCGTTTTGAAACGACACTGCGAAGCGTCCGATAACTAACCATATTGGCACCAACTAATACATTTTAGAGCGTCGCGATGCGTAGTAATAGTGAATGCCGGGCAAATCAATGGATGGCACGTGCCGCGTGTTTCAAAAATCAAATCACAAAGATCTGCGTAAGGAGTATATATTATAGATTACACCCGCCACCATCTTAATTTTTTAGTTCCATGTTTATTACACAAAATATTTCACGTCAATCGTTTATGTTCACATTTTCCCCAGTATTTTGTTGTTCCATAGCCCTTATTGGTTGCTGCCCCAGTGGCACCATTATGGTATAACCATAGTTAGTGAACATTTTCAATCTTAAAATTGCTTTAAGTTGTTACTGTCTATGGTTATCTTTATTTGTCTGAATGAATTGTACCTTTTGCAACGTTTATTGGTAGGCCCTACCAGCAACAACGTATTGGTCTGATATACTGTTAACTTCCGTCTGTAACAGTGTCTCGGGACAAACGATTTGACATCAGCATCGGAGAATAGACATGCGCAGAGAAGCCCGTGTATCTTTAATTCAATGATCGCTACCACCGAGTTCTAAAATGTCACCATACCCGCTGGGGATAAAGGTAACTCACCACAGTCAACACTAATATCAGACAATTTCATGCATTTTGGGCGGGCTTTGTCAGACAAAAAGATCTGACATGAAAAGGGAAAGTGATTTCGTTTGCTTTACCAGCTTAAGTCTACAACGTTCAATTGATTTCGACAAATATGCGTGTCGTATTCTCGGCGCTCAGGTAGCTGGAGACTCTTTGCAGACGATATCGTTCACACGTGTAGTGTTTCCCGCGCGGAATACCAATCTGTTTCCCGACCCCTTGTTTTCCCCTTTTTTCTCATTTTCGCGTCGATATCGATTGCAGGAGACACACGTAAGGTCTAAGTTACAGCTAGATTTTTGCTACAAACCGAGGCAGGGAGTCCCGAATGCTCCCGGGTTGTGTTTGCATAAGGACATCCTTAGAACGAATCCACCGTAGGGTAAATTATTAGCAAAAGGGAAATGACCAGATATTCTGAACGGTATGTTTCAATGTGACTTTCAAGTTTTAAAACCATCGGCAGCAGAAGCAGGAACAGTATCAGCAGCAGCAGCAACGACATTATGCAGGAGCAGGAACAACAGCAGAAGCAATAGCAACAACAACATCATAGCCTAATATCAACAGCAGTAGCAGAGCATCAACAACAACAAAAACAACAACATACACAAACAAAAAACAACAAAAGCAACGTAGAAACATATATAAAGATAGAGAGAGTGAGAGACATATAGAGTCCTATTGATAAGGGGGTATACTTTAAACTTCAAACATCCCAGCGAATTGACTAACAAATGAACGCTAGTGAATGTTTACATCCAGGGTGGGAAGGGGGGAGGTGACTGCAGTTTTTGCAAATAGCAGATCATTGAGTAATCCGTTAACAACTTTATGAACAAATGGCAGTTTGAAACAATTAACTATTGAAGAAATTGGGATCATTGTTACGGTCTATCCAACAAACTCCATTTATGTAACTGGTGTTCGGTTAATTTGTTCCAAATACTGGTGTTTTGATGAAAACCATTGATCAATTACTTATCGAGTGCTTTCTGTTTCAACCGTTTATTTTAACCTTTAGTTTATATTTCACAAAACGTGTTGCCATGAAACCTTTTAGTCCACTGTTCCCAATTTCTACAGGCTACCCTTATGATTTATTATATAGCAAGATAAAAGATGATATCTCAATTGATGAATGGAACCGATATGAGACAACAGTTTATGTGTCTCGGGATAAACCAGCGACAAGGGCTACCCATCTTGTCCATCTTATATAGTTCCCCACGTTCCCTGGCTTAAAACACGACGTCATTATCCGTTTTCCCTAGCTGCAAGATGAACCCATTGAGCAACCGTGAAGACGAGAAAATCACCGTAGGCACCAACGGATTAAATATCCACCTGAAATCATTTTTGCTTCCTATTCATAAACAATGGAAATAATATAACCATGGGGGAACTGGGGGTAGATGAATAGCTTCACACACGCGTGCAGAGAAGAAGCGAGAAGACTAAATTTCCTCGTCTGATAAATGACTATTTACATAAGCTGTTGGTCAAGATACATTGATTGGGTGTAGTAAGAATTGGATGAACAGGCAGCGTGGATACACATACTGCCTGCACGTATGATGCGTGGGTTGCCAGCGATCAATATAAGGTCTTGTTCAGAAAGTGGCGGTCTAGGGTTTCTACGTTGCAGGGACACTGGGTGGGTCATTACAACTGACATTACGACTTATTTGGTACAATGATCAGCCTTAAAGTGCCTTGCCAACGCACACTTAAAACTATCGGCAATTGTGTTTGCTTGTGATGAGCGCATTCAACTCGTCAAGGTAGAAAGTTATCTTAAATGTCAACACTACGGTGTTGAATGAGCAGACCTGACGTCTTGTTTCAAATTGTTCAAAAAGAAATCAAAACAACAAATAACAAGTACACTATTCAAACGCGGGGCTTTTAAACGGTTTTAGTTTGTCATAAGGACTCTTTCTGTTGGAAAATGAGTGCATCACAAAACTGACTATACAACCTTAGTGCCCCGGCCACTTTAAACTGCACAATGCGAATAGGCTGGTGTTAAATGTGCTCGAGAAAAAAAATATATACCAGTAACCATGGTATTAGTGTTATATTATTTTGTTTTATGACTTCTGGAAGTTTGATTGAATTCCAAGATTTGTAATATTAACTGATATAACTTCGAGCCACTGCCTCAGTATACATGTCTCCTAACAAGATCAACTCATTATAAGGAACCGGAATACAATATTAATTTCCGAGCACCTCGACGGCTACAATCCATTCATAATTATCAAATAAACTATGGTTTTGCTTAGCAGAGAGAGAAACCAAATGAAATTGCTTCACAGGAACATAATGCCGACCACCATGCCACAGAGAAATAATGTTTTTTACTGAGTCCACTGCGGGATTTCAACGAGAAATATCTTGACTATTAAATTAAGTTAAATTGAGATTTTATATCTGACCACCGGGTTTAATTCTGAGAACAAATAATTGTTTGTATGCCTACTTTCTTATTGAAACATCAGGTTATCGATTTAATAGACCCAGGTAACGTTAAACAAACCGAATACACTGTTCGAAATGTCAAGACTTATCTTAATACCGTTGGGTCTTCTGAGAAGCATGCCACTTATTTAAAGATTCTACGTGGCTGGAGACTAGTTCAGTCTCATATTCAGCACCATGCAAAGCTTCAATTATTGCTTAACTCAGCAATTTTTAACAGCTTGTTAAATCGGGTCCACACACTTCATTGTAGCACAGAGTGACGGGATTAAAGATCACTCTACCGGTCTGAACGTCTGATATCCCGGTAGCCTTAAGACCATCATTTATTCCTCGGTCTCAGACTTTGTGATGGCAAAGAGATCACCGTAAAGAAGGTATACCCTACAAATTAAGTAATTCCTAGTGGGTATAAGTTAAATTAAAATGGACTCGCTGACGCATTCTGAGCGGGTGCTGATCAGCGACCTTTCCGGGTGATCTGATCAAATATCCGGGCGTGATTTAGGGCGATGCGCGTGAGCAGGCATTTTAACGTGTTGTAAATTTGGCCAATTAATCACAGCAATCTAGCAAAAGTGCGTACGATGTTTGTGAGTGCACGATTATTACAGGTAGTAATTCGACTTAGTTACATGGGTTTGTTTTGTACCAATTGGCTTGAATTTGTTTCTTTATTTATTGGGAAGTAGATATAACATTTACATATTTGAACCTCGGACTATCTCGATTTTGCTCGACGCGCAAATATAAAGTGGGTTCTACTTGGGTTTTTTTCTGTCGTGGTTTAAAAACAAGTTAATAACTGATAATGAACTAAACATAGTTATGCCTAATAAACATTAAAAATAAGTTTTCTTAAAACAACAAAGACTAGGAAGATAGTGGTAGTATTTAAAAACTAACTAACTGCATGAACTTTTGTAGCAACATACATCAAATGCAAAGTGTTTATTGCTACGAAAACTCATGCAGTTTTGTAAGGATGGTCTTTAAGCGCCACCACTACATTCCTTGTCTTAATAATCAGACTAACACGGGTTTGTTTCTTCATTAACACTACGGCATAACTTGTTGGCCTAGTTCACATAACTCGGGAAGGAACTGAGTAACTATACTGCTGAATACACGGTGTAAGGGTAAACACAAAGTATTACTCTTTATCCCTGATCTAAATAGTGTGTTTTATTAATTGACTGTTAATAACAGTGTTATCAACGACAGCGTTGTTTTAGTATCTCAAGCTCTGATGACACATCTTAAAATAACACTACGACTCAACGTTGAAAATTCCCGATGTCACCTTTTATCCCAAAAGACTGCAAGGGATAATTACGCATTCTTGGTGGACACCAATATTTGTTGTTCTTTGACTATTTGCCCTATGAAGATGCCCAACAATTTGAACGTCTTTTATGCTAATTTGGGATACTATATCCACTACGGGCCATGGAAGGACCGCAGGCGAATTCTAACGAGGTAGACCGTTGGCTTTTTTGGTCGTATTTGGAATGGTTCGCGGGCTCTAGATGAGTGTACAATTCCCAGTTGGATAATTTTACTCGCCGTAGTCAGTTTTGGAGATACCAAAGTAATGAACGCCGTCTAGTGGGAAACAACAATTGACCGCGCAGTTTATAGTTACGCGGGTTTAAGCGTCCGGGGAATGCGGGCTGTTTCCGTTTTTAAATAATGCCGCGGCAGGGACGATGGACTGTTGCCACTGTCTGATGATAGTCATTAGGGTTCGCATTTTGCTGTTCCTGAAAAAAAAAAACTTGAAACTGTTGTAATCTCCAGGGAAACTAAGAAAATGACTTCGCTATGAATTACAGTGTGATGATGCCGCACGAATATATGTAGTGCAGATATTGAATTACTAGGTTGAAGTTAAAAACATGAAAGACAAATACAAGGTAATATCGTTAGCTTTCAAATGAGCTGCGATACACGATAATCTCCAATCAAGTGTAATTTAATGAATTTCCCTTGTGTCACGGATTTCAAGGCAGTTGAAACTGAAATCACACTTTACCCTTTTAATAAACTTGCTTTATAAAACTATATACTCACCAGTAATGTGAGTGGACAGTGGTACAGTGCTGGGAACATGTTTTAACTGTTACCTGTGCAGTTGTACTTCCAGGCTCTCTTAATAATGATTGGTTGTCAATTAACATACTGGGAGCTTATGTTAGTCTATAAGTATTCTGTATGGAAATTGGATTAAATTTGTGAAAGTTTAATCTATAATTTCGTATGTATTGTATGTGTTGGGTTAGTTTACCCTAACCCTAACCCTAATCTCAACCCCAATGTGTTTAACTGTGGCCAATTCAAAACCGTCTTTGATTGCCTAAGGTTGACTAAAAAATGTCAATTTGAAAAAGCCTCATCTGGTTTGTACTTTTTCTCAACACCTTTTATTCTGGTGCAGGCATGTTTGTATTACTAGCTTTCAATTTTCTGTAATTATGTCACCTATCTTGGTGTGTAATACCTTCATATGCCAGCTACCCTTCAACTAGACTTATCAAAGCTTACCATGACTTTAAACACCTGTCCAATGATCATCTCATCGTATCTCTCAAAATTAGAATAGTAATACCTTGGATAGTTTCTCAAGGTTGTGTGGTTTTGTGTTTTATTGGGAATGCACAGTCATTCTGCGTGGGGAATGCACATTGTTTTGTAGGAAGCTGTTTGCTCAAACAATAGTTTAAGTCAGATAATAGTTATTCCATAGAAGTTCTGAAGAACACAGCCATTTTGAATAAATATAACCCAAGTTATTGGTGATTCCGAACCAGGTTTCCATCCTGTGTGGTTTACAACTAACAGCATAATAAATAAGTCACTGGAAATAAATAAGTAACACACTGATAATTACGAAAATAAATACAGACACGAACAAGCACGTCGTAAATCATTAAGTCGTGCATTTTTGATGTTAGGCTTAGACACAACATGCACTGCACTTTGCAACCCCGCATCCACATTAAATACACAATAAATACATTTCCACAGTCAATTTTTGTTTACTGGTTTACTCCAACCGTGATTGCCTCAATGTGAAGTTGAGTTAATTGTTTGACTGTTTGACTTCCGTTTGTTTCCTCTACATCTTATGGAACTACGGCCGGCATAGCATCGGAGTAGCCCTAAATATTATATCAATACTGTTGGATTGTGTGACGCGCACGGTTTACCACACCAGGAACCACAAGGTTATACTATAATTCCATTTTAATGCAGTGTTCAAAAGTGACTTCGACACTCATCAGTTTGCCTAAATCCATCCTTCAACTTTGGGTCTACGGGTTAGTTCAGGTATGATGGTCCCTGGGGTGACAGCGGCCTTGTATTCACACGGGCAAGTCCACAGTGAAATTCACCTGTGTGTTTTTCACGGCAGTTATGTTTTCATTGCTCCCAGTTGTTATTGACCATGGGCCGGTAAACAAAACGTACTGTGAACTACGTGGTGTCACGTTGGTTTTCCTTCAAACCAACGGGGAGGCGATGTGGGTTGCGGATCTGTGACTGCTGTGCGAAATGAAATAAGATGAAGCACATTTGAATTGGAATTAAGTTGATGATACTATCGATGTCGACGAGCGGAGGAGCGGCGGTGTGGGATGGTTAATTTTGCTTTCAACGTCAATACATTAAAAATTGACACCATGCTTTGCTGCGTTGGTGTTTAAG
>JAUELU010000018.1:1416760-1428345 GCA_032357145.1 Evasterias troschelii
TATTTGAAAAATTATCCCACCTCCTGGTGGTACATGGGCGTAGGGCCAAGGATCGGAGGAAGTCCAGAGTATTGGCAATGGCACTAGTTATGGGGCTACCGACACTGCATGCTGTACAGACATATATTATCATTCAATCATAGCCAATTGATAGCAAGCATGCAGTCATAAACTTTATTAAAAGGAAAGTTAGGTACGAATATAAGATAATTACTGAGGACAGGGTTAGCATGGTTAGCCTAATAACAATATTAATAATTTAAACTAGGCGGTGTCGTATAGACTAGAGTTAGTGGAGTCGTGTGTTGTAAATGTATGACTCTGTTTAGTAGTACTTTGTCTTGTGAGGGCGCGGCGAGCAGGGGGGATTTGTCGTCTGCTAAATTAAAAACACTTGCTTATGCACACGATTGAGTGATGACTGCAAGGTACATTAAAATATTTAAAAGATTAGAAAAATAATAATGATTACTTACATAATTCTGCAATATACGGGCTTTCAATGTAGTTTTCTTCGCACCAATCCAGTGTTGAAGTTGGCTTTCCCCACACACCATCAACTTCTTTCGCCGGCGCCATTTTCGTACTAAATAGTTTCCGGAAAATAGTCAGGTTTCCTTATCACTCACAGGCCCTTTTCGAATCCACGGCTTTGCAACCTCGTCCCCAGGGTGTGTCGAGCAGTACGAGGATCGTAAACATGGTTGGAAATAAAGTAAACCATGGGGACGAGGTTGACGGCTTCGGCTTTGGATTCGGCTTCAGGCTTCATTCTCTCGTCTGAAGCCCTGAGCACGTATACGCAAAGCACGCGCAATATTGTCAAAAACACCGCGGGGCCAAGCTAGCCTGAGCCGAATCTGCAGCCGAAGCCTTGGTTTCGAAAAGGGCCATAGCTTTTACTTTGAGTAAGAACGTCTGGAAAAGAGAAGCTCAACACAATCAACAGAGGGCGTCCTACCTAAAATGCAGCTTTCTTTTAAAACTCAAGTTTACGAATTTGTATCATTTGAAAACTATTTGTTTTCTTTATTAGCGAACCGGCAACTTTTTGAGTATTTACGACATTAAGTTTGAGTCTTGAAAATATTCAACCGTGCATAAATTTTAAAAACGCGCGGAATCTGTAATCATTTAAAGTTTTGGCAGTGCTCCCGTTTGGTTCCCCGACGACCATTGGTACAATGTGAAGAAGTTTGAACACGTGTTTGGGAAGTCAGTCTTTGAAAACTAACGGTCGGGTACGTACATACGCATTTCCTTTTTAAATCCCCTGCAGGGTGTAGCACTCACTCATAACTTTGAATCTGACAAGACAGGTCTGGCAGAGTACTTCGGAGGTGCTATTTTGTACAACATTGCAATATTCTTCTTGAGATAATTTTATACTAAAAGCGTCAGCTGAAAATGGCACATCTACAGTTTGAAGCCAGCATCAGTGAGTTGATGCGACTCGATGGCCCTCTGCTCCGAGCTCCAAAGCCGAGATGGCAAAGAAAGGCCTCGGAAAGGAAAGGTACAATGTTTCACAATTTTTTCTGAAACAAAAAAAAAAAAAATTGCTTTATGGGGAAAAACCACAATAATCCCCCTCAAATGTTTCCAGACCCAACAAATTGTTATTAGGCCTAAAAGGGGTCATAATAGTTTTTCTAGCACAAGTAATAGTTGTCAAATTATATTGAACTGCTTGAACTTTGTGACACTGAAACCATGGTGATAATATCATATCTTTGTTTTAGACTCATTTAGCAAGTCACCAATGTCTCCCCAAGGTCACAGCTGCCCCAAGACACCCCTCAGCGGAAGTTTTCGGACTCCCTTAGGGGATGCCTCTTTCAGAGGAAGCAAGACTCCTGGTAAGACCCCCGGTAAGACCTCAGGCAAGAAGCAAACCAAGTCTCCAGGCAAAGCATCCGGTACCTCCAGTGTCCCTCCACCCCCAACCAACCAGGGTGACAGGTTAGTGACTTTATTTTAAAATAAGTGAAAAGGCGTGTTGTTAATCTTATTGATGAAGAGCTGCATCAACGCCAGAACATCTTTCCCACTGTAATATGCCACCAGTGTGTCCAGCCTGGTTCCACCTATCAGGATGTTTGAGTGTGAACCAGGCTTTCAGCTTCTTCTCACCCATACACTCTTGCTTTTGATTGAAATGTAAACAAATATATTAAGAGCCGTTTTAAAAGCTTTATGTCACATACTGCATCTCTTTGGAACTCTTTGCATGATGCATCCTCCATCCTACAGTCTAGATTGTTTTAAGAAGAATATCAATTCCTATCTTAAGCTACCCTGATTTATTTTCATCGTAATATTTCCTTTTTGGAAATTTCCTGTATACCTTTACTAAGATTGGCTAGTAGCCTTGTTTGGAGCCTATATAAACTTGCTTTCCAAATTGAAAATTTGGGGGTTATTTCCCAAACAATTTAGTTTAAAGTGTGATACAATTCTGAGGTAACTGTGATAACAAAAATTTACATTAACTTTGGACTTTGAAAATAGGTTCATCCCAAACCGTGCCCACATGGACATGGACTTCAGCCACTTTAAGATCAACGTAGAAGTTGAAGAAGGAGAGGATCAAAAGGAAATCTGTTACAACAGCGCCCTCTCTGAGATGCTGAATGGCAAGCAGACCGAGAACGCAAGTATCCTCACCCTAAAAGAGAGACCACCAAAAGCACAAGAAGGTACTTCAATATTATACAAAAATAGTAACCAAAGTTTTACCTTCCTTCATTAAACCACAGCTAGGTTTAAAGGGTCTCTATACTTCTGGTAAAACACAAAACAGAAAAGCTCACTGATTTACATTAAACTTACATGGTTTAAAGATAATGATGATAGAAAGCTTCCTTTGAAATATTACTGGCTGAGGTGCTGTAGTTTTTGAGAATTGAGTGGAAAAAATGTCCTATCCTGCCACCACTTTTTCATTCGTTATGATATAAAATAGTATCTAATTTACCTAAATGAGATATTCCTTTTTTTTAAATTAGTTAAAAGGTGGTGGCAGGATGCGGAAATTTTTCCAATTGAGTAAAACAATTAATTTTGATCTCATGAGTCGAAAACTCGATTTTTGAAAACAGTGAAAACACTCATGGTTTTTACCCACTTTTCTCTGGTGATTGCAATGACCGATTGAGCTTAAACTTTCACAGGTTTGTTGCTTCATGTTTATGTTAGGGTACACCAAGTGAGGATACTGGTCTTTGAAATTTACCAAAAGTATAAACTCCCTTTAACAGTGCTATAAAAAACACTTTTACCTTCATTCGATAAACCAAGGCTAGAATTAACAAAACTGCTAAAAGTTATCTTTATAGTAGGCTCATGAGAACATTTTAATTGCTAGGTGAAATCTGATGTAACAATAGAAATCAAGTTTATGAGTGACAATCATGTAAAAGTAACCTACTCTCTGAATAAGTGATAGTTCTGAAAAGAACCTGTGGTTGAGTGAACAAGAACTTGTCATTTCAAAAACCGTATCCTCTGCTTGTCTTCTTCTGAACAAATTACTGTGTTGATATGACCAACTCGATGAATCTTGGAACTTAGTAAACTTGACCTAAGATAAAGTGACAAATAGAACATCTAAGCATAGAATGTTGGGATGGGGCTGGAGTGATAAATGGTTTCAAGTCAGAATTGGCAGCTGCGACTACGGCTCCAGCTGCTGCTAGGATGTTGCAATAGGCTTCCTATGATTCAATGCGCTGCATGTACACATGATGATCAAGCCAAAACCAATAGCTTTGAAACAACGTAACGAACTGGCATCTAGGACTACAGCTATAACTGTTGCCAAGGAAGTCCTATACTTCAATGCATGGTTAAGCAGAAATCTAGTTGTAGCTGTAGCAACCAATTTGGACATCTTCAAATAGAATGTGTTTTTATTTATTTCCAACTCATACATGTAGGATACTACAACAACCTTAAAGTGCTGTATAGTAGCTCCAAGAGTGCGGTCAAATCAAAGCCTGGTCGCTACATCAGAAAGGCAGCAGAGCGAGTCTTAGATGCTCCAGAGCTCCGAGACGATTTCTGTAAGTCTTGGGGTGTTCTGCAAACCATAGCTTCTACTGTGGGTAAAATTTGATATGGCAGGGCCCATTTCATTAAGCTGCTTTTGAGCAAAAAATACATCTTTATTGCACAACAAATTTACTTACCAGAATAAAGTTACCAGCAAAAATAGCATGTCACATGTACAATCTGTGACAGGTATCGTGCTCAATTATGCCTAGTAGAAACTACCAACCGATCCGAGTCAACAAGTTTTAGTTGTGTGCTGAAGGATTCTGATTGATACAAGAACATTCATATTTTGAGATAGCTAACTGAATATTTTTTTTTTTATCAATTTGTTTTCAGACTTGACCCTCATGGACTGGGGGTCCACAAATTTTCTTGCTGTGGCATTGCACGATGAAGTGTATCTTTGGAATGCAGTGAGCGGAACAATTGAGCATCTCATGAAGCTAGAGGGCACCGATGATTACGTTTCTGGTGTAGCTTGGATTAAGGAAGGCAACGTTCTGGCTGTAGGGAACGCTCAGGGTCAAGTTCAGGTGCGTTAATCAAACTCATAAATTCCATTATATTTTCTTGAAAGTAGGGTCATAGATTGGCTTTAGTAAATGTTATGCTGATTTATAGGCCAAATTGTCAAGACAGATACAATAAAAGTCCCATGTGAAAGTTGTAGCTGAATACAGTGATGCCTACTTGCTGAGAAAACTGCAAATACTGTGATGGTATTTTCTCAAGACGGTGAATCCATCCATGTTTAGCGAGGTGACAGCGGGTACAAACCGCAGGGACACCAACCCTTAGAATTGATACATGCATTTAACCGTTTCTCAGATTCAAATGTTTATGGGGTTCAAAATTATCCCATACCATATTCCTTCCTCAAAATAGTTTACTATCAACAGCTGCACTGCTTCTCACCAAGTTTTTATGGTCATAAACTTTTGGAATATTCACCATCCTATGACACCACCTTTATGCTCGTTACCAATACCTTTTCTACACCACAAATTCTATGTTTTCATAAAACACAAAGAAGTTTGTTATACACCTCTGAATTTGTCATCTGTTCTGCTTTAAAATTAGAGCAATAATTCAAACAGGGCTCTAAAGATTATTGATCCTAACAACCAATTTGAAATCTCACTTTGAAACAGTGAGTTGATTTGTTATTTTATTTTTTGCCACAGCTGTGGGATGTAGAGAAGACAAAGTGTTTGCGGTCCATGGATGGTCATGCAGCACGTATCGGGGCAATGTCATGGAGTTCATTTATCTTAACGAGGTAACTTATTATTTTCAGTTTTTCTACCCCAGCGTTTCACAATAAATGTGGCCTTCCATTGATCAATCTAAAACACTAATTGCAGTTAAAATCATTCCTAGTCAACATTTATTTTTTACTGTCTTTTTGTGAACTTTTGAATTTCTTCAGTGGGTCTCGATCCGGTAAGATACACAACCATGATGTCCGTGTCGCAGACCACCATGTAGCAACCCTGGAGAGTCACACCCAAGAAGTGTGTGGCCTCAAGTGGAGCCCTGATGGCAAATACCTTGCCAGTGGGGGGAACGACAACATGGTTAATGTATGGGATGCCTCGGCTGGGACGGGAACAGCCCCTGTGTATTCATTTACACAACATCAGTCTGCAGTGAAGGTAAATGCACGAATTATATTTTACAAATTTATTTTTCATTGAAAGATTGTTTCCTAGACAGACAAATTATCTGTCATTTTTTTTGAAATCCAGGCAAAGTTCTAAAGATTAAAATCTTGAAGGATGTGAACATTTTTGGTAAGATTAAAAACGAACATTTTCACAGATTCACACATTAACTTACATAGTATAAAGATGGTCATGGTGGAAAACTTCCCTTGCAAATGTTTCACTTAAAATGCTATAACTGCTTTTTAAATTTTGTAAATTAATTAGTTTTGATCTCGCAAGTCCAAAGCCTAACAATTATTAGAAAACAGTGAACATTTTTTGGTAGTTCACTATTTCTCTTGTGACTCCAATGACTGACTGACTGAGCGTAAACTTTCACAGCTTTGTTATTTCATGTATGTTGGTACATATAAAGTGAGGATACTGGTCTTTGACAATTAATAATATTGTTTGCATGCTTTAAAAAGACAACTTTTCTTAGCAAGTGATCAGTGCTCAGCACATTAGAGTAGTAAGTGGTTTGCTGAAGCAGGCCTCAGGTTGTGAATGGTGTTGTATACCTCTGTGTTGTTTTTTCTGATTTGTTTATATTTATCAACTCTAGGCATTGGCTTGGTGTCCATGGCAACCAAACATTCTCGCAAGTGGTGGAGGAACAGCAGATCGTCACATACGATTCTGGAACTGTCTGACTGGACTTTGCCTCAATAGCGTGGATACAGGATCACAGGTAACAGGGCAAGGGCTGGTGGGGAGTGGGTTGAAAGGAAGGGAGACTGCCTATCCCTCCAGTGATATTGACTACTCATCTTAGGATGAATCTTAGTGCTTTGTGAAATTAAGCCCACGCATCATTAGAATCTTTAAAAAAAAGGGCAAAACTCCAGTTAGATTACATGGTAATTATTACGTCAAGCAGGGAGCTTTAACATTTTACTTTCACCCTGCAGAGACTATACGTGGACAATTTGACCAAGATTTGACCACCTTCCACTCAACCAAACTCTCAAAGTAAAAGTCATGTCCTAAACAAAAAATTTCTTAATGGTTCACATGTTGACATAGAATATAAAATTCAAAAACAAACCATCACAGTGTCTGTTCTTGTGATTCCAGACATTCATCCTAAAAAAAGTTAGGTAAAAATTTGAAAAATTGCAATGTCTGGGCACATGGTGATTACTGTTCAGAAATGAATGGTCTCTAAAGGGTTAACATGTACTTCCATTTCCGTTGGTCTTTATACCCCATGTGTTTTGCTAAGATTTTTTTTTTTTTTTACACTTTTTAAAAGGTGAGCTCTATCCTGTGGTCTGCAGAGCACAAGGAGTTGGTGTCAAGCCACGGCTACGCTCAAAATCAACTGAGCATCTGGAAGTATCCCATGATGCACCACATTGCTGACCTACGAGGTAACAAAACTTAAGGGTTGCTCCCATACAAAATATTAATAACTACCTGCAGGGGCGAAGTCATTTGTAGGGGGAGGGCACTTATTCAAGTGTTCCATGTTTTGTTGAGTGGGCTTTAAGAGTTTTTTACCAAAAAAAAGTAATTTTTACAATGCATTCAGCCAGAAAGATGGGAAAATCACATACAGCTTTACTTTTAGAACGACAATAAAACAAAATTACTGATTCTAAACAAGCTTAGTTAAAGACCAACAAGCACATGAATGAAAGGGGCAACAAGAGATCTTAGCTGAAATTCATTTAAAATGTTTTCACTCTATAAGGAAATCGAGTTCACATGAGATTAAACAGATTTTAATTGTGTAAAAAAAAACCTTCTCCAGTGCTTTTCAGAAAGATTCACGAAAGCCCTGTAACATCATCACTCATGTGGTACGGAGGTATAACAATCAACCCCCCGCACATGACGTTAAAGTATTGTAATTTTGATGCACGCTGTCAACGGCAGAAGTGTTTTTAGTTTTTCAAAACCTTGAGGTTGAGGCCTAACTTTTTGATTGGTAATTACGAAAAATTCAAAAGTAAATGATAGACAAACCAATTAAAAACAAGTTTTAATAGCATTCCTGTTACAACAAATTTGGCTCAAGTATCTGTTAAAAGCAAGTGTACTTTATGTCCATTTAAAAGGTCATACCAACAGGGTCCTGACCCTCTGCATGTCACCTGATCAAACTATGGTCATGTCATCTGCTGCTGACGAGACGCTGCGATTGTGGCATTGTTTCACTAGTGAGGGCAGCAGCAAACAGAAGTCCACCAAAAGTGGTAAGAAGAGCATAAGTCACTCTCTATCAGTTGGTCAAATCAGGTAGATTTGACATTGAAGTTAAGTGTGATTGTTGCAAATATTTATGAGTAAATTTGTGTAAATTAGTTTTTTGTTCACGTAGATGAGTCTTAGGCATGTTTTTCCAATATGCAAATAATATGATTAAATATTCATGAGCATTTAATTACTTTGGATTAAATAATGTTTATTCATAAGTTAGTTATGCTGGTATTGGTACACTGACTCATTTGCGTACATTTATAGTAGCCAAGTGAAAATTTGCACAGCTGGACTGAAGTTTCGTTTCCAAATATATATCAAAAGATGTAAAATTGTTAATACTTTTGTGACGTGTGTATTTGTAAATATTTAAAAAAAATATTAACTATTTATTTAAGTTAAGGAAAATCGTACAAAAAATAACTCATTCCTGTACGTTCGCTAGGCTTTTGTGTAACAAAGAACAAACTGCTGCAGTTCAGAAAAATTGAGGCTGGAGGTTACATTGTAGGATTGTTTCATTAAAACATTGGAACATGTCTAATCAAGGAAGAAACTGAAGCACTTTACATTTAACACATTTTCTTTTGTTTCATTGTAAATAGTAGTACATATGTGTTGTTTTAAAATGTATGTGAAATTGTGGAAGTATTGTTTGAATTGTATGTATGTAAAAAATAATTGTAAATTTGTTTAAATTTATTATATATTGTTATTTATTGAAGTACTACAAAGACCTTTGCCCAATTCACAGTTAAAATGTAACACAGTCAAACAAAAGACTTAAGATAAGAAAAATTTTCACAAATTTTGTTTTATTTTTTGGGGGGGTAAAATTTGAATAAGCACAGGCATGTTACTTTATATTTGTGTTTCTTTAGATGTACTTAATACATTAGATTTATTGAACAACGTAACAAGTGAACTTAATTCTGTAAGTAAATATTGTTGTGTATTGTGGGTTTTTCATCTCACTTTTTCAAAGCAAAGGTGGAAATACAAATATTGGCGTCTGCTCCTTTGTTTTTTTATGACCAAATTTATGAATAAATAAAAAACTGCCAAAACATGGCATTAAACATCTTCACAAAGATGAATTCCATTTTCCTCTTTCTGCTTTGTTTGGATTAATTTTAGCTTGAGCTTCTTGTATCAAGTCTTCATCATGTTTTCAATGGTGTGTCAACTCATCTCACACAATCACACATTCCAAGAAGCCAAAGCTTCCCAGTTTTTGCATAAAGCAGGTTTTATTTTCCTCCACGAAATTTAGCCAAAACCTTACATTTAGCCTATTCCAACACATAACTTAAAGTCTAGTGAACTGTGTTCAAGCTTGAAACTTCAGAGGCAACACAAGTAATTGCCTCTATGCCCCTGGCGATTGCCTTGGTGCCCCTTGAAAAGTTCAAGCAGGAATTTACATTGCCTTCCTTGACATGCTTGAGGTGCCCTTTACAAAGGAGAAATTGCCTTTCCCTTAAAAGAACCAAGTATTGGGCCTGATTGCCCTATAAATAATTAACTGGTATCTCGAATGATCAGTGATTTCAAACTATGACATCTTGAAGGGTGACCATGTTGTACTGTTTTTTGTCAGGGATGAGATTTGACAAATGTGATCATTCCTTCAAAAAAGTTAAGGGCCTGGTTTCCCCCTTTTTCTAGATCCAGAACCTCCAAGATGTTACAATTAAGCAGGTTGACAGACCACCAGAAAGACAAAACTACGGGTTGGAACACAATCATAATAATATGGGCTGTCTCTTTTCCACCTTTGGTGACTGCTTCATTACTTTCAAGAAAATTTGAGAAATTCTGAGAAATCACAAGCCTGTTTTTTTTATGTTGGTTTCCTGCAAATATGTTTTCTTCTCAAATTAAGAAAGTATGAAATTATGAACATTCTTCTTTACTTGTATATAACCATGATGTTAAACGAAAATCAGATTTACAAGTCGCCCAACTTCTGATTATATTCTTACAAAACATTTTTTTTTTTCACTTTAAGTCATCTGCACCTGTCATGAAAGAACTAAACAAGTGGAAAAGATCAACCGAAGCATAATCGAAGGGGCAGCTTTACAATTTACTGTACATACATGACTGGTTGCTATGGTAACCAATAAACGTCAGAAGGGATCTTCAGAAGAATAAGCCTCGCATGCGTCGACCCATTCCTTGTCTGTCATACAGGACGTTAAATTTGTTGACAAACTGTGAAAGAGGCACAAAAACAACATTGATTGAGGTAGAATGGTGGGGTGTTGAAGTGATAAAAACACACAGCGTTGAGGTCATCAAATGAGGTTGAGGTCACTTAATGAGACATGGAGGTCAGATGAGGTCATCCAATAAGACAGGAAGGTCAGCATTGCATTGGAAGCACAGATGAGGTCATTCAATGAGACAGAGAGGTTGTACGAGGTTGCTTAATGAGATAAGGTCAGGACATGCAAGAAGGTCAAACACAGATGAGGTCACTCAATAGACAGGGAGGTCAGATAGGTTCACTCAATGAGATAATGAGGTCCATTGAGGTCATTAAATTATAGAGGTCAAGAGGTCACTAAATAAAAAAGGGAGATAAAATGAGGTCACTTAATGAGAGAATGAGGTTGGAGGACAAGATGAGTGAGGTAAGTTAATGTTGAGGTGTTTTGTCAATGTACCTCATGCAGCCTTTAAATCATACCTGATTGATAGTGTTGCATCCCTTAGTTATGGTGCCTAGGTAAGCCATGAGTGAAACATCATTACATTGCTGCACAAAAAAGAACCACAAAGATGTATGATTACTACATCATAATTAACTAGCGACTTTAACCAAAGGTGTAAAGTGTTACAGAGAAAATCGTTACAACGCTGGGACGTATAACCCTTCTCATGTATAAAACATGAAAGTTTTGTTAGGTCTTTTCACATCCGTTACACATTAATATTTACATGGGACATAACACAAAATGTCCTTCCTGTCAAAATACCATATACATAGTAAAGACAGTAGAACAAAGGCACACATTGGGAACAGTGCTATCCTCGCATTGGAAGTGTTTGTATCATTGTGACCTCAAATTTATTTTGAGTGCCTAGTCTACAGGACAGTGTCAAGTTGAAGGGACAAAAGTTCTCACATTGATGAAAATACATTAAAACATGTCTAGGTTCAGCAAAAGAGACGTCATCAACTGTGCGGTGATGTGGTTGAGCGGTAAGGAGTACGGGACTTGCGCTCTTACTTGTCTTAAGTTTCTGATTAGCAGAGTGCGGGTTCGAGTCCCTGTTTGTGGCACTGGTGTATTTGAGTAAGATACTGTACCGTACATGCTTAGTCCTTAAGATGGGACATTAAGCCATAAATCTAGTTGGTAGTGCATGTTAAAGAACTCAGAACACTTATTGTGAAAGAGTAGTGTTAACCCCGGTGTTTCTGGTTCATAGCAAGAACCCTTGTTTACAGTGAGCTACAGTGAGCAAGTACTAAACATGGGGTGTCGTGGTCGAATGGTTAAGAGCACCGAACTCAAGCTCTGGTGTTTCAGTTCAGCAGAGTGTGGGTTCGAGTCCCGGTCATGACACTTGTGTCCCTGAGCAAGACACTTAACTATAATTGCTTCT
>JAUELU010000018.1:1662422-1678475 GCA_032357145.1 Evasterias troschelii
TAAATTATGTAAGTTATGTGTGAATCTGTGAACATTTGTGTTTTTCGATCTTACCAATAGTGTACAGGGCCTTTAAAACCAATAATTAATTGCACCTACATTGTAGTGCATAAATTCATACGATGGTGGATACCACCATCGTATGAATTTATTTCCTATAGTGAGTGCACTGACTGTACCTCACAACTATCCATACTTTTCATATCTTTCCTTTCTGTTCTGGAAACTATTTCGCGAACATCAAATCATTATTCATCTTTTTATTAATAAATCGGGCAGCAGCATCAGCATGTCCATTTGCTATGTTATTATTAAGGGAGAACCGATGGTGTCAGCTTGAAAAATGCATTTTTTATAAAGTACACATGTCATCGTCAGTGTTATGATAATATCGATGACACAAAATGACATGTCAAAATAGGTATCAGTCTTTTCCTAAACTGTAGGTGTCCTTGCATTCTCTGTGAACCTTTCCTACCATTACTCAATATTTATTTGATTCACTACCATTTGTTTTATTTGATGTGTCGCTACAATTAAAGTTTTGCAAAAATACCCGTAAACTTATCTCACAGATTGCCTAACGCCCCCCCCCCCCCCCCATCCCCTCCCCTCCATCCCCTCCCCTCCAAATGTCGACTGTGGGCACAGACTCATGTAAATAAATCACTGATGAAACAGTTACGTAAATCGGGGTCAAATGTCACTCGTGACAAAGACTTCTTCAAGCCTTTCATCAAAAATACGTGCAAATGATGTTAACAACTATCAAAGTTGCACCTGGCCACATACCGGCGGACAATGGTCCAGTTTATCAGTTGTAAGGCAGAAACATGCGTAGACCTATACATTGTCACATTGTGTGTATGTTCATGGTGGCACCAACATTTACGCTGGTATGTAAAGCAATATCGGGGTTGGGGTGGGGGATTACAACAACATTTCACTACGATTATTATCGTACTATTGGTGAGTCGATACATATCGTTCCGTTTTTACTATCATGTGAAAAGAAAAAAATGTAAAGCGAGAGTTTCAATCGGTGCTGGCCTCGTTTCGGCCACCATTGCTCACGGGAGTAAATTTCGGTACACACACGTAACGGCAAGTTTGTTCAACAACACATACTTTTCCGCAAGTTCGAGGATATGGCTACTTTTAAAGAACATTGAAAGTTACAAGATTTTTTGACTGGAAGATTTGATTAGTCAACTTCCCGAAACATTTTGTATATGATGTAATTTCAACACATATTTTGGTTAGCAAGATTAGAGGCCCGCCGATATGTGTAGTTCAAATGACATATCCAAGCAGACAAGATATTGATGCCATGTTGTACTGTTTCTGTAACAAGGTATCCAAACTCTATCCCTTAACAAAATGTGCTTGTACTGAGTTTGCTCTTACCTTAGTTGTCTTTCGGCACTGTCATTCTGGTGGGTAGAGTGGAGTCTATGGTACTCCCTTGAAACACAGGACAGTCCACAAAGAGTAAAATCCAAAATAATTCAGCAAATACGTCCATAAAGTTTCCGGTCTGTCCACGAGAAAATTAAAATGGCGGCAGCAAGTGTGTCTGGAGAAACGGTGATTAGCCACTGGACCCGTGAACATTTATACATATTTCTACGCCCCTCAAATGTTCTTCAAGTTTAAAACAGTTGGTGTGAATTTTAACACAAAATTCCTCACAAAAACTGTCCACTAAGCTGTGGAGAAAAAAAAGATCTTTGTTTGCAGTCAATAAATTAATTTGGAATGGTTTTAATTAAACTTTACGACCAAAGATTAAATGGTGCTCAGATTTCGCGGTTGTGATTGGTTAATGAGAAATGGGCGTTGCTTAATGAGTCGGTGTATTACTCTGTGGTTAAGCGCAGTGCTAATTGGTCAATGGTAACTGGTCATTTGCATATACAGTAGTAAACATTTCCTTGTATGGTCATGTCGAATTCGTTGTGGTGGTCTTTGCCATCACGCATTGTGCCAAGTTGACAACACAAATTTGCCGCCACCTGCTACTTTAATTTGAATTTTTTGCAAATGGCGGACCGTGTCAGTTAACGAAGTAAACGGAAAACCACAACTTCGATGCATATTTGTATGGATCATTATATTGTACTTTTAAAACATTTTTCCAATCGATTCGTTCCATAACAAACGCTTTCAAGCGCTTTTTATAGCCTACAAAACACCAAATCCAATGCAACGTGTGTCACTTTAAATTCAATTTCACGTTAACTCAGTCTTTAACACAATAAAAATGACGAAACTAAAACTGTGCGGTATTACATGATATATTTATTTCTTCCATCAGCAAGCTTTATTATTTCACACACAACACAAATCGTCTTCTTTTAACCAGTTTACATTTACAGTATGTCCGAAGGGTAGGGACCTATTTGTGGCAAAAGATGGGTTGCAATAGACGTCATTGGCCGCCATCTTTGATGAATTGTGCACGCGTGAAGAGCTGTCATTGGCTGAGAGTCGTGCGTAGCGCGTGCACTTTCCATTGTTTTACATCAAAGATGGCGGTCAATGACGCGTATTGCAATCCATCTATTCTGATGAGGTTTGTAGTTTGCAACCCCTTGAAGTAAGACATTGGTTTTGTTCTGATGTAGTAAAACCTTCACAAGAAATTGACAACTTGTAAAACACAAACTCTACAAGAAGTTAGAGATTAAGTGAAAGAAAAATAATCTGACTTCAAAACACAGATTTTATGAAGAATATAGAATTATAATTATTTATACAAATTTTCAGAACAAATTGTATATGTTACTTTACAATTTTAATACTTTCAAAAGCCACTGTTAAGAACAAAATAAAATGAAAAGGATCAATAAACTATTTTCTAACACTACTTTTCACCTTAAAAGTTAATCCCATGTGTTGATCAGTTGTGGCCGAGCATACAATGTGTATTCACACAAAATAAACACCTCCTGGATGGTAACCTTAAGGGGCCACCATGACAAGCTTACTCCAAAATTATTTATTGCATCTGTTTTTCATGTTTGACCATTCCAACTCCATCTTCATGAAGACCTATGGCAAACAAGCACTGTACACATTTAAGATTAGGTGCATTCACTTCAACTGTTACCCGCTTTTCACTTCCAGAGTTTAAGCAACAAAGTGTTTAAATATAATACTGTTTAAGAACACTTTTTCAAAAAAGTAAATTTGTATAGGCATTTTTCTGACATTTACACTCAAGATCTTGCTAACATTTTTTTCAGCAAGCTGTCAAACCATTAAGAACCACTTAACTACAATGATTGGTTATGGTGGCATGACTGTGCACAGAACCTCCAAACAAATATCTAAGTACTGTGTAGATGCATTCAGTGCATTAGACCATTATCATTGTAGGCTGACATGGTGTATCTGCCATATGAAACTACAGCAGATGATACTGAATGGTCAGACAGTAGGAGGGTTGACCGTGTACTGTGTAAATGCAGTCACCATATGATATCATATTACAGACTGACACAGGTTCTATATCATTTAAAACTACAGTGAATGCTTTCGAATTGGTCAAACAGTAAGAGGGTGCATAGTGCATCTATCATTCAAAACCACAGTGGATGATATTGAATGGTCAGACAGTAAGAGGGTTGACTGTGTTCTGTGTAGCTGCAGTCACCACATAAAATCTTAGTGCAGGCTGGCATAGTGCATCTATCATTTAAAACCACAGTGGATGATATTGGATGGTCAGACAGTAAGAGGGTTGACTGTGTACTGTGTAGATGCAGTCGCCACATAAAATCTTAGTGCAGGCTAGCATAGTGCATCTATCATTCAAAACCACAGTGGATGATATTGAATGGTCAGACAGTAAGAGGGTTAATATGTCAATATGCATACATCATTTCAAAACAAATACTTGATAAATTATGAGTACAGTTTCTGAGTAATCTTACACAGGTTTCAGTTTGATTTTAAATTTAGTCCCTTTATAATTGAAATGATCTGCCCATTATAGAAATGTCACAAACATTTCAAAATGAGGGTGCATTACATCCACGGTGAAATATTGATTGTACAGCCATTGACCAGAATCAGAAAAGTTCTTCAAAAGTTCTTCAGATTTACTTCAAAGAAACAAAACCTGTGTTAGGTTTAGAGTATTGTACACCCAACATGCCCGAGCACATTGCAACATTTTCAAGTTGTATTTAATCTATAGAGTTCAGATGGGTCTTTAGACAGCAATCCATCACAACGACAGTCCACAATTGGAGCAATTTATTAGACAGCAAACTCCTCATTTTTAACTAAAGCTAGGTATATATGAAGCCCCATGCCAAAATCTTTATTTTTTCTGAAATATTATTGAAATGACATTCAAAATGAAGACAACCAACACATCAGCCAAGACATCAATGTGATGTAATGTCTTAAACAGTCAATACGTTGGAGAAACACTAATTATGACATGTGAAAAATCTTCTTATCTATTTGAGATAGGAGATTGAGATAAGAGATAGTGTTGCAAACTGCTTACCAACCAAAAGGACCTATTGTTAATGGTCTGAAGTTTCAACCCCAGCAGAATCTTTCTTAAAGGCTCATCTATATGATGAGCAAATTAATAAAACTTAACATTTTTAGATGTTTTGGTTGGTTTTAGCATGGTGGGTCACACTTTGTTATATTGTGCATCATACTCACTCAGTAAGGGATGCAGGACCCCCTACCTCCGCTCAGAAACATTGCCCCTCCCCCAATTAAGATTAAAATAAAATGCACAAATGAATGGTTCGATAGCTCCCCCCCCCCCTCCCCTCCGCCTAATTATGGCTTAGCCCCCAATGTGCACCCCCCTCCGCCCAATTATGTCTTAGCCCCCCCCCCCCCCCCAATGCAAAAGTCTGGTTAAAGCCACTGATCATACTTCTGTCAACCTACAAATTGTAAACAGTCTCTAATGATTTAAATTAAATTAATAGCAAAACCAAGTGTATCGTACAGTTAAAATATTTATAATTTAGAATTGATCTGCAGCATTTGAGTTGCATAACAATGTTTCTACTTCTGATCAAGCTCTTCATAAATGTGTGGAATAAACCAATGTAGTAAAATTCCAAAGATTATGGCGGAATAATGTTTAAAGGGAAACACAGAGATGCTTTTGACAAATGTTTCATTCATTGTCCTAGATTTACAACCGATTGGCGATTTCACTACTGCGGACATAAACTTGTCAAGCACTGTATTAAGGTTGTATGCACTGTTAGCGCAGGGTAGTGCTGACATCTGTATTTGCAGGCCTGATGGTTCGTTTATTTCAAGGGCGCAAAGGCCTTTTCTTCTTGGTGAAGGGTGCCAATATGAGGAACTGGTAAATTTCAGTTAGAACATTTCGAGGAGCACCAACGCAATAACCAGGGGCAATGGAGGCTGTTGCCCCAATAGACACAATCGGCGACCGGAATCACGTGACTCATAGTGGGTATACAGTGTAAACAAACTTAGCAAACAATGCACAGCGAGCATGGAAATCCATGACTGCTTCCCACCTTACGGCAGAAGCGCTCGGAAGCAGCCATGCGTTTCCATTAACACTGCGCCTTGCTTGCTTGGTTTGTTTACATCTTATACACACTATGGGTCACGTGACTGCAGTCGCCGATTGTGTCTATTGCCTCTGTGAATTATCAGGCCTGTGACTGGCTCTGTGTGTTTTATTTTTTTTTTGTTTTCCGCTTGGCAAATCATGTGAGCACACTATCATTTAACTCTTTAGCTTCAAAGAATGCTGGATATTTGTTATACCTGTGCAGAACCATTCTTGTCAATGCATGTAGACCCTTCTCAGATAATGTCATTACTTTATCACTCGTCATGCTGGCGTAACTAACATATGCAGCGCTCAAGCGTACACATTATTAGAATTGCGCTACGAATTGCAAAGCTGGATTATGGGATGGCCCTATGCGTACTTGTGCGTAGTACTCGAACCATGGCAGACCTCCTGTTTTTCTTTTACGTCAGCGAAAAGGATCTACACTGCATTTGGGTCGATAACCCCCATCTGCAATGCAAGATTTGTCCTGCGCATTGATTGTTGCAGTTTCATGTGAGTGGACAAAATCAGATGGAGTGCAAAGACAACTTTCTGATAAATGCCTTTAAACTAAAGGAATAACTGATGGACATGTAACCTCCCTTTAACCATTAATGCTTCACTCTAACCAGGATTACAATTGACCTGACCTCTACATGTGGTTTCTGTCTGCATACTGCTTGGGTTGGGTATATCATGGTTCTTTCAAGAAACCAAAGTTTAAGAGGTCAGAGTATTTATATAGCATAATAGATCATAAGCATATTATTTGGCTTGCTAGTATTTTGTTGATATAGCAACAACATTTAAATAGGTCCAATGTTAAATTTGAAAACCTTTTAAGGCGACCTCCGGCATCTTTTCAATCGAGTAGTGTTGTGATGTCACGTTCGCAGTATGACCATTGTAACAAGACCTGCATTGGATATGAAAAATAAATAAAAGAAAAACATTAATACAAACAAGTATTGTCATGTAAGAAGAAGAAGAATAACAAAAAGCATAACGAAAATAACATAATAATAAAATCAAAGGCTTATAAATAGTGCACATGTCTACCAATAATAAGGTACTAAAGGTACTGAAACAAAGAATCCTTTCTCAAAATATTTTAAACTATCAACAGCTGCAGCGCTATTTTCAAAGTATTTTTTATGGTCATTACATTGTTGGTGTAATTACCAATCTATGACCCTCCCTTGGAGTGTACAAAAGTTTATATTTTTTCTGATAATGCATTTGGTTTATAAATTTTATAAACAGAGGGAAAAAAAACTGCTCATGCATCAACATGGCTGTACTGCAGACACAAATGATTTCAAACTTTTACGTATAGGTTTCCACACACAGCTTGAAAATATACGAGTTAGAGCTCTAGTCATCAATCGTAGAGCTGCCAACATTTGCATCTTGAAATCAGGGAGATTTTGCACAACAATCAGGGAGATATTTAGAACTACATTCAACATAATAGGGACAAGTTTCCATTATTAGAACATGGAAAGATTGGTTCAGGGTTAATAGCTCTTAACTTTTTCAGTGACTAGTCAGCAGGACCAGTTGGCTTGTCATTTCACTGGTCTCTTGGCTTTTGCAGTTGTCCGTAATTCATATTAAACAGGGATGCTTTTCAACACTGAACTAATCAGCCGAACCACTTGGAGATGATTTCCACTGATCCTCCAGTTTTAACTGGTATTCGACCAGTATTAAGGGAGAACGCCATGATTTATTTTCAGGGAACTTTCTGCAGAATCAGGAGTGTTGGCAGCTGCAAGTATTGACATAGCTCTATAAATGAAGCTTAGTCAAATTGATCTGCTGCCCTCACAAGACTTACCTAAGACATAGGCGGCTATAAGTTTTTGGTTGACCGTCAAATGAAGATACACTGGAAGACTAGTCTCGGCCTCTCCTTGCAAGGGTAATAGAAGGGCTGCGACACAAGCTAGGGCTAATAGTACAATTGTAGGTCCTGCGGCGACAGATCGTTGTCTGGAAACTGCAAGGAAAAAGAACATACTTTCTTTAGATTTAGGGTTTACTAAATGCACCTTTATCATAATAACACTCGGTTCCTATAGACCCATTGCATAATGCACAGCGCACTTGTACGCGTGTCTCCTTTCCGCCATTTTTTGAGTCAAAACTTGCACAAAAGGATGGTACACTTGTTTACACTCTTTTGTGAAAGCTTTGACACCCAAAATGGCGGACAGGAGACGAGCGTGTATGCGCGCTGCGTGTTGTGCAATGGGTCTATATAGCGCTTACCACCAGGCTCCCGACTGGCGACCTAAAGCACCCATTAACCCCGACACCCTAGGGTGATTTACTAGGATCCTTCCTCACTCTAACAATATCAAACACCATGGTAACTCAACACCCAAACTGTTGGACTCTGATTATGGTGGTATGCCTGATCCCATGTAATGCATGATCAGTTTACTAGTGCAGTACTCAGTCCAACACCATACAGTAACTCAACACCCGAACTGTTGGACTCTGATTATGGTGGTGTGCCTGAACCCATGTAAAGCATTTAGTTAACTAGTGCAGTCCTCAATCCAACATAATTAAACAAAACATGCTATTGGAGTTTGATGGATTAAGGGTGGTTAAGGTAGTTTCAGTATAGTTGTGCAGAGCCATGTTTGAAATCATATCCATTTGACATGTGCAAATTCAGAGGCAATACCTGTTTCAGAACAAGACATCATTACACCAATAAGATTAAACTCACATTTATTGCCAACATGCAAGACTTCAAATCCAACACAGTGACTAGTATCTTAAAAAAGCATTCATTATGGCATGTCGTGGAAGAGCAGTCAATCTCACTGAACTCCAGCTCTGGTGTTTCTAACAAGCACAGAGTGTGGGTTCGAGTGCCAATCTTGAAACTTGTGTCTTGAAGCAAGGCACTTAACCATAACTGCTCCATCCTTTGGATGGGTCGTACAGCCGAAGGTCACAAATGTTGTGTAATGCAAGCCTAAGAACCCGGTACATTTATTCTTAAGAGAAGGTGTTCGTCCCTGGTGTTTTCTAGTACGGTTGGCTGCTGATTGCACCACAACACCTTAGACACCATAACATGGAGCTATGTAAATAAATGGGTTTTATAATTTGAACATAGCTCTGCATCCCTTGTAGAAAAAATAATGAGTAATTTGAGATGCCCTAGGTTGTGATAAATTCCTATACAAAAACTAACATAACAATGACAAAATCATACCTGCTGTAAATGGTGCAGTAGATGAACTTTCACTCCGTGATGACGACGGATCATGAGAATCTCGTTCCTGTCCCTGAGACGTTGGTAGGAGGATGGCCTGTATGTTTTTACTTCCTATAGGTTCACGTCGGCCATGCTCGTATAAATTCAGACGAAACTTGTCCTTGACCCCGTAGGAGGACTCTTGGATGTCCTTGTGTCTTACAACACTGAAGAGAAATAGTAATAACTAGTTCTTATTATAGCGGATTTCACAATGACATTTTTATGTGGCTTTACATTAGTGCCCTGGCTATTGGGCCAATAACATTCTAGTTGTAATACTTCAGCTCCCTCGGGAGTATACAGCCCTTGGCTGCCGTAGCCCTCGGAAGGCTTTTTCAAACACGATATCAACCTCTACCCCCACATGTACCCAATTATAACTCTTGGTGAGGAGAAGCAATTATAGAAAGCATCTTGCTCTAGGACACAAGTGTCATGAGTGGGACTCAAACCCACACTTCTAAGACTTAACCATAGGTAATTATTTATTACTATTATAATAAAAGCGAATGTTTTGTTCATGGTGATGATAAGAAACAGGCATTTGTTTAAAAATATGGGGCATCATGGGGCATGGTGTATTAAACCCCCCCCCCCCCCCCCTCCCACCAACCAACCAACATATGCGTCTTCATTGCAGGCTTGGAATCTAAGGAATTCTTTCGAGGAATTTAGGGTGGGAGGTTCTTCTGTACAAGAGGAAAATAGTGTGTTAAAGTATGGGAATATTGAGAGGGGGGCAAAGGGAGGAGGGAGGGGGGAGGGGGGAGTCTTGAGTCTTTCTGCCCAATATCCGGCATGGTTTAGCCACAGGGAGTGTTAAAACTTACACATCCACACAGCATCCTGGGCGGATAGTTCCCTCAGATTCAATCACAGCATACTTGCGAGGTGTTGTACAAAGAACTGCAACATCAAAGTCATAAGTTATGAATTAGGGAATAACGGTGTGGGGAGCCGGTCTTCGCTGCGTGGTAATGACCGGGTTGGTGGCTGGCCGCTGTTAACGGACCGAGCCGAAGGCGAGGTTCGTTAACAGCAGCCAGCCACCAACCAAGGTCATTACCACGCAGCGAAGACCCGCTCCCCACACTGTTATTACCATTAATAAATACCTTTAACAAAGAAAAATGATAATATTCATCAGAATTTGTGATTTTTCTGCCGCGTTAATTTTGGAAATGTTCCACTCAAGTTCCAGGGCCATTCTTTTAGCTGTTCAATTTTTGCGTGGCTCCTAGTCCCCTGCACTTAAATAACTATATCAGTATACATGTAATGAAGATCGATGACTATTATGTGCATATTTTGAAGAACCAGACTTTAAAAAAATGGTACATTGTCTGTGCGTTTACGCGTACGCGTGGTATGCGCATACACGCGGCACCATCTGTCCTTGTTAAAATAACCCAAAAACATTTCGGGCAAAGAAAACAGTTTTGATAGTTTCCGCACAACAAGCACGGTGAGCAAATATAACTATTACACAACATCGTGCTTGTTTAGGGGCCATTTATTTGCTAGTTTACCGAGCCGGTCTATATCACATGTTAATACACCCCCACGTGACCAGTCTTTGACCAATCAGAATGCACAAACTCGTCGAGGTATTTATTAATGAATATTCAAAAGATAGTTAATGGACTGATGTTTCGATCCTACATGTTAGAGTCTTACTTGAAGGCTACATGATAGTCCCAATAGACCCATACAATGCAGCCATCTTTGTCAGATTCCCTGTACTCACAAAGTATTGATAGTTTGAAAAGTCCTTTGTAAGAAGGCACCAGACTATTTTCCCCTTCTAGCCTCAGTTTGGTAATATTGGTTTGAATGAAAGAGAAACAAGATAACTGCACCATGATAAAAGCATGGGTCTTTCTTGAAACCACGGCTTGGTCTTTGGCTTAGGCTCCGTCAGTGGTAATTTGGAACTTAGAATGTGTTCACTTTCTTTATGAGGCTTCAATCAGGCGGGCAGATCCCAAGCTGGTGACAAAACCCAAAACCGTGGTTTCAAAAAATCCCTACATGTATATCATAAGAATCAAGTGAGTGTGGTTGCATTACAACAATCTCTGTACTCATTATTCTTTGTACCAGTAAGAAGCAGTTCTAAGCGCTTTTTCAAACCCCCTGATATCTCACAGTGCTCCTGGCTGGTATGCAGTAGCTTGGAGACCCAGTTCACCTTTTAAGGGTTTGCAAGGATGGAATGGGTGGCTAGTGCTCAAAGCACTCCGATCTCACTACCTTGGCCCTGGTTTAAAGCCTAGCAAGGGCTGTATGTGAATAGAGTTGTGTTGGTTCCCTCAGATGATGGTCACAAGGGTTTTCCACCTTGCCCTCCGGATTTCCTCCCTTCAGAAAAATCAAATGCTTTCGATCTCTGGCTGTGCTCCGTGGTGATGTATGGGTCAATGTGGCTGGCTGCCAAAAGGCGCCCTTGAATGCTCATGGGTCGAATGCACTGTATGCTGTCTGAACACACATGGTGTCAGGGGTGTCAGAACATTTAGGGTGTTGGAACATTAACAGGTGTCGAAACATGGAGGTATGGAAAAACATACATGTAGTACAAGTAGGTGTGTTCCCGGCCTTTTATGAACACGAAATACTGTTCTATAAAAGTAAGAATTGCATCAAAAATCCAGCAGGCTGTATATTTTCCCTTTAAATCTTATGATGAGCCGGTGTTAGAAAGGGAGGGAGGAAGGACTAGAGTAAGCATCTAACTTACCCAAAGATTCTAACTTACCCTTGAATTTTAGCGTAAACTCGTAGGGGTTGTAAACTGTTAAAACCTGCTTGTGGGAACTACGATCATCGGCGTAATACACTAACTCAGTAGGAAAGACGAAAACTGGTAGTTTACCATCTACCAAGCGAGGGCGCCTGTCTAGCTGCATAGAGCTTTGGAAATGCGTAGGCTTGAAATTTCAGGTCACCTTGTTGGAGAAATGGGATGATTTAAAAACATATTAGAAAATTTTGAATGACAAATCGCTCCTCAACATTAGCACCGACTGGGTACCTCAGAGCTTGGTTTGAAGGATGAAACCCATCTCAGCCTTTAAGGGTTTACAAGGGTGGTATGGGTGGCCAAGGCGTAAATCGCTCGCCTCTCATCATTGTGGCCCTCGTTCGAAACCATACAAGGGCCATTGTGAGTAGAGTTGTTTGTTGAGTTCACTCTTAATAAACAAACATTCACAATTCATGTGAGGCCTTTTTGCTGAGTGACGAGCAAAAACATCTTCAAAAAATGAAATTTACCACGTGCGCAATACTCACAGTTGTTTTGCTGTCAAAGCACTCAATGCACGAACACGAATGGTCGGACCAAGTGTTCCGTGAAAGGGGTGTTACAAAATACCTTGCCTCTTCATTGCGGAAAGTGTGTTGGGAAAGTTTTAGTTGTGTACATCTATGTAGTACAAAGGAAACTGAATTGATTGATTTATCAATGATCATTTTGAAAATGTAGCGTTACGGAGGCCCAAACTGTTAAACCCAGGAAGGCTTATTGGGGAGCCTTACAGTTTCTAGAAGTACATGTAGGTAAGGTACGTCTAACAAATTCCAGCAGTCGGTCTATCACAACAAAAACATTCGATCGGTAAGTTCATTTTCAAGAACATGGAAAATTATACCAGTCAAGAGATAGGAATGCATTGGTACTCTAGGTCCAAGTGTACAGAGTGGATTGACCCTTGGAATATACATCATACATGTAGGCCAATACTGGGTAATGACTAATGTAGTTCATGCAATCAGTCAGACCCCCATCCACAATAAACTACACAAGTTACAACACTACCAAAACACAGTGACCCAGTTTTTAGTAAAAAGAAATAGGGTTTATGTTAGCCCAGGTTGGACTCCTCCGTTGAATACAACGCGATGTCCAGGGTATAAAGGTGCTCTGTCATTGCGAAAAAATTTATGATAACATTTGTTCATATTTTTACCTTTTTGAGGAAGCTGAACCTTGACTCATATATTCTTTGTGTCCTGAACTTTACGCCTGCTGTATTCAGAATTGTAAATTTTATCCTTGGATGACATTATTGTACAAAATAAAATGGAATTTGACGCACTCGTTGCGACAACCTCAACTGACATGGAACCAAGTCCACAAAAGAGGGCGCTGTCTAACCCGTAACACTGAATGCTTTTTCTTCCGGGCGGCAACACGACGGAGTCACATCGCCAGTGCACAACTTGGACTTATTTTCAGAAATAATGTCATTCGTGGATGCTTTTGTTAGGTTTTGAACTCAACAAAAGTGTAATTAAAAGCACCAAGAATAAGTGATCGGAGTTGCACTTTCTAAAATTCAGCTTCTCAAATTAGATAAAAATATGAAAACATTTTACTCAAAATTTTGTTTGCATTGTTAAGGATCTTTATACCCAGGACGTCAGTGCATTGGCACTGACTGACGTCCTACCAGGGCTAGGGTTTATGTCAATTTAAGATCATGGCCCTTGCCTTGCTGATTCCACAATAAACACAGTACTGCCAATGAACTTACACACATAGTGTTATTTTGTTAACCAAGTAAAACATTACATTTTACCAAACAATCAATGACTAACACCAGAGACACACTGCACTACGTAGTATGTGCATCATGGCATACAGTGTCTGAGTCAGTGAGTGTATATGTCTCTCGGCAAACTTTCATGATTAACATTTACACTACAGTCTACAGAACATACAGTACAGTACAGAGTTTCAATTTCATGGAATCTGTCATTTTAACTTTTTGGGGTCACGATATTTTAAGCACTCATAACTTACTTACCAATACTAATTTGATTACGTCGTCTCAGTTTAAATTCAATACAATCACTCTTCACAGAAATGCGCTCAAACAAATATCATAACAAAGAACGACGATTGAAGGACAGCAATGAGTGAGTAATCAAAATCAGTGACGATCACTGGCAGCGGAGAGTTCATATGACATGTCACGTACATTGATCAACAACAAAAACAACCAACTATTTTAAAGCGCGCCCTCCTTTGACAGCTTTATTGAATTTTACTGGAGAGTGACGCTCAATGGTCAACAGATGAGCATCCAGGCAACCAAAGCAGTAGGCCTACATAACGCCCGAGTTCCATACAATTTCTCCTGAGATGGTATGACGTGTAATTTAAGAAAGTCCCTCGCCCTAACAGAAGTGTTAATTTTACATGCAGAGTGCAGATGATTGTCTCCAACAATGTGCCTGAAAAGAATTGCCCCATGGAGTGTGACGTCGGACTCGACAGGAAACCGAGAGACGCAACATAAACGAACAGTTGTAATGAGTAATAGTTAAAATTATTATAGCTTGAATATATAGCTACGTTAAAAAAAAAAAAAACTTTGGAAGACGTCTGCCTTACTCGCGAGTATACTTGTGATGCATTAAACTCGGAGGAGGGAAAACAAGGGGAGGGGACAAGGTGGCTGATGTAGAGCGCAGCAGCCGCTCGCGATTTTTTTTCCGTACCACACTAGAGCCATTGCATACACGCATAAGGTATGGGCGCTTTCCCGGATCCCTTCACTGTTGACCCCCTGTCTCTAGTGTGGTACAAACAAAAATTGCCAGCCGCTCACCCGGCAGCAGAGTGTTCAGTGGTGAAATTCTAGTTCATCTATATAGGATAGTGTAGAAGTGACGTCACAGGCAAGGTGTCTAAGAAATAAAAGTGAAGAATAAGTGGCCACTGGATAAAAATAACGACGAGGGGTGTGTTAAAAAGATTGGTAATGATTATTAGAGGAAACGTGAGCCCACATGCGGCACCCTCTTTCCTCTGATAACTTGTATGGCAGTTTCTATAAGAAAGTTGCTATACATCTATGACGGTGATAATCACAGCAGCTACGGAAGCTGGTTTCATAGTCAGATGGATCGCGGCTGAAAGGAGTATTTGTACGGGTCTATGGATGCGCCTGGTGTGGTGAACTTAATCGATTGTCATAGAAATAGGGCTGACAATATTTCCCGCGACGGGTGTTCTTATTCTAGCCAGATAAATCGTCCCTCAATAGGCACAACCCCCCCCCCCCCCCAAAGAAAAAAAAAAATCAATATTATGAGGTTACCCCTCTCCCCCCCCCCCCCAGTAAACGAAAATAGTCGTCAAACAATAGCCATCTTTTGTAAATTGCCCTTATGAATTCAACGAGCTATTTTGTATAATTCCTGTTATTATAAGCATTATTTAAAAGTGACACCCGATTCGACGCCAATTCTAAGTGAAGACAATCAAATGAACAGGCCTTACCATAATATGCGGAGTGTAAAGCATTTCGTTGAGAAATATTCACTCATTATAAACACCCGAAATAGTTTAGTGTTTTTACATCACAATTAAGTGTCTGGTTTCTGCATTGGGTGTCATTATAGTTGACTTTGTAAATAGGAAACTAATCTGGAGAACTTCTTGGAACGCTGCCCTCGAAGCTGATACAACACAATGAACTTCATCAAACTTCATTCGATGAGTGCCACTACACAAGATTTATTACACCTATAATTATAACAGCTAAAGCCGGGCGGGTCCTAATAAATTAAACATTAGTAACGTTAATTGAGCTTCTCTGCCTAAGTTCCATTGAAGATCGGCAGACCCACTTCAGGTAAAAAGGTGCTTCCTCCGATGAATGCACAGCACAGGAATTGTTTTTTTGTCACCGGGGTTCAAAATGTCATCTCTAACTTCTTCGACCTTCCTCCTTGCAAGGAGACAAATAAAAATGCACTCCATTAAAGTTACAATTGTATTTAGTTTTTTTGTTTCTTCAAAGGCTGAATTTAGATGTCACGGAGTTGAAATTAGCAAGTCTTTTCCCCGTGACATTGCCATTTTGTTTGTGTTGTTGTTGTGTTGTTGTTGTTAAAAACATAATCAACAAAGAATCGTGCTTCATCACTTGGTAGTTAAAGCTAGCCCCTTGTTTTCACATTAGAGTGCAGTTTAAAGCCACTGGACACTATTGGGAGTATTGGTAATTGTCAAAGACCAGTCTTCTCACTTGGTGTATCTCAACATAATGCACAAAATAACAAACCTGTGAAAATTTGAACTCAACTGGTCGTCGAAGTTGCGAGACAATAATGGAAGAAAAAACACCCTTGTCACACAAAGTTGTGTGCTTTCAGATGCTTGATTTCGGGA
>JAUELU010000018.1:1918694-1935151 GCA_032357145.1 Evasterias troschelii
TCAGAGGGAGCCGTTTCTCACAATGTTTTATACTATCAACAGCTCTCTATTGCTCATTACAAAGTAAGTTTTTATGCAAACAATTATTTTGAGTAATTACCAATAGTGTCCACTGCCTTTAAAACGGAGCTTGTGGCTTCTGTTTAACCATTCCTACCAATGCCAATCAGAACTATGAGCCCAACAGTAAAAGAAGCAAATGTCAACACTGAACTTGATGTGACTGTCTGACTATTAGTAACCCTCGCATGGAAACTAGCTCAGTGTTTTTTTTACATCATGGCATACCAACGCTCAAAATTAACACTGGACCGCAAGCTTGAGACCAGTGATTTTAGCGTTGGGCCAGTAAACTCGGGACCAGACAAGTCCAGTTGTCTTGAGTTTTTCTAGTGATATACTTCACTATGGAAAATCTTTAATCATACAAAATTATGTTCAAATATTGATGTTGAGTCATAAAATATTGTTCAGTTCTGTTGAGTATGCAAGTATATAGCTATTTACTTACTTAATCGGCACCCCCCGAACAAGGATATTGACAAAATAGGGAGATTCCAGCATAGGGCTAGATAGCTCAGTTGGAAGAGTGCCGGCACGTTAATCCAGAGGTCCTTGGTTCAAATCCAGCTCTAGTCAAATTTTCCTTGTTCAACCCCAAAATTAAGTATAATTATCCATAGACAAATGAGATAAATCTTCTCTTAGTGCTTGTTCAAATAAAAACAGTTTATATGTTACTCTGGGAAGATTCCCATTTTGATTGTGGTCTTGTAATAATATTTCTGGTGCAGTAAAAATTGCGAGTTGCAAGCTCGAAGGTCTTGTTGATTTTCCCCTCAAATTGGAGCCCGGCATACATAGCCAGCCAATATGTAATTGCGGTTAAGAGCATCGAACTCAAGTTCTGGTGGCTGAGTCATCAGGGTGTGGGTTCGAATCCCGGTCATGACACTTGTGCCCTTGAGCAAGACACTTAACTATAATTGCTTCTCTTCACCCAGGGGTAAAATGGGTACCTGTGAGGGCAGAGATGGTTTTTGTGAATGATTTAGCTTAGTGCGCTTTGGCTGCACAGGCTGTATACTCCCCAGGGAGCTGAGATGGTTTTAGAAATGAAATAATGGCCAGTGACCAGAGGTAATAAAGTGTGAAGCGCAATGATCATTATTTGGAATTGCGCTATCTAAGGGCTGATATTATTATATTATTATTACTAGGTAATGCTGTCCATACCAAAGTAGCCACAAAATCAGTCATGTTCAACAGAGGGGGCTCTGCTCACCTAGTAACCAGGGCTGTGTATTGAGAGAGTTGTGAAATCGATCGACCAGTTTTCATTGGTCAAATGGTTGCTGGATGCCATTTTCAGTCCAAATGCAGCACAACCCAATATGAAGTCTAGTCTGGCACCCTGTGTGCACAAGTTGTAGCAACTCTCTCAATACACAGATCTGCTAGTAACCAATGGTATACAGCATACACACAATCAGTTATGCTCAACAGAGGGGGCTATTCTCACCTAGTAACCCATGGCATATAGCATAGTAGTTGTGGTCGCTACTGTGGCGTTTACAGAGAAGCTCTGATGAAAAAGACAGACATCCTGGATGGCTCTTACACTCATCATGAAATGATTGGTGGCGCTCATTCCACTGCGGATTACCATCTAAACATTGGAACGGATAAACAAAAACAATTATTGTCAGAGACGCTCTTAAAGGGGCACGTGGCCTTGGATTGAGCACTTTTCTTTTTTTTCTTTTCATTTATTAATTCTGGTTGTGAAGCCAAGGACTTTTAGGAAAGCAAACTTAATCACTATACTAGCCAAGAACCCTGTGAAGAGAAGACAAATAAATGAAGTTTCAGTTTTAGATGTGGGAGGCAGGGAGGGACTAAAAACCCAATCCACATAGTGCCCCTGGTGGGATTCGAACTGTGGTCTTAGTCTGCCTTATTCACTAAACATTTACTTTCTTCTCCCTCTTCCCCTGAATGATTTTTTCTTTTGTGTTCCCAACCTTTTGTGGTAAAACCAGCCCCTTCCTCAGACCTCAGACCCCCCCCCCCCCTTGTCACCCTCTTTATTGTTCATCCCCTGCTTTTTATGCACACTTGTATCTCTGTCGTCTCTTTCCACTTGACTGCTTTTGTAACACTGGTATACTGTTTATGTGTGTTGTACAGTAAAGACTCCGCTAGGATCAAAATATCAGGCCACTAAATAATTTTGGCAACGCTGCCTTGAGAGGGTCCAGTGGAGGTTGTTGCACTAAAGGACACACCACAACACCATGCTGAAGGGGAGAGACACCCGTGGCCTAGAGGGACTTTGCAACGCTAAGAGAGACATTTGAGTAATGTACACCTCTCAGATGATGGCAAGGTTATAGAAAAACATGTTTCCCTTTCATAAGAACTTCACAAAACTGGTTATGACCTTGGAGCCCTTCATTAAACAGAAACAAGAACAGAGACAGAATTTACAAACCTGTTTTGATTTTTTGTTTGTCAACGACGATTATGTTCTCAGCGTCAATGATAAAAACCTCTCCGTTTTCGTTTACGGCAAAATTTTCCGGACTGACATCGGTCATGTAGAGCCCGTACCCTTGATCGTTATTGGTCAGCTTCTCAGCTATTCTCATCACCTGAAATATAAGAAACACAGAGCTGGGGTCACCTGAGGTCAAATAAAATAGTAATAATAATAGTATATGTATAGTCTTATACAATAGCACACATGTCTACCAATTAAGGTTCTCAAAGCACTTTAACAAACAGAAACCTTTTCAAGACATATTTTTAAAATTCTAGGCATGGCATTAACTTTTTCAGCACAACAGTTTTGGCTAAGGCTTCTCCCGCCTGTTAAAAGCTCTGTACAAAGAGAGCATATTTAAAAAATAACTCACAGTACAGGGTTCGACTTGAACTTTTTAAAATAATAAACCACAAGGGAAACTGACTGGGTAAATCTTAAAAGCAAAATTGACTAGAGCGGGATTTGAACCAATGACCTCTGGATTAACGTGCCGGTGCTGTAACTATTTTAGAGACTGGCCAGCAGGACTAGTTAGCTTTTTCACTGTTCAGTTTAGATGGATTGCAATACGCGTCATTGACCACCATCTTTAATGTAAAACAATGGAAAAGTGCACGTGTGTTTGCGCTACGCATGACGCTCAGCCAATGGTAGTAGCTCTTCACGCGTGCACAATTCAAGATGGCGGCCAATGACGTCTATTGCAATCTATCTATTTCAAATGAAATGCTTTCAAACACTGAACTAGCCAACTGGTCCCATGAATTTTGACTGGTCTTCATGTGTTTTAAGTGGCATTTGGTTTTGAAAAGGGCCATAGAATTTTTATGAAAAGTACAGTACTTACCTGAAATGCCAGATTTAGTCGTATCGACCAATCCTTTTGGAAGTAACTTTTTAATGGCTTGCCAATGTAGTCCTCTACGATGAAACGACCGCATGCTCCGTAATAACGAGGAAATGGCCAGCCCTCTGAATTAGGAAATATCTGATTGCAGAAAAAAAAGGTCAAGATTCAAGATGTAAGATTCAACACAAACAGTCACCAGAGCCTAACCTCTACTAAACCGCTATCATCACATGAACCACTTCACCACCAGAGAGCTATCAGTCCTGTAACTGCCGAGTGGTGTGATAGCAGTTACAGGAATGAAAGGACCCTCTAGTGGCAAGTGCTTCCTGGGGTGTGATAATCGATTAAATAGTGGCTAGGTTTTCATGACTACATAGCTGGAGCGTCTTGGAACCAAGACTAACTAAGGTCATGCCAATAGACCCTATGCATAACGCGAAACACTACAGGGACGCTGAGGTCAGCCGCACGTTTTTAAGCACAAAGAACGGCTATCGGCTCATGATCTGCCTCCTTTGGCATTAATGGCGTTTTTTGGTGTCATTGAGGGTGCTTTTTTAGAGAGTGACGTCACATGCAAGGGGGTCTATACAGCCCGAAAAATGGGATGATTTAAAGGGAGTTTATCATTTTGGTAAATTTCAAAGACCAGTATCCTCACTTGGTGTACCCCAACATATAAATGAAACAACAAACCTGTGAAAGTTTAAACTCAATGCAACCACCAGAAAAAAGTGGGGAAAAAACTTTTGTTTTCACTGTTTTCAAATACCAAGTTTTAACACTCCATAAACATTTCTTCAGATTTTACATCATGCAAACCTGTTATTCATGTTTTTGCGCAGTCATCGATATTTCATATCGCAGTATGCACTCAATTAGAATGAATGTCTTGTGACCGTCCTTCACCAAGCAAGCTAATGTATGTATACGCACGACAGCCATGTTTGAGAAAACAAAGAAAATACTAACTTTTAAACATTGAGAGCTGAATTATTTGACGGAATTGACAAATTAATGAGGAATATCTGCATCCAAAACCCACCGACAAAAAATATTTGCAGCCAAGGTAAGATTTGATTGAACTCTGAAACTTTTCTGCATCCATAAACAGACCCTCATAATATCCAGGATATCACTGTAGTATGAATAAAAAAGTGGAAGACCTCAAGGGCTATTCTTGTAATAGCTCACCATATACATTATAGGTTCTGGATTAATTGCCAACGTTGTCATCAGCATCATCTTCCAGTCTCTTATCGGAGTGTTGGCTGGAATGTACTCAAGAAACTTTGCCGTAATCCTTTCTAATAGTCTTTCTGAAGGACATCTCACGACGTCTGAAAGCCCCTCCGCGCCTGTGATCGACAACTGGTCCGTCTCTAAAACTCTGGAAAACTTAGTCTTAAAAATACTTTTCGCGACGTCGCAGTCCACTCCGACGCCTGCATTCTTACATATATCCCTGTCAAAACTGGCAAGTTCTGTGTTGTGGCCTAAACGCTTTAAAATCACGTCAGAGTTTAATTGTTTATGCCAACCGTAGAAGACGTTCTTCACGTTGACGATGTCCAGGAATCTCATCCTGGAATAGGATGACAGGCTGATGGACCCGTGGCTGAATTCATGGCACATGCTTGTCCCGTAACACGCCGGGCATTTATTGGTGCCCACAAAGTCTGAGTTTTCCAGGTGATTTGTTGTGAGGAAGAAGAAGAGGTTATAGTACATGAAGGTGATGGTGACGAGGAGGAGAACTGAGCAGAAGCGGGTGCACTTCTGAGTGGAGAAGACCCAACAGAACCTCATGCACAGACGTCTACAGCAAGCCATGGCTCCCCAGTCTGTACTACCAATCATAGACAGAGGACACGATATAGACGATACTCAGATTTAACCTCGGCTCTAACATCCTGGTGATTTGAGGATCTCTTTGTGTATTCATTCCATTCCATGTTGTCAGGATGATCCAACACCAAACACCAAACACTTGACCATATGGAGGATCCCTGTTGAGTAGTAAAGGAGATAGTGATAGTGAATAGTGTAATTCTCGATCACTTAATAAGGATGGTGTTTAACAGGTATAAGTTGTTTTTTGTCAATGTTACACGTGTGTGCTCATTTATAGGCAAAATTATAAAGAAAGATACAGTCTTGCTTGCTTGCTAGAAGTCTCTGGTGGGTAGAAAGACAGAGGCTTATTTGATCTGTCTTGTCAAAGACTTTAATGTAGACACTATAGATGAGTATAGCTATTTAAACATTAACCTGCATGAATCGTGTTTTCAATTATGTTTTGGGGTGAAAGTTTTTCCAAACCATATTACTTCGAAGGGAATCCTTCCTCAAAATAGTTTACACTATCAACAGCTGCAGTGATTCTTTCCGAGTAAGTTTCAAGAAATGGACAATGGGTCCCCTAGAGGTTTTCGTTAAAAACTTTTTAGATTCACAAAGAATATTGCCACAAGAAGGCTCTCTGTTTTATGTTTTTTATTTAGGTAAGCATAGGAAATGTTAGGAACACTGAGCAGACGGTTCACATTCCAAAGTTTTAGCAAAACCTTCTATTTAAGGGAAACCAGTTTTAAAGAACGAAATCTTGCCGAAACTGTAAGTTAACAAGTAACGTTATTTCCTTTGTGTAAAGATTGTTAGTATACTAAGGTTGAGACAACACTGGAAGAATGAAAACCATTAAAGATTGCAAAAGTTTTTAACTTGTTTTTTCGGAATAAGAATGCAAGAAAAGTTTCTCTAATCTACAGCTGATCCTAATTATTTCCATAATTGCAATAAGTGAGGAAATGTAACTCAGTTGAACCTGTATTATTTATGAGTATTTTGGATAATATTTCAGGGCTCCCATTATTGGAGCTAGAGACGGTGGCAACGCTGCCTTGAGAGGTTCCAATAGAGGTTGTTGCACTAAAGGACACACCACAACACCATGCTGAAGGGGAGAGACTCCTGTGGCCTAGAGGGACTTTGCAACGCTAAGAAAGACATCTGATGTACACCTCTCAATGTAAACATGTAGCACTCCATCTGATTTCAATCTTAGATCTAGCCTAGGAAGCAGTAGCTGTCAGGATAAGAAAAACTCTTCAAATTTGAAAACTAGACCAAGTTCACTTTAAATTAAAAAGGAAAGCAAATTCACTCGTAATGTTAATTTAGGAATTTCCTTTTCATTTCTATATAATATCAAATTTGTTGTGTAAATGCTTATACTAAGTTAGCCTAAAAAGAGCATTCACTTAGACACCAGTGTCTTAATTTTGTAATTTCGTGGTGTCAAACGGAGGAACAATTATTCTCAAGATTTTATTTTGACTTTGGGAGAAGCTGGCTTTGTGACAAAGATCGACAATGTACAAGTTAACAAGGAAAAACACAACAACCTCATTCATTCTTCATCAAAGCTAATTCCATGGACTGTTGCCACTGTATGTTTCCTCTAAACCATGGACTAATCAACCAGCACATATTATAACTACCGAGTACCAGCACATTGATGAAATACAATGTGGATGAATCAGCACTTTCATGAATGCTTCTTAAAAAGCAATCCCATGCTAGCTCAAATCATAGCTCGTAGAAACGGGATAAATGGCTAAAATTAACAACCTGGATCAAATCAAGGAAGGAGGTGCATTATGATACAAACAGTAAAATCTGTCTGTGTGTATCTAGCCACTAGAATCGATTTGGGATTGTAAAATATAAAGGGGCAAAATGTAAAAACTTCTTATTTCTTTAATATATAACAGCATGGAGGGAGGTAGAAATAACCTCCATGATTGAGTAACACTGGGAAAAATTTCCGTATCCTGCCACCACTTTTTAACTAATTTTTACAAAAAGGAATATCTCAAACAGGTAAATTATAACGAATGAAAAAGTGGTGGCAGGATACGGAAATTTTTCCTAACACTGTATAACATTACAGATTTGCGGCAGAAAAAAATACACTACTCAACTCACTATGTTTTAATAGTTACACTGGCCTGCTTGGGCACTAAGCATAAATAACAATACAAATCACACTGTCTACACTTGCAAGGAAGCGAAGGGCAAGGCCATCGGATGAGGTCGTCGAAAACTAGAGAAGTCTGATTTAATAATTTAGTTATTGAACCATGATTTAAGTGAGTGATATATTGTCCGATGTTGTTTGCGTATGGTATTTATAAATGATAAGATAATCTGTGTGAAAAGAACTCACCTTTAACGGCATGCATGACTGCCCAGATTGCGGAAATAACGTCAGCCCCCAAGGAAAACCCCGATTACGTGTTTTTTGCTACTGCAGTTCAGTGCCCCTTGTTCATCCGATTATGGATGCTATTATAGTTCTCTATCACACCAATAGGTATCCGAAATATTGCAAGTGTCGTGCGTTATTGCTAAACTTCACCAAGTCCTTTGAGTGTAACAATATTTTTGATTTATTTCTTCACAGAAAGCCGCCCCCACCTCAACATCAACGGAAATTATTCAAATCTCTGGAATCGATTATTGAAGAGTCTAGCTTAATGGGAAATATTGTTTCAAATTTTTCCCATTTGTAATTACCGACTTATTTAAAGTTAAGGTCATCTCAAACGTTTGGGGCTCATCGGTTTTCGTATACACAATACAGCGTACAGTCAATACGCACGCTGACTGCAAGAACAAACTCTACAACCATCACAGAACCCGTCCTCACTCATCTTGAACATCAACGGAAATTCTTCAAATCTTCAGAATCAATTATTTAAGATCCTAGCTTGATAAAGGACTCCTTTTCAGACTTTCGATGCGCCCTACCAACATTAAACCAATTGCGCAAACTGTCCTGCTCAAAGGAACAGCTTTTATTTATCTATCAAAACTGTCTTGCTGTATAAGGAACAGCTTTTCTTTTCTCTATATAGTATTATGTTATTTGTTTTATATGGTAAAAGTATAATTTTTTCTGGAGCCCGATCGGATTCGAACCAAGGACTTTCGATGTGCACTACAACCTGCTCCTAAGAGACGCCTTTCTTTTCTCGAAGTACAGTATTAATTTTTTTAAATATGTAATCATAAGGTAAAATTAAAAGTTTTTTGGAGCCCACTCGAATTCGAACCAAGGACTTGTGATGTGCACTACCAACAGTAGTGCTAACCGCCCTGCTCATAATAATCGCTTTTCTTTTCTCCATATAATGTATACAGTCTAAAATCATTCTGTAAGGTAAAAAGAAAAGATGTTTGGAGCCCACTCGGATTCAACCAAGGACTGGTGATGCACTACCAACTTCTACAGTTGCGGCAACTGTTTTGCTCATATTTTATAAGAAACGATGTTCTTTTCTCTATCTACAATGTTAATTTCTTTTCTATAAGGTAAATTGAAAAGATTTTTAAAAAGCTAACTTCGAACCCTGGGCTGGCGATGTGAACTACCATCAACTAGCCTACTGCGCTTACTGTTCTACCCACTCAAGTGTTCTTTATATCATTTTTAAACAATACATTTCCTTTTGGATTTATTTTAAATAAAGTTTCAAATATTCACTGATTTGTTTGGTTTTGTGTTCCTCGCTACGTGTGTTTTGTAAGTGTTTTTTAATAGTTCAGTACAAAATAACCTATTTGTTTTATCTTTACTAAAAAAGTTATTTTGTACTGAACTATAAAAGAAAAAACATTAAAAAACGCTTTACGTGGAGAACAGTGAACCGAAATAGATAGGTGTTATAAATTGCAAAGGAACAGGACTGCGGTTCTATTTCTAACATCGCCGAATCTTTTTTGTATAAGTTAGACATGTTCTTTTTAGGATAAAGGTTTTGTATTATTTATATCTTTAACCAAATAAAATAAAACACTTTTAAAAAGTCTTACGCGGAGAACCGAATAGCGCAACAGGACAAGCTTTACAGTTAGCTTCGTGCCGATTCGTTATACTTTATAAAAGGCAACGTATTTTGTATACCTAAGATCTGGAGCACTTTATAAGTAGAACACGATAGTGCAACTGGAAAAGTGGTGGCAGTGCACATCGCAAGAGCAGGGTTTGACTCACGGTTTTTTGAAAACTCAATTGTAAATCAAACCCCTTAATTGTCTAAAGCACTTGGCGACTGTCTTCTACAAGTCAAGGACTTTCTTTGAATTAATTTTGAAGCAAATCGGAGAGAAAAAGTGTTTGAGGCTGACAAATGGCAAGAATTTACCGCTTGCAGTTTTTTCCAAATGTTTTTGAAACACTTTAGTTTCCAAATCGCCTGATATTTGGAAGAGAGCTTAATGAAGTGCGAGGAGCTGATAGTTGGTTTGAGTGGCATATATTGGCAACTTTTGAAGATATCGACTATTTCTTGATATAACGGTGCCCCAAAATGAAGATAAAAACTAAATTGTAAACCAAACCTCTTCCCGTTTTTCTCTCAATATTTTGCAGAAAATCTTCTGGAGTGTTTACAAATCGCCTGATTATCTGACAGAGAGAGAGCTTAATATCATGGGATTTGAGAAGCAGAAAAATACTTCTTTCATTTATCCATCGTGCCCTTCCAAATGCCGACAAACAGGGTGCTTTACACAAAGGAAAAATGCTACCCCACAAGGTTTCCTTTGTTCTAGAGGTACCCCACAGATAATTTCTTCAGAAAAGGGAATAATAGAACAAGGGAAGTAAGCTCATAGTCGTTACTGCCATATGTAAGGGTGTGGGTTGGGTTGGTGTTGGATTAATTACGGGAAAGCTACAGGAAAAATACACATCCTTTTCATCTGGCAACTCACACCTGTTATCTCCATGTAATTCCTTTTCCAAACAGTGGATGGTTTATGCACAAACCAGTAGTGCTGCTGACTGCCCCGGGGAAATTAACTGCTCATCAATTAAGTTTAATGACCAAAGTAAATACATGTTAATAACACACTCTGTGAAGAGGATGTAAACTTTCCAAGTTTTTGTGGCCAAACTCTGAAATTCTTTAATCAAGCTTTCCCGTAATGTTACCCATTCGAATTATAGTCCAAAGAACTCTAAATGACGTGGTAAATTCACTTTTCTTCGGAACAAAAAACCCTGAAAATTATATTTAAAGGGTGTTTGTAACATTGGTTAGAGTAAAAATATAAATTCACACATAACTTACATGGTATAAAGATGGTTATGATGGGAAACTCCCTTAATACTTTTGCTTTAAATGCTATATTTTTTGAGAAATGAGTAAAACAATTAGTTTTGATCTCTTGAGTCGGAAAACTCGATGTTTGAAAACAGTGAAAACACTTAAGGTTTTCCCCCACTGTTTTCTGGTGATTGCAATGACCGATTGAGCTTAAACTTTCACAGGTTTGTTGTTTCATGTATATGTTGGGATACACCAAGTGAGGATACTGGTCTTTGACACTTAGGAAAAGTATAAACTCCCTTTAATACCAGACCGTACAGCAGAGATACCAGCCAGTAATTCAATTCAAATGTATTGCTTATTGTAGCATTTATTTACAGATCACAACCAAAATCATGTCACCATCATGATCAGTTTCTTATTTATCAAATTCTCATTAAGTTAAAACAAAACATGTCAATGATCAATACATACATGATATCAATACATTAATTATCTAAATATGATTGATAAATTACGCTAAATTGTCCCGATAGTTTTACGGTAAACACATCAATCGTTACAATAAAAAACAGCGACAAGTTTTTAAAAACTTTCCCACTTCCAATCCTTGGTTCAAAGATTCAATACATTAAGGATAATCAAAACCACTTCAGTTGAAAGTCATGTCATGTCAGGTCAGGTCATGACCTCAACTTGCCTCAGTATGACATAAGCCCCACTTTGAATCTAATGAGACTTGTGTTTAAATATTAGGACTGTAGAGTGACTTAAAGTTTGTTTATGAAACAAACTACTCTGAGCCAAGATCCAGTTGCTGCTTACCACAGTATCTGTGCTTCCAGTATTCTATCAGAAGCATGATTCTAAGGGCTGTAAGCTCAGAAATCCGTGGTAAGCAAACCAGATACCATATTTTAACAATTACCTCGGCCACCTTTGTGCTTAAGGAATTTTGCATTGATAAACTGCAGCTCAATTTGTACTATTTGTAACTGCCGAATGTAGAGTCACTAAAAAATAGAAAATGTTTTTTAGAATATAAGGGTTATTCTCAACTGGCGGCTATGGCTAAGGCTGTTGCTAAGGGTGTTGCCAAGGACATCCTATGCATCAACACATGATATTTCAGTGAACAAGCCACAGCTGTAGTAACTAATTCGGAACCAGCCTAATATTCTGTAAAACCTGTCTAGGACCTGAACTTCATTAAGGACATACATCACTCTATACAATACTACCATTCATGTTTTAGTCTGTGTACACACACACACACCATTTTGTACTTAAATATTCATAATTTGTACACGACACTATTTTACATTCTGTAGTTTTGTTACAAAGTTGAATTCTCTATAATCATATAGTGGCTACTCATACCAATGTACAATTTGTTGTGGGGTTAATGTTAATAAAAAAAGGAAATTAGTTTTATAAAACTTGACTAGACAAAAATGATTAACGCATAACTCAGGATTTGAACTCAAATACTTACAAAACCTTACATTTATACACAAAGATTTTGGTTTGAAATTAACTGAATGTAAGGCAGCAACTTTATTCTTTTAGTTGAAGCAAATTTACAATGATTCCTAATATTGAAAGTCTGATTTGTATTGCTTACTTGGAAAGACTCTACGATCATCGCTTTAAGATATCTATATTCCTACCCGGAAACCTCAAATGTATATCACTTCCCTCTGTCCAAGAACTTCCAGAAAAGAGGAAAACATTGTATCTCCCTGAAGAATCTATACCCTTTCTAGAAAAACTCTATTATCAATTCTCGGTTAACCCTCCTACTTGATAACATTTAACAGTCGACCAACAATTTGAAACAACAACTGCAATTCTCGGTTAACCCTCCTACTTGATAACATGTAACAGTCGACCAACAATTTGAAACTACAACTGCACGGGTTGTGTATATGATGTTACCACTGTGCACAAAACTAACTGTGTGTGTGTCCTGTGTGGATGCATCCACCACACAACATCACCATTGCAGGGTGGCATAGTTTATCGATCATTCAAAAACACAGTGGATGATATTGAATGGTCACACAGTAGGAGGGTTGTATGTGTACTGTGTGGATGCATTCAGCATTCTGGTCAACTATTCACTGTTTACCCCCAAAATTGATATAAAACTTTACCTAGTCTGTTTCCCTTGTGGCTTGTTACTTGGCATTCAGTAAAAGGTAGTTGCAGAATGGTTGCCCTGGGTTCAAATCCCACTTGCACCCACAGAACTAGAGTACTAGGAAAACAACTAAAAATCAAGACCTTTGTTTGAGTGAGCTCGAACTCGAGACCCACTGGTTGCCAGTGAAGTATCTTACATCAAGGGAACCAAGGTAGTCGGTGGTTTCTTTCCCTGTGTATTACCTCTGTGGACCCCCGGTTCGAATCCCACTTAAGACCAGAGCCTTGCATGAGAATTGTGTTTTCATTCCCTACCTGAGTTTTCCCAATTGGTGTTTTTCTCCCACATCTAAAACTAAACATTTCTTCTCATCTCCTGTTCATCCTGGTATTGGTGATAATTGTGCTGTTGGTTACGAACTAAAATAAATGTAGCAGTTATTAAAATGTATAACTTTGAAAATGCCTCACCATGTAAATAATTATTTTGATAATTTTGTGGCAAAACTCGCAAAAGGCTTAAACAAGATGATGTTGCATTAAAAACAAAAACTCTATTAAAAAGAAAGAAATGAAATAATTTTTTTTAAAAAAAGGTTGAATGAAACTGACTGATAGTCAAAAACTGCTGAATAAAAAACCCATAAACAAAAAAACTGCACATTGAAAAAAATTGATATTTCGCACAAGCTCTGTGCAGAGACATTTACACGTAACTTAATCAAGTTGTGAACAATTCTTATATGACGAAGGAAGGTTTGGAGAGAAAAACCGTTATGTTTCAAAAACAATTGTTTTGATTTGATGGAAGAGAACTTAATTGTTGTTATTTATAACAATTTGGAGAGTGACTTTCTATTTGTTTGGATTACAAACCGTCAAGATCATACGTATCATGTGACTACTAGCCTACAATGGAATTTCATTCTACAGTGTGAATAAAAAAAAAAAACCCAATATCAACCTAAATAAATCCATATAATAAGTGTTAACTAATCATTCCACAGTTTTTTGACATATGTATACCTTTTTATTATCTCGAGTATAGTATTCAAGCGAAAACGAAAAACAGAAAAAAAATCTTTGATTTCAAGCAAAATTAATTAATAACTCAAGGTTTTTTTTACTTCAAAATATATAAACAATCAAATAAAGGGGTATATAGTACAGTAGGTCTACCATCTTAGATTAATTAAACTTCACTTTAAAAATTATCAACAAGAAAGACAGTTTTAATAAATCTTAATCACAACGTGGCGCCTAAAAATGGGTGTTCAACAAATTTTCTCTACAATTTGGCATTCTAGAATGGTTTAACCTCAACTGTTAGAGTGTCTTGCTGTGGGACTAGAGTCCAATTATATGGCTCTACTACCGCAGAATTTCTGCGGTTATCCTCTGCTTACACTGCCTTGTACAATGCGTGCTTTTATAGAATTCTGTGGTAATTCTAGGGTAAGAAGTATCATGTAATTGGACACAGCTGGCTCACTGTATCATTCATTCCGGTTCATACTTCCTGCGAATGCGAATGCTTTACGAATTTTGACGTCACAATTTCGCAGCGAATAATTCGGAAGAGTTGACTTGTGCTCAACTCCTGCAAAACATTCAAAGCGAAAACCGCCCTTTGGCGTCAATGAACCAGGCTCAAGTCCAACAGCTTTTTCGCAGATCGATATCAGATGGTTTCCTTCAACATTTATCATTGTCGAAGGACTTTAGTTTCAATCTGTGGTTTGCATCCAGAATTGAGAAGTAAGGATTTTAATCATATAACAAAGTACTTTGACCCGCAAGGTTTGCACTTTTTTCAGTGATCTGCCAGCAGGACCAGTTTAGTTCACATTTCACTGGTCCACAAGCCTTTTCACTAGTCCCATAGCTCAAGGTTTCGCTTTAACACCATCATTTGTATTGAACTTGAATTTGGAGCCGTATAAACAATGAGTGGTTTACTTGTAGAGGGGTGGGAAGCAATGCACCAGCCAGCAGGACCACTTACACAAAGTTTTAACTGGTTCTCATGTGTTCTAATATAGACCCCTTGCATATGACGTCACACTCTTAAACAGCGCCCTCACTGAGGCAAAAGGAGGCAGATCATTGGACGATAGCTGTTTTCAGTGCGTAAAAACGTGCGCGTTACACAAGGGGTCTTTTTGGTTCTGCAGGGATAGCTGTATAAAACTCAGATACAGCCCTCAGGATGGATTTGTTCTTTCATATGCTTGAAAAGGGGGGGGGGAATTCAAAGTAAAATAAAACTACAATATTAAAAAATTAAATTATTTGAAAGCATTACGTGTACCTCAGGATGAAACCTACTAAAGATCTTTTATCTCTAAAATGAACCAAAAGTTCTTTTTACACAAATACTGGGAACCTCTCAGAAAAAGTGCAATCAACAATTTTCAATCACACAAGTATCATTTTGGTTTATACAATTATTTGTTTATATAACTACTCTGCAATTACAAAATACTTGCATATTCATAAAATGTTTCCAATTATTTCTGAAGCTGAAGTTTTTCAAGATTTATCAATGAATGTGAGGATTATTTCAATAAAAAGTACTTATTCCGTTACTCATAACCTACATATTTATCACTCACCAAACTTATATTGAATTTATTTTCAGCTTTGACCTCTTGGAATCTAATCACCTTTAACCTTTGACCTACAATTCCAACCTCCATTATCACAAAATAACTTGCCTACAGTGGATATATTACACTTTGTAAAAAATATTTACAAATCGTTAATAAAGTCGAGTCCAAAGTCAAAGTTCCCACTCCCTGCTACCACTTTTCCATCGCTTTGTGCGGATGCTAAAATTGTTAAATTTTTTGAAGAATTGAGAGTCTTAAAATATGAAAAACAAGGTTTTTTAATGTACAAAACAGAAGATATATTTATAAAACCATGGTTATACTTTATATATGTTAACTATGGGTACAGTAATGTAAAATTGTGTATTATCGATTTATCTCCCATTTGGGTCAGTCTGGGGACAACTCATCTCCTAATCGAGGTAACAGGGTTCTAATCGGGGTAGAAGTTTGTATCCCACATGGGATAGGCAAATCCCCATATGAGGCAGTTTGTATACAAACAGGTTGCGTATATACGAGTATGACAAATTCACTTTATCCTTTTGAACAACGATTGCAGACTTGAATGAGTGTGTCGCAAAATTATGTCAAGAGTCTTGAAATAGTCTCAGAGAGTAAACAACTACGTGACGCTCCACGCCAAAACCAGGCTCTTCCTGCCAAAACTCAAATTTCCAAACTGGGTTTATTTGCTCATGAAGTAGATTAAAAGAGTTTTTTTAAACACCCAATTAGGGCCCTTCAGGTAAGTGTTTCTCAACATGTAGAATGCTTGAGACATCACATCACATTAATTTCAAGGCTGATGTTTTGGTTGTCTTCGGTCTAAGTTCCATTTCCGAAAACTGCCTGATTTGGGCGTGGGGACGTCACCAATTATTGACATTCATATAGAAGGTTTGAAAGGAGATTCAACAATTAAAATGTAGTTGTCATTTTTGGTAATATTCTTACAATATTTGGCACATATAGTGAAAGCTAAAAGGCTGAAATGCTATAAATCTCAACAGTAGGGTTTTAATTTACTTTCTAGTGTTTACTTGAATCAATGACACGGTGGGCTGGTAACTTAAATATCAGAACAATTAACAGTCTTTAACTAAACCTTACACCACTGGCAACAAATACATTATGATCAACCCAAGAAGAGTCAAGCTACCGCCTTCAAACACCGA
>JAUELU010000018.1:1959719-1975774 GCA_032357145.1 Evasterias troschelii
AGTAATTGAACGACTTTGAATAATGATGTCGAGTTGACCAGTGGTGTACAATTTGCTGATGAAGTTTACACCACATTGATCTGAATCTCAAATGAAATCTTGCTATGGAATGAGACAACCATGTTGATGTACACTGATGAGGCGGACTCAATGGACTGACTTAGTTTGAATAAAAAAACACCCAAACCTTTGAGTTGTGTTAGGACTCGATTAAACGCCAAGTGTGAGTTTCGATTGTCCGTCATTCGCGGGTCTGAGTTCAGGGTTTTAAGGGCAAGATAATAAAAAAATTACAACAGCATAAGTTTGTGAAGAAGTTCCCTGCAAACCTAAATCTTTAAACATCATGTATATGTACATTCTGCAATATATTCTACAGAATACTTAGTAGTTTTTATATTCTGCAGTATATTTTGAAGTGGTACATTCTGCAGTGTATTCAGTAGTTAGTACATTCTGAAGTTTATTCAGCAGTGGTATATTCTACAGCATACTCAGAAGTAGAATATAGAACAATCTACAGTACATTCTGCAGTACATTCTACAATATAGTCTGCAGTACACGGTAACAGAGCTGAATGTTGATCCAATTTGAATTGACTGACCTTATTCGTACACTTTAAGAAGCAAGCGGGGAGGGGGGGATTGGGTATGAAGTGTTTGGAAATCTTTGCATCTGACAAACTCACGATACATTTGATGGTTTTGTAATTTACAGAATGACAAGATATATGGGTGATTTCAACGGACAAAAGGGGGATCAAAAAGAAGAAAGTGATTTGTTGCATAATTTAGTGATTCCAATTCTGTTTCCAAGGAAAGGGAGGTAAGCAAGAATGTTGACAGCTGTGCTTTGGCCAGCTGTTGACAAGTGTTTAAGCATTACATACGAAGTAAAAAAATAGTACAAAAGAGGTCCACACAATGTAGGGACTTGAAACATTATGTGGCCGGGACTACACACATCCGCACAGTGTTTTTTTACAGTGTTGAAAAACATGTTTTTTCTTACATGTAAGTGCACAGAACAAAATATATGTGTCCACAGAGTGTATGCAACACAGATGTGTGTGTATTTGGCCATGTCTTGACCACGTTGACAAGTTAGTTAGGCCATCTGATGATTATTGCACTTTGGCCATGTGTTGAAAGGTGTCTTTTTGTCATGTGATGATCAGTAGGAACCACTGAAATCAAAAGGCAGATGATTTGCATGAACATTACGCCAAAATAAACGGTATAAAACTTGTAAAACTAAAAGTCTTAAGATTACTGGTTAATTTTACAAGCGCCCGATACCCAACCAGATTTTTCCAAGAAGTAAAAGAAAAAATTGCAAAAAAAAAAATCGAATTAAAAATAAAATGATGTGGCTCAATTATGGAAGCAGGTTGCCATGTAACAAACTACCTGTATGAAATTTAATTTTTCAAGGCAAAAAAGTGAAATAAACAAACAAATTATTCGCGGCTGGAATTTAGCTGCTTCTTGTTGTTTTTTGCTGGTTTAGATTTTGACCACTCATACCAGAAGCCCGGGAAGAAGAGCTGGAAGTTTCTCGTCTTTTGATATAATGTGCACCTGAACTCGACTCGCTACTCAGTAATCCTGTTTGTTAATAAATATTGACAAACAAAGTGGTTTTGATGAATAAACATGGATTTAACCGATATATGGTCGGATATACAATGGGATTAGGGCTAGCTCTGCAGTGCATGATGGGAGATGGGTCAAAGTTCAACATTATTGGAAAGAAACCTTTGTGAGGTTTCTGAATACAGTGAAAACATGCTGAGAAGCGACAAGATCTGACCGACACCAGGTTCCCAATTTCATGGCTTTGTTTACAGTAAGCAAAAATTCAACAATTACGGTATTAAGCAGAAAAATGTATGCTTAATGTGAGCTTATTTCACAGGTTGGCAAGGATCACTTGTGAGTATGCATTACACATTGCAAAGCGTTCTCTGCTCACACAGCTAGCGCAGAAAACTTTGCGCCAACTTTATTCAATTCAATTCAATTCAATATTTATTGTCCATAAATTCGAAATTTGCTGTCGAACATGCTCACCGTAAAAAAAAGATAAGCAGAGAATAGTGACCAAAAGCGCAGAATTCCGAAGTAAGCAGAGCCTTGAAATTGGGCTTGTTGTAATTGAGTGGTTTTGACAATAGCTATAGCAAGATTACATCTTCCTGGATACTTCCAACGAATCGATCATCCACAGCCAAAGATTCTCAATTCAGAAGTAGCAAAAGCTTCAAAGTTGCTGATATATTATTTTTTAAAACTGGTTCCATAGAAAGTTATCCAAAAGCACCAAAGGTTCTGTTATCTACAAGCAGCAGTATTCCAATACTAGTACAGAAATTCATGCTTCCAAAACTTATCTTGATAATATCTGATAAAGGTAATAGGTCAGTTTTCCTGATTCACCGTTACCTCCCAGTCACCGATAGGATTAAGAATCATAAGACATTACAACAGATAGTAATGAACTATTATTTCCCGTTTCAAACGAGAGAGTTTGGATCGCTTGGTGGCAGCAGAGATACCAGGTAACACGTAAAAGAACCCAGAACACTTTCTGTGGAGAGATGTAGAGATAAACCGGTGTTTCTGGTTCATATAGCAAGCACCCTCATTTACAGGTTTCCTTAGGCTTGCAAGCTACAGTGATTAAGTTCATCACTTACATCCTTAGGTTTCATTACCAGAAGTAGATAAGAATAATTTTGATTGTTTACGCAGTTCTCAGCACGGGCACTTTCCTCGAACAATGGATTTACCTTGTAACGGTTCATACTTCCTGCGAATGCGAAGCAAACTTGATGTAACAAATTCGCAACGAGCGATTCCCCAGAGTTGAGCTCAACTCTAGCGATACATTTGCAGCGAAATCAGAGTTGTGACCTCAAAATTTGCTTCGCACGAAGCATACTCAGGAACCGGGTTTAGTTCTGCTGCTACCTAGCTCCCCAAAAGTCTCACATTTGCATCCATTTTATTCCTTCTTAAAAGAAAGTTTAATTTTAGTGTAAAAATCTTTTACTTAGCGGCTGTCGCTGTTAGTAGAATAAAAAGAGACGTCAGAAGTGAAGTGATAAAGCTGAAATGTTATTTTGCCGAGATATATTTTCTCCCCGCTTGAGAAAAAGACACACCAACCTTCTGTGGAAGGACTTGGGGAGGCCAGAGACAAACCCCCAGCGCCGAGGGGGGAGTGCTCATTCTTTCCCATGCTCCCCAAAGTCGCAGACTTACGGAAACGTCGTGGGCTTACGTCCCCTGACGAAGAGGTGGGCGGATTGAGGAGGTTTTGAAAGGAGGAGGAACTGGAAGGCATAGAGAGGTGGAGGCTACGGAGGGAGTCTAGGAAAAGAAAATGGGGGGAACATGCAGGGATCAACAAAAATGAGAACAAAAATAATGAAAAATAATCAGGAGAAATCAATATTCATCGTGCGAGGTCAAAGAAAATTTCAAAATGTAAACTACTTCGTGCATGCATTATCAATAAGGAAATATTAAAGGGGTCAGTCATTGGTGTTGTTAGTAAGTAAATACAAATTTGACTTTGTATGGATAAACCATTTGAAGGATCCAGGGCTGAGTTTGTAAAATTAAAAAACCTCAAAAGTTGAGAAACGTTTCCTCTTGGAGTGAAGATGAAAGCCCTGAAATTACAGGTTGCAAATTGTATAGGTCTATAGACATCATTTCAATTTGATATTTATGAATGTCTGGTCATAACAAGGGCAGAGTCCTTCATCTCTGTGATGGCAATCATTTCGTCTTTCAAGAAAATCTTAAGGTGCAGGGAGATCCAAGAAAAATCCTGCTAAATCACATGGCTGAGCATCTTAACCCCCAAGAAGCCACCCATTGATTATTTTGTTAGACGGACATGCAGAGTTGCGGTTGATCCATGGAAACAAAGCCAGAAGACATGATCAATCAGCCAAATGAATCTAGAAACAATGATGGAAGAAAACAACACTATGGCGAATCTCATGCCTGTAAGGTCAAAGGTTAGAAGGTCAAAGGTTAGAAGGGAGGTCAGGAGATCACTACATGCTATAAAGGGGAAATGAGGTAGGGTCGAAAGTTAAGATACAGGAAGTCTTGATATATCGCTGCCGCAAAATGTCAACCATTTATACAGGTTTGAAATGATCACTTTAAAGGGAAGATACATGTAAACGTTTGGTAACCAGTCTTAAAATTAATGGCAATAAAAACTTACTTGGTTAAAAGTATACTGTAAAGCATTTTGAGAATTAATACACTTCAAAGTTATGTGGTAATGGAAAAAGTTTTTATTCCCCCAAAATTGAACCTGAAAAACGTTACTGTCAGAAACTATTCTCAGATTGTGTATTTAAACATGGATTATTCTTCCTGCGTGGACATAACTGCTTTGGATTTTTGGCGATATCTCAAAAACACACTGCTCGGTAAATATCAGAGACCCTTGTTACACACTGGTAGAAAAATGGCATCACAAACTTTTGCCATTTTTCGTAACTGGTGTAAGCCAGATTAATTTGATTGTCTTCAGTCCCATCTCTCCAACTGATAATCTCTGGGGTTATATTTTCAAGTTTGTCGGCTTTTGTGCCCCGAAAATAATGGCTTTGTTTATTAATAATAAAATGTTGTATTTACGCGAGGATTTTTGAAGTTGTTCAACTGGTAAACATTCATGAAGTCATACAGTCATTGCATTCAACTGCCTGTTGTTAAAGTTTTGATAGAATTTGGTAGCCGGTTGAATACAAGCTTCACGACAGCTCATTCTTAATTGGTGATTTTCGGCCATGAAATGGTCTGCAACCATCGAACCAGAAGAATATCACACAATTTTATCAACTCATCCATTTGAGAGACCTTTAGGTTCACTCTTTTTATAACAAATCTGAACTCACATGAGGGAAACTTACTGGGCAATTTATCTTAAGACGTTCAAGTAACTACAGACCAAACATGGAAATTCACATGTATAGAAACAGAGCCCCAACAATTGTCAACAGCTCAACGGAAAAAAAACTTTACGCCGTATGACTTTTATTACCTTTTGATTTGACGAATGGGGTCGCGTATTCAAAATATTTTCAGGTGTTATTTTTACATTTCTTAATTTGATGTGTTGTAGTTACAATAAAAAAAGGAAAGTTTGTCACTTGACCAGTGTAATGTCACGCCTGCTAGAAAATGCACTGGAATGTACAAATTTTTTCATTTTGTGAACAAGGTGACACTGACAGGGTCGTTACATATACCTTCTGCTACGTACATGTACAGTAGAGGTTAGTGTTAAATGTAACTGTACATGTACAGTTACAAAATGTACATATACATACAGTTACATACATGTACGTACAGTTACAAACATGTATGTACACATACATGTTTGTACGTACAGTTACAAACATGTATGTACACATACATGTACGTACAGTTACAAACATGTACGTACAGCTACACTGCATGTATGTACAGTGAGCAGTGAGTGGAGCAGCTGTTCAACAAACATTGGACGCTTTTACTAAAATCTCTAGTGAAGGGGGAGGGGAGGAGGAAAGGGGGTACTAGGAAGTGGGCGGGGCGCCCCTGGTAAAGGAAGAAGTAAGTCTTACTGCTGCTCATAAATCTACTTCCATTTTGTGTTCTTTTGATGGTTAGTTTGATGGTAACTGTAAACATGCATTTTATTAGAATTATTATGCTATTGTATCTCTGCAAATAAAATTTGTTATTTTGTTATAACAGAAGTTAATTTTGAAAGATAAATACTATTGTTTTTTTTAATTTACTGGTTTCAAACTCTACTTTTCCTGAACTAGGAATTGTGGAACACAATATTCCTACGACTGTGAAACGCTGACTAAGTTAATCCTTCTGTGGTCTAACATAAACTGTTATGTTTGTACTATATACTATTATCAACAAAAAGCTAAATTAATATGGCCACATTTTGAGCTACTTTGTAACTTATGCAAATTGAAAGATTATATTATGCAAATTAAATGGTAATTAGGCAGTATGGGCTGTTTGTTGGTGAGAGATGTCTCCAATGATGCTGACCAACCTGACATGCCCATCCATGAGAGACGATTGATACGGGTGCTGTTCCGATCAGAGCGTGTACTGCTGCGATCGGACTTAGAGCTGCTGCGATCCGAGCGACTTATCTCACTGTTTTGCTTTGGAGGTGAAGTGGTATCAGCGAAACCTGCATATTCATGACCATGTCATACATTATTCATGACTTCTCCCGTCGGATACATTATTTATGGCACTGTCATACATTATTCAAATGAGCCATTTGCAGACCAGTACAGCCTGGTTTGCATTTAAATTAATACATGTCAGCCCTACAGAATATACTGAAAATAATCTTAATAATCATCTGATGTTATACATTGTTCATGAGACCCTGTAAATTAATATTATGAAACTAAACACTGTCATAAAATACATGTCAACGGATACCTGCTACAAAAAACACAACTGTTATCCAGCAATCATTAACATCATACATATTCACGACCTCGTGAATAATTTAAATCAGAATTTCAGGTAAAAGCCATCTTCCAGAAATACAGAGTAATAAGGTGTAAAATTCAACCAAAATTCTTCCAATTGAGACTTGAGACCTGCGAAAGAAAACTGTTAATACACGTGTGTCAAAAAATTAATAAAGCTATCACAAAATATGCTTTGGTAAATATAGAATAAGTATATATCATAGATTAGAGACTCTTTTGGCTGTCTGTCTCCTTGCATGACCTGATACATGTACAGTACCTGTAATAACGAACACAGATTATTGCACACTACATGAAATAAATATCTCTTCATGGTTCAAAAAAAAAAAAAAACAAAAACAAAAAAAAAGTTGTCTGTTTTAAAATCCAAGTACATTAGCCCTTTATGAGTGCACTGTTTGGTTTGGATGTACATGTTGTATACAGACAAATTTACCCAAACTTCATACTGTCGTAGTATTATGTCCGCCATATCTAAAAATGGCTCATGCATCTTAAGTGGTAGTTCCGCGGGAGAGGGGGGGGGACGACGGAGAAGGGGCCCAAGCCCCCCTCCCCAAACTTATCTGACACTTGCACCTCCACACCGGAGAAGGTGCCTCCATGACCCTTTATGTGATTTTTTCATCTTGCATGCTAAACAGGTACGACGAGTCAAAGTGTCATAAGAGAAAATACAAAGACAACATTATCTAGAAAGGTAAAACAGACAACATTCTACCAAAAAGGTAAGCAATACATTCCAACACTTATTTTTCACTGTTATTACAGAATTACAATTGAACAGGCCAAAAGTATCTGATGCAGTATTCAAGCGATTCAGAAGAAACTGATGCGACAAATTTGAAGAGAATTGCGAGAAATGAGAAAGATTCTGTACTTTTAAAGCGATGAAAAGATATGCTGAAAGAATGTGAGTGTGACATATAAGTGACATATAAATGAAATGCAAGTGAAAGATTCATAGCTAAAGAGTACACCTATCAAATTTAGAACTACAACAACATTTTGTCCCCATAAATATCAACTTTCTTTCCCACTTCTTAACAGAAGACCCCAAATTCATAATTGAATACAAAATTGTTCGATGTCTAGAGAACCTTCCATAAATGCAGTTTTTTGATAATATTTAATACAATGTGGCACTCCATATCAAAACCAGGCACTCCCCGTCCACAAACTCAAACTGGATTTGTTTGCTCATTAAATAAATGGGAATAAAAGGTTTCAAATAACATCTAATTAGGGCTTGTAAGGTAAGTATTTCTCAACATTTAAGTAATTACATCCCATTGATATCAAGGCTGCAATCCTTTTAAAAGATTAAATTTCACAAAAGTTACATGATTTCTTCGCCAACTTCTCAAAGGAGTGCCACATATTTCAAAAATGAAGAGCGACAAGATGAAACTGGCAGCAAATAACATCTGAATAGATACAACTCTATGTTATCACTATACATTCCACTGAAACACTGTTTGTGCAGCTGTGCGAGAAAAAAATAAGAAAAAAGAAGAAGCTGTAACTCTGACGTCAAGATGTGGCATTGATGGAGTCAGGAAACCATACAAAATGGCCACAATGTGTTAACCAAATAAGGGTGACTTGCGGCATGTGATTTTGAGCGATAATTTTTGTTTCTATAATTTTTTAAAAAACTTTCAGGGATGTGAAAGCCACACAAAACATCGGAGCACAAACGAGCGCAAAACAAAACAATTATCAAATAAAAAATCATTTCAAAATCCGCAAAAAAAACCTTCCCCTTTCTTAGCAACAGAATTGTTATTCCAATTTTATAACGAACAATTTTTGCGGCATCACCAGTATTGGTGGATTGTGAGCTTCAGAGTGACTGACGCTTTTAATTATTTATCTTTGCTTACTTCCCAGGTTGTATGGTAAACTTAGCTGTGATCCCTGACTGTACAGCAGTTACAGGTTAAATGGCTTCTGACTGGTACCCCGAACAAAGATCTTGACAACATAGGGCTAGATAGCTCAGTCGGTAGAGCGCCAGCATATTAATCTAAAGGTCACAGTTCAAGTCCCATTCTAGCAATTTTTGTATTGTTCAACTTAAAATTTAACCACTCAGTTTCCTTTGTGGTTTATTATTACTTGAGATTTATATAGTACACAGTGTACTCAGAGCTACCAACATTTGCATCTTGCAATCAGGGAGATTTTGTACAAAAAATCAGGAAGATATTTAGAATTACATTTAACACAATTGGGAGAAAGTTTTTGTTCTAGTCAGGTAGATTGTCAAATTTGTTCATTAGAACATGGAAAGATTTGTTTATTTTCAGTGAACTTCCTGCTGCATCAGGGAGAGTTGATAGCTCTGTGCACTCTATACTACATAGACTCGTCAAGACAACATTGAGCATGTACATGTACTGCAATCACATCGAGTGCGACTAGAAGATGTGCACTGTGGTAAGAAGAGAGAGAGACTGTGAGAGAAAGAAGTGAGGCAAATGTATGAAAGAAATAGATGAGAAAGATTATCAACCAACCTCCGGCGCTCATTCGACGCATGTGCTGATTCGGTAGAGTGGGTATAGATGTGGAATGCCGCACTCCTGTTGAAGGGGTGGAACAGTGTTGTGAACAATGAAAGGAGGGTGACAATGTTAGTACGACAACATAATTAGTTAATATTAGTTTGTATTTCAATATTGTTTTACTTTTTTCGGTGGGATTTTTCTTTTGAGGGTTGTGCATTTTTAGGATTGTGCAAAGGAAGTGTTACCAAAATAAAAACAAGGGTCTAGGTTTTTCAGCACTTTCAGCCCATCCATTTTTACACTTACTGGAATATTCCTCTGTTTTCCAAAATAGTTTTTTTATTTTGATGATTATTTCAGAGGATTTGCAACTTCTAATTAGGTAGGTTTTCAAAAACATTGTTTCAAAATCACAGAGAATCACTGTTTTCTTTTCAATTATTTGACAGGTAAAACTCTGCAAACTGCCCCCCCCCCCCCCCAAAGAAAAAAAACCCTTGTATTGAAACTTATTTCACCAGCAAGTTAAGATCAGAAAAAACATCTACACTAATAAATTATAAACATTTTTCAGCAGCAAGATTTTCATACTACTTCAAAATTTTTCCACATTATAAACACTTCTCCAAGAACTAAATTTCAACTTCTTTTTCTGAAGTAAAAAAATCCCTGGTCGATGGAATATTCCACTCTTTGAAGAGGTAAGTATAAGGTGAATATTAGAGTTAAGTGCATTTTGGGAAAAAGCAGCATTAGTGCATTTTTGTTAGTGAAGTAATAGGATGGTTAGAATTGCTAAGCTGCTTCAGTTATCAGTTAAAGAAACTAGTTGCAAGCATTATTTTACTTATTTTTTTGCCTACTCCCCCCTTAAAGAAAAGAGGTAAACAAAAAGTATAAGAAACAAAAAACTAAACAGATTTACTTCAAGTTTACAATTTTCGTTCTAACAACACAAAGAACATGGAGTTCCATTTGAACACATAGAGACAACATTTCAAGAATACTATACCAACAATACGCTACCCTTGAACCAAGACAATATAAACTGCAGATAACAACAAACTTGTTTATCTTTCTGTTTTGCTAACAAAGGTTCCATAGGGCCTACTTGTTTCCGCTTGCTGAAGAGTTTTTTTCTGTCTTAGTTTTTAAACAAATGTTTACCATCTTTCCCTGTCCTGAACAGAGTAAAATAAAAATTATAATATAAAAAAAAAATTTTCTATTTTAAAAAAAAAAAAAAAAAAAAAAAAAAAAAAGTACCAACTAAAAAAGTACCAACTTTTTGTTGACATATAACCTTACACGAAAAAAACACTGTAAACAAAATGTAAACAAAAACACAAAAAAACAAACAAAAAAAAAGTAAAGAAATGTACCAACTTTTTGTTGACATATAACCCGACATGACAAAAACACTGGAACAGACTTTCAGCTTTTACAGACAACAAAACCCCCAACGAGGTAACATGTTTTACAAAAAAAACCACCAACCAACCCCGAAACGATTCTACAGCTAACCTGCTCACTACATCCCGTTAAGTTGTCTCTTGTCATCAATATCTGGCAACAATTGACCAATCACGTATTGCAGTTTGAAACAATCTAGTTATGATTGGTGGAAACCGTTAATTTGAAATTGACCTTTTTGTCTGCATCGTCCAACTAGTATTTTCCTAGTTGGAGATATAAAGCCACTGGAGGAAATAAAAATACAAAAAACTTAAAATGTGTGCAATTGCTAAAATTTACTTCAAAGATTGTCTGAAAGAAATTTAATCTATAAAAAAAGAAAGATAAATAAATAGCAATACTATTTTATAAATGCAAAAATTTACTTCAAAAAATTTCGAACAAGAGTTGTACAATGAAAGTGTTTAAGATAAAAATAAAATCAATGCACAATACATATGCTTTTGGTATATCTCAGATAATTGTGAAACAAGACCTCAAAACGGAACCTTAAAAAACCCTTTAACAAGCGGAAAGTAGAATAAAATCATACTGCAAATTAAATCAAGCCACATTCTAAAGCATACTGTACTCTAGTGCTTTTTTCTACTGCAGTCCTGCCAATTTAACCTACCGTCAAAACAAAGCAACTTAAACAATAGCCGGGTAAAAGACAGGAGGGGGGGGGGGGGCATGCAAAAACAAATAACACAGCATGTCTTGGTGTAGTTGATTCATGTTCCTGCAAGCGTGTTTTTGTCAAATCAAAAGTGGTTATGAAAACAAAGGAGGTAAACATTCACTTAATGTAAAAATGTTTAATATATGAAATTGTTTTGTTTCTTTCTTCTCCCTCTCGCACAAAATCACTCTCTTCTCAACCTTAGAGGTAAAACACAGGATTGGTCAAGATTTAAAACAAAATAAAAAATTATGAAGTTCATGCTAGAACCATTTTTGTGTGTTGAATATTTCCCTCTGAAATTAAGTAATTTTTTAAGAAAACCGTATCAGAAAATCTGAAAAAATGCAACAGCTCTCTTTGGTTGTTACAACCCAACCTAAGGACAGTATGTTTCTATGCTGGAAAGTGTTTTTCACTATTTTCTCCAGAATCTGTCAACGAATGACGCCCAAATTTTCACAGATTAATTATTTCGTGTATTTGGTTGATCCCCCAAAACATGAACACTGTCTGCAACTATTTTGTCAGTACTACCAATCCTGTAATACATTTTAAAGATTCATGAAGTTGATTTATTTTTTTGCTGAAGGATGTAACATGTCTCTTTAATTTCCACCTAGATGTAAGATTAGTATTTCAGTTAATAACTTGACCAATTTATATGATCTAGAATTATGAACTTATACAATCAAACATCGACTACTCATGCACTTAACTAATATTGGCAATAAATGACTAAGGAGTTTAAAACTTTGTGGTAAAAATTTACGACTGTTAAAGAACACGATATTGTGTAAAAAAAAAAAATAATAAAAAAATATATGACTGATTGATATCTGGTTGCTATGGTAACAAGGATGAAAATGATGAATTGAGAGAGGAGGATGGTGATGCTTGAAGATGTTGAGATTGGTTGCCACGGTGACTAACCCTGATAACAAGACATATTGGAGTGGAAGCTTGCTAGGTTTTTAAAAACAACATTGTCAGAGTAGTGTTAACTTATTTATAAAGTTCCTTTTGTAACAAAGATTTCAACTAATTCTTTTCGATTCTTAAAATCATTTTTTTTTTCCAGACATGGGTAGCCTCAGACAATTGTCCACAAAAGCAGGGTTTTTCAGGGTCTGTATACATTTGGTAATCACTCTTAAAACTTAATGGTAATAAAAACTTGGTCAGAAGCCTACAGCAGCTTATGATAGTATAAAGCATTTTGAGAAACATTTCACTTCGAAGTGATGTGGATACGGAAAAAAAACAAACAGATTTTACGGCCCGAAATTTGAATCTGAGAATCGTTTCTGTCAGAAACGCTTCTTAGATGGTGTATTCCTACTAGGGAATATTCTTCCTGCGTGGAGATATTCGCTCCAGGTTTTCGGCGAGAACTGTGACTGGTCCTCAGGCGTTCTAACTGGTAATTGGCCAGCGGACCACTGTTAAGACCGCTGAAAGTGTGATGCGATTCACTTCAATTGTACCAACTCATTTTAGCCTTCGAGAAAGTCTCCGCTAGGGTCGAAATGTCAGGCCACTTACTCTTTTTTTGCACTTATTCCACAGGTCCTTTTGGTTGGTAAACAGTTTGCAACAGCTGATTCTGTTTTTCTTATTATTGTATTTACACCTGGAATTGTTTGTTGAACTTCCACTCCAACATGCCTTTATTATGCTGATAACCTATTGAACAATCTAGACACTGTGGTACACCAGGCAAAAAATAGAAAGAAAGAAAAAAACAAACAGAGAATAGTCAACAATCCAGCAGCCCATAACATAAACCAAGAGGCTGCTGAGAAAGAAGAAAAAAAAAAGACGCTGTACCAAAATTCCTTGCCATGGAACTCCCCACGCTGAAAGAATGTGCTGCCAAGAGAAAATCCGTGATCAAGAAAAGGAAATAAAAAACCCAAACGCCCCGAAAGACAAAGTTGGGAAGGGGGAAAAAGAGGGGTAAAAAATTGTATTATTGAAAAGAAATTTGAGCTGCTTAGAGATGCTGACTGCTGAAATAGAAAGCATTTTATTTTTGTTTAAATCAAAGTATGGTTAGTAGCAGATTTCAGACGAGAATCTGAGATTGAGTATGACCTTTTTTGACCAATGAATAGAATAGAAGATGAAAATCAGATTTATGTGTGGTTCAGCGAACATGATTGGTTGATTTTCTTTTCTAAACCTCTACAAACCAATCACATTGCGTCTTAGAAATTGAAATACAGACATTTGTACTGTAGGAAGCCTGTGAATGGCTGAATGTATAAGGAATGAGACATTATTATGAAAATTAAAAATTCACAGTTTTAACTGTGACGTCTGGGAAATATTTTAACAAATGAACATTAAAAAAAAACTACACAAGTAGTCAACTTCACATAATCTTCTCTTATTGTTAAAAGTCGAGAGTGTGTGACTCCACAAAACCATCTGCTTGAATCACCGTCATACTCATCAGTCAATCAACCATACTCGATCTCAAATATTTGTCCTGACATTTTGGCGTCTCTTCTGCTTTATTTGAAAAAGATTAAACTGCCATTGATCACCAACTACGTAACGTTGCAGCTGAGGAAGGAAGTGCTTAGTACCGGGGAAGCACTGCATAATATAGCATTACTAAACCAAGTTCAAAATGAAATAATAATAAAAATTTAAAATTTTTTTGTTAACTTTAAACACATTTTCAAAAACATGTTAATATTCAACACAACTTAGCATTACCACAAAAATGACCATTTTACACTCTTTGTGGTTCTACTCTTTTGGTTAACAGAGAACAGCCCTGAGGTGGTTCGCAGGCCTGGCATTTCATCTTCAATAGGGCAAGGCCATTTCCATTTTGGGAAAGGTCACTCCCATTGGGAAAAAATCTTAAAGACTGTTGGAAAGTTTGGAATTCGGCACCAAGGCCAAGATGCAGACAGCAGAGGCACGGCCTACGTATAACTCCAGGCGGGGGTTTTGTAAGTCAATCACTAAATTACCACTTTGTAAACTTGAAATGGTAAATTTCCCGCCATAGAGTTATACATTTGAACTAGAGGGAACATTTGATGCACATGCTGACGCACCATGGGCAAGAATCCCAATGGGAAAAATATACAAATATCCACTTTTTGAGCTTACAGGCTTTATGAAGTTAGGCCCAGAAGAGTGACCTGTGTTACATAATAGGTCAAGACCATTGTCGCAATGGGGGGAAAAATGCTTCTTGTTGGAACATGTCACATCGTTTTGTACGCCCTCTAGTTCCTTGATTATATAGCTCTATGCCTCAAGCGTGTGTCTCTTTCAATGCAAAGTCACATCCAAGTTTTCAAACTGAAAATTCAATTAATAACTCAATAATTCCTTTCGTAAATTGCAAACTGAAGAATAAAACAAAATCTGGAAAAAGAAAAACCACCACAATGCAACCATGCAAAATATGTGTGACTGTAGCGTCAAAAATTGCGGATGTTTAATCGGCGTCGACACCGAGGATATTTTTTTATGCAGCCAAACTGCCCTCAAGGGAAATACTTTCCTTCAAAAGTTTTTTTTCCTTGCATCAACATTTCCAAGAAAGACCAAGCAGAGCAGCAGTTCATCAATTTGAAAAAATGAAATGATATCAACTTATTTTGATGATCGTTAAATCTCTGAGAATGGAATTTAGATTTTTACCTCTTCCACTTCCAGCAATCATGTCCAGGACTGCGGAGTCTCGCTGCAGCGACTTGCTCTTGGCAGCCTGGGCTGAGACGCTGTTATGCCGGTCCATTCCAGGGGAGTCAGTGATCAAGGAGCTTGACGAGAGAGACGACATGTCGAAGGGGGAGTCGCCGTTGATGGAGGCGGAGCCTGGAGTGGGCGGGCCTTCCCGTGACAGGCGGGGCGCATTCTCCAGGATGATCGCCACCAAGGGGAGGTACAGGGATGCAATGCGGGCTTGGTATTGCTGTCAAGAAAAGGAGAAGAAAATTACAAACTTGTGTTTTTTTCTCCGAAAACACAAACCATCATCGGAATGAACGAAAAATATTAATAGTAAAATAATGTTGGTTTTTGCTCTGAAACCAATGTACATTAAGGACTGTATATTAAGTACTAAACTGGGTAAAGCCTGTGCAAAAAGCCACAGGCTTTACCCAGTTTCCCTTGTAGCTTGTTATTTCATATTTGCAAGACAAAGTAGCATCCCTTATCCCTCTTCTGCCACTGCCCAAGTTGTATCTAAACCGATCCCTGGCTATATCGCAGTTACAAGTTATGGCTTCTGACTGGCACCCTAGAACAAAGATATCGACAAATTAGGGAGACGGCCAACATTAGGGCTAGATGGCTCAGTTGGTAGAGCGCCAGCACAGTAATCCAAAAGTTCAATCCAAAAGCAAAAACAGCAATAAGTCCTCACCTTTGACAAGTAGCGATCATCAAAGCTGTGCTTGGCCAGGAGGTTTCTCAGGACACGGATTCCATTTTGTCGTACTTCGGTGACGTCATGGAGCGCCGTTCCAACCTCCCTCAGCAGAAGGCCAGTAAGGAAATGATTCTGACAGTACTCCTCTGTCAGCTGGTAGTCATAGTGAAGATCTGAGGAGCCGCCATTTTGAAAAAAGATGACGGGGTTGCGAGAAACAAACACTTGAAGGTAAAATGAACAAAACCCCCAAAACCAAACAAACAAAAAGATACAAGCACTTGGAAAGTTTGCGATGAAATTTTAAAGTCTTGGATAATATTGCGATCTCTATTTCAATAAATCACTTTCTCTAAATAAGTCAAACTTGATGCTAGTGATTCACATAATTGTATCTTTAAATTATTTTACATATTAAATGATACGATACACCACAAGGGAAA